>OX424573.1:117329820-117668813 GCA_949152435.1 Gastracanthus pulcherrimus | reverse complement strand
TTTTAATACTTGTGAAATAACATATATGTTTATCATGTTTTGATAAGTATCATGATTTATTATAAATAATTCTTCCAAAGATGCGTAACATTCTTGTACAAACGGTTATATCACTAATATGTTGTAAAAATATAAGAAAAAGAACAAAAACGACGAGACTCTCCCTATTAAAAAAAATTTAGTGCACTCTGTTCAATTCCCTCTCGGTGAGAGTCGGGCATTCTTACAAATGGCAAACGAACAGATAATTTTTAAAACCTTAATATTTAAAAACTAATTTTAAAAGAAAATCTGCGTATGAATTTACTTCTTCATCTTAAAGAAGAAGAACTTCAAAGCGAGCTGGATACAAACTATGGCCTAACTAAAACTTTACAATAATATGATAGTTAAGTAATTAAATCTGTTTTTATAAGATCTTTTAATAATATCCCTACCGATATAAATCAGGTAATACATCGGGTGATTGAAATCAATCATTCTGAAAATTTGTATGCTGTAAATATATAACATCTTAGAATTTTATTGTTGTAAAACCTCAGGTGTCCGTGCGGTGTGTTTTTCGTATAACACCCTCTCTTTTTGACTCGCTATGAAAGAAACTCATAAAACAATACATACACTATACATATAGACATCAAAAGGTCGAAAAATCTATAATATTCGTTCTTTTCAAAACAATATTTCGTACCGAAAACTATTTTTGGATACGGAATAAAGTGGCACAAAATTCCACAAACGTGTTGAACTTATATGCATTGGTGTATACATGCTATTGAATATGGCCATCTCAAAATCGAGGCTATATTCTAAAAAATATGAGTTTTCTTGTTTTCCTAAGAAAATTTTGCAAATTTCTAAAATGTAGTCTTGAATCATTAACTGCTGTGATAAATATGAAGCTAATAATCATATCAGTCCTAGTCAAGTAATTTAGATATGACGGAAACGATATGGCTGGTCGAAAGGAGTTAAATTTTCACTTTTATGTGAGAGCGGAAAGTTTAGTACTTGTAAGGAGAATTTTCATCTTGTCAGGCTTTTTGATATTGTAGGATGCGAATCCATGGTAAAATCTCTCAAATTTAAGATGGCCGATGAGACCCTTTGATGCACAAATTTTCTTTTTCTTTTTCTTTCGAACACCATTTCTCATGAATCTCTGACTAGGGATTTTTGGGACATTGATTACAAAAAGGAAAAATTCTGCAAATATCTATGTTTTTTTATGTTTTTTTGGTTCTCTGATTACGAGCCCATCGTTCGATTTTCAAAGTTCAAAATGGTGGATCCAATATGGGGCATCACAAGTTAAAAAAAGTTCATAAGTTCTGCAAAAATCTATAACTTTATGTTTTTTGGGATCGCTGATTATGGATCCAATGTCTGATTTTCGAAATTTGGAAATGGCAGGCGAAAAAGAAAAAAATATCATGAAATTCAGTAAAAATCTCTATGCTTTTATACTGAAATTCATGAGTTTTTTACTTTCTGGTACGCCATATTGGATTGGCCATTTTGAATTCGAAATTTGGACGAATGATTCGCAATCAGTTACTCAAAAAACACTCAATATTGATTTCTTACTGAATATTTTTAGTTTTTGTATTTCTTGGTCCGCCATATTGGATCCGCCATCTTGAATTTGAGATATTTTACTACGGATTCGCATCTGGCAATAACCAAAAGCCTGGCAAGATGGATATTCCTCCTTCTTTTTTTTATTAGAAGTTGCCGGGGTGTTTAATACCTCAGGGACACTTAGTTTTCACCATTGCATCTCTATCTCCCGGGTTGAACTTAAGGCGACTCCACGAAACCTACAGCTTTGCAGTAAGCAAGCAGTTTGCTCGTGTTTACCTCCTTGAAAGTCTCGGGATCTAAAATTCCGTTTCCCAAGCCATCTCTGTCGATGTCCGGTAAGATTGGGACATTTGCAGAGGAAGTGACTGGGGGTCTCGTCTTCTTCGTTACACCATCTACACAGTTGCTTGTTCCCTGTGTTTTGTATAAGTAACACCGTAGGTCACAATGTCCAGTTAATAGACCCAGTACGATGCATGCCCTGCGTTTATCAAGCTGATGATTCCTTTTCCCCCCTCGGTGATATGTTCCACCAGTAGTTCTTTGGACCATCTATATCCTGTGGAGTTTTTCCATAGACTCTATCTTTCTTTTACTAATTTTTTCCTAATCGCGTCACAGCCTTCCTGGTATGGTACCTCCCTTTCTGGCTTTTATTTGCTGCCTGCCTTGCAAGCTGATCTGCTTTTTTATTCCCTTTTATTTCGAGTGTCCAGGAATCCAGGTGATGCAGATCTTGTTTACTCTGGCAAGTTCGTTAAGGATGTTTTTCGTGACCAAGGCTGACGTGGTGCTATGTTTACCAAGAGCTAGGATAACTGCTTGGCTGTCGGTGCAAATTTGGATGTCTCTGCTTTCAACCCTTCGCAAACGAAGACAAGAGTGCCCTTCTCGGAAAAGTTTCTTTGAATCGGGTACAAAGTCCCCCTCTTCCATCTTCAGGACTTGGTTCACCACCGCCCTCGTTGAATTTTCCTATCACGTCAGCAGGCATCTCCTTTCCGAGATAATCCCCACAAGTGAGGATGACCCTCGGCAGGTTTGATGCCGCCGCCGCGAAACTCACACTCTCCTTAGGGCGCTTAAGTAGTCTCGAAGCCTGCTCCGGCGCCTCCAGGCTAGAAGATGCCATACTCTTGCCCCCTGAGGCCCCAGTAACAGGAGTTGAAGGTTGATCGAGTGCGTTGGCCCTCCACTCTTCCCTCTTCCTCTGCCGCCTGTTTGCCCCGAAAACGGGTACGGGCCGGCCCTCCTATAGCGCCTGTTGCTTCAGGAGTTTCCTCCTTTGTGCCCTACTCAGATGTCGATTCAAACTCGTCTCGTCCTGGGGTATCTCCCCAGCGATCTTCGTTGCCGGAGGTCCTTGGAGGTCTTTCTCCGAGTTGTCGGCGATCGGTTCTTGACCACGATCTGCCGCCGTCTCGTCAGTTGTTTTTTTATTTAATAAATTCTCCATGTTAATCCCACGAGTAGTGCCGAAGTATTTGGTTCGCCCGACAAGAGCCACACTGCCGGGTAAGGCTGTGTATACGACGGGATTTCAGCCTCGTGTCCCGAAGGAACCGTTTGCGACACAGTTCCCCCTGTGCATCCCTCAGCACGGTTCTCACAACTTAGATTGGTACTTTACCCACCGTGGTATACCAAACCGCAATGGAGAGTTGTTCCTTTGACGCTAAAGTGAGTCGTTACCCTCGCTCTTCCATCTAGGACGGGCAGGTAAATATCCGGGGATCCAGCAATACCCATTTTGGCTCGGCTCCTTCACCCTTCATTTTCACCCCATTCGTATACCTTTCGTGGAGAGCCCGTTTATAGGTAGCTCTACTCATTCACTCTAAGTCTCCAGTCGGGCATACGGTTGTGCTACCGTCGACCCGGCTGGAAACTTAATTCCCATTCAGACGGTCATTTACCCTTTACGGCCTGACTCACTTAAGCTTAAGCCTCCTCACCTACATCACGGTTTCACAACTCCTAGAGGAGGATATTCCTCCTTACAAGTACTAAAGCTTTCTGCTCTCACATAACAGTGAAAATTTAACTCCTTTCGATCAGCCATATCGTTTCCGTCATCTTGAAATTACTTGACTAGGACATATATTGATTATGACCTTCATATTTATCACAGCAGACAATGATTCAAGGCTTTTATCTTGGAAATTTGAAAAATTATCTCCGGGAAACAAATATTTTCATATTTTTTTAAAATATAGCCGCCATTTTGAGGCGGCCGTATTTAATAAGCATGTATGTACCAATACATATTTTGAAAGATCAAACATATATATTTACATAAAATTCAGAATATAATGAGGTTAAGATAAAATTTGTAAATAATAGAATAAAGAATCCCTATTGAAAATATCAGATGAGATTTAAGTATAAAATGGAGAGGTAAAAAATAGCTTATATTTTAACACATATTTTCACGTAATTTTCTGTTAATCGATCTAAATAAGAATATTGCGTATGTACTGAAACAGAGCCTCCCACTTTCTCTTTCACTCTCCATTCATTATTTTACTGGTGTAAAATATTGTTAAGGATAAAACAAAAATTTTCGAGGGTTATCCTAGTAAACTTGTTTACACTGAAATAAGTTCGAAGCTGGGCTGTAACAATTAATTTTCGTACCCCCCCCCCCCACACTCTTCCTCAATCTCTCTCTCTCTCTCTCTCTCTCTCTCTCTCTCTGTCTCTCACCGGCATTGCGAATGTTGGATGCGACCTCTATTAAAAGGGGACAACGGTCTCATTTCTAGTAAAGTATGCCAACTCGACCTCTAAAAATATTGACAGGGCGCTTGCTAGGCACAATGCTTCTCTTGAAAACAAATTGGATAAAATTGTTAATGCGTTAAGCTCATTACCAGCAATACACAATTTAACGCTTTCAATTGAATCCAAGTTGCAGAAAATAGAAGAAACGCTGTCTCTTCAACACTCCCAGCTGGAGGAGTTGAAGAGCGAAAAACAAGCTCTCTGTCAAGAAGTATGCAACCTAAAAAATCACAATCTCACCATTCAAGTATTATTAATATTAATTAAAAGTAATAATAATCGTGACACAATATTAAGAAAAATAGAGAACATTGAACACACAAATACAGAAATATCAAGCTTGTTAGAAAATTGAAGACTTGACATACTCCCTAGAAATTATGAAAATACTTTCTCGTTGACCACTACTAATAATAATACTAATAATAATAATAATAATAATTCTAACTCGAACCGTGATAATAATGACGATGCTAATAGTACTGGCAACATCCACGACGGAAGTAGTTTACTTTCTCCGAATGATGAATGCGTTAATACCAATAAAAATAGTAATAGAAATAGAAAGAGAGATAGCGAAATCAACGATGAAGTAAGTGGAGTTGCTCCACTCCGACGTAACACGCGGTTTAAATCGGTCGATGGGGGAGCCATGCATGGTAGCAACATTAATACATGTAAAGATATAATTATTCCAAGTATTTATGATGGTAACGATACTAATAGGATTGATGTTGCACACATTGTGCTGCGCAGGGTCCTCCCACTGATTCGGGAAGAAGACATTGTAAGCATCCGCCTGCTTCGATCGGACGAGCGCCAACCCCAGTCACCAATTTCCGCAAAAGATGGGGGTAGACGGTCACCGTGGGTTGTTACCCTCTCCAATAGTGCATTAGTAGGGGAAATTATGCATGCGAAGAAGTTCATTGCAAGCTTCCACAGGAGAGACGTAGACACCTCTACTTTTGACCAGGAAACTAATAATTTAATAATAAATGCCAAAATGTTCATCAATGAGCTCCGAGACAGAGACTATTCTAAAATTCAGAAACCTAAATGCCCTTGCGATGAGGCTTAATTTTAAATATGTATGGCATAGAGGGGGCCGTTTCCTGGTCAATTGAGAGCAGGTTTTGTCAATGTGACCTCTCTTTTAGGACACATTGAGATTCTCAGACAACATCTTTCCACTGGTCCCGCCTACCATATCTTCGGAGTTGCTGAGTCGCACCTCTGCCCTGACGTTGAGAGTGATCGTATTCAGATCAATGGTTATTCTTGTATTAGACTCGATCGTAACAAATTCGGAGGCAGGTTAGTCTTATATATTCATAACACCTTCAAAGCTAACCTTCTGTGCAGATCATCGAATACACAGGAGGGAAAGCCGCTTATTCCAGAATATATCATATGTAGTGTGCAGCAGGGTTCTCTACCGCCTGTCTTTGTTGCACTTATTTATAGACCACCTAATGTTCCGTTTCTCCAGATCTTTGATGTTATTGACCAACTCTACACGCACACTCAAGATTATAGCTATAAAATCATCATAGGCGATCTGAATGCGAACTTACTCAAGACGTCAGACGATGTAAAATTTGTTAGGTGACTTGCTGATGATCTTAATTTTCGTATAGTAGATCATGGTGTGACACATCACCTCAAAGATTCTCACACTTGGATAGATGTAATAATGACTGATGACAATGACATAGTGCTTAGTAATAGTAATCAGGCAGCGCCTTTTCCCAGTCACCACAACATAATAGAGGTTCAGATTCGGGTTGAAACTGCTGTATCCCCTGTAGCTAACTCGTTTAGCTATCGGGATTTTAAATCCATACAGCAAGACGACCTCCTCTCTCACCTTGCTGACTGTGATTGGTTGCTGCTTGATGGCTCAGATTCAGACATCGACTACCAACTTGAATGCCTCAGCGTCAACCTCATGGCTGTGATTGATAAAGTAGCACCTTTAAAGGAATTTTTGCTGAAAAAGAAAGCAAATCCCCCATTGGTTGACGCTGACCTCGCGTATTTGTGCAAGAAACGAGACGCAGTACGAAGATATTACGTACGGACCAAAGACAACAAACTATGGCAGGAGTGTCAATCTCTCGCGTCTAATGCTGAACAACGCACAAAAACTTTTGTCTAAGACAAGACAAGGGACTTTTGTCTAAGACAAGACAAGAGCTTCATGGGTTTTTACCGAATGAGCTTAATGCCCACTTTGCTGGGGTGTCGGTCTCCCATAGTGAAAATGACGAAGATCTTGACAGCATCCTGGCCACAGACAGTGATGACGACTTTGTTTTCAGAGAAATCATCTTCTCTGATGTATTCCTGGCTGTTGCCCATTTCTCGTCATAAGCTAGAGGTGAAGACGGCATCCCGCAAAGGGTGGTGGCCAAGGCTCTTCCGTTAGTGTGTCACCATGTTGCGAAGACCTATAATTCCTTCCTTCCAAATGGCATTTTCCCGGAGACATGGAAGGGAGCTCACCTTGTGCCTTTGAAGAAGAATCCAGTTCCATCTTCGGTTTCTGATTTCCGCCCCATTGCGCTGTTAAGCTTCCTTTGTAAGGTCCTGGAAAAAATTGTCCATGACCAAATTTCTGACATTTTGCGGACAAAAAATATTCTTAACCCGATGCAAACAGGTTTTCGACAACATCACAGCACTCAGACAACACTACTGAAACTCACCGAAGATATCAGAACAGGAATTAATAGTAAAAAGAAACTGTTGACTATTTTATTATTATTCGATTTCAGTAAAGCATTCGACACTATTTCACATTCAAAGCTGCTGCGTAAGCTGTTGCACATGGGTTTTTCCAGGAGCGTTCTCCTGTGGCTTAAACCATACATTACAGATCTTAGGCAAAAAGTCATTACTAATATAAATGGAGAATCAGATTGGCTAACTACCAATCTCGGCGTGCCGCAGGGCTCGGTCCTGGGTTCTTGCTCTTCAGCTTATTCATTAACGACCTAAAAGACGGACTTAACGTACGCAACGTCGAACATATACTTTACGCTGACGACCAGCAAATCTACACGCAGGTGACCTTGCGGAATCTTCGTGAGGGTATCAGGCGCATGTCGATAGTAGCGCGAGCGGTGTCGAAATGGGCCTCGGCCGCTGATCTGCGACTCAATGTCAGCAAGACACAGGCGATCATTTTTGGTTATGATCACAACATCAAGCAGATCCAGAGCCTTGACTTGTAGGGCATTCAGGTGCAGGACGGCGTATTTGTACCTTTTGTTGACGCAGTCACTAGAGGAAGGTAAACAAGACTCTTTACAGCCTGAAATTCTTCCGTTCATGGACTACTGAGGCACTTCGGAAGCAGTTGGCATGTGCATTGGTATTACCTCACCTAGATTACTGCTCAGTAGTTTATCTTAATGTGTCAGGCGAGCTTCAGACACGACTGCAACGTTTACAAAATTCATGTGTGACATATATATGTGGTGTTAGGTGGGACGAGCATATCACTCCTTACATGAAGAGCCTGGGCTGGTTAGATATTAAGGCTAGGAGAGAGTATTTTATGAGGTTGTTGCTTTACAAAGCAGTTGTTATGCGACAGCCAACGTATCTTACTGCTCTCTTCGAAAAAAAATCAGGCAAGGACTTCAAGTAGGGGGGAGGGGGGTATGAAAGAGCTCTCAGTTCCGGAGTCGCGCACTGATAAGGGCCTATATTCCTTTAGGGCCCAAGGTGCACGCCTCTGGACCTTGTTCCCCTGCAGTGAAAGGTGTCTGCCACCATTATGTAAGTTTAAAACGGCGTTAGGTAGGTACCTTAAAGAATTACACGTCGACAAGACTCCATAAGTGATTAATAACTTGTCATTGTATTTTCGTTAAATATTTGTGTAGTCTTAATTTATTCTAAGCCTATTATTTATTCTTGTGTAGTCTTAATTTATTCTAAGCCTATTATTTATTCTTGTGTAGTCTTAATTTATTCTAAGCCTATTATTTATTCTTGTGTAGTCTTTAATTTATTTTAAGTGTTAAGTGTGAAGTATGAGTGTAATTATTAGCGTGAATGATTGTATGAATGAAGGAAGAATGTAAGGCGTTTTATTTTTCGAGGCGATAGATATATGTGCAATATAAATGTGTATGTGTATATATTACTGTTGTCTATTTATTTGTACATTATTAAGTTTACGAAACAATATGTGAAAGCACTGACTACATTACGATATGTTAGACAATAAATTGACGACCTGTGATAGCGATCCAAACTTTTTAACTGTAATGCTTGATAATGTGATAACAACATTGAACCAAATGTACATACAAATGTAAATTTGTGTCTTAATTGAAGAATAAAATGAATATCTATCTATCTATCTATCTATCTCTCTCTCTCTCGCTCTCTCTCTCTCGCTCTCTCATTCTCTCTCTCCTTCTCTCTCTCTCTCTCCTTCTCTCTCTCTCTCTCTCTCTCTGCCCCTCAAATCGACCTCCCTCCAAACCATAAAATCACTGTTACTCAAGTACCTCACCAGTTGTGATGTGGAGCCTGATACTAGCTAACTCTGTATAATAACGTCGTACAACTTACCAATTAAGTCTGAAGTGTTATATCTATTTGTTATTGTTTTATAATATATATACTACTGTTATTGTTCACATTAATATTTTTACTTTAATGTTATCTCTATTTTATACTAGATAATATTATTGCTAATTTACTTTGTTAATCTGTTAAGATGGTCAAAGAGCCATATATGATATGATAGGATAGGATAAAATAGATTGTGATAGATCAGAATACGCCTTGCATATACGAATATTTAATCAATATTCATTTTTAAATTTATACATGATTATATTTATTATATTTATATTATTATATTTACAACATTGTTATTATTATGTATTAATACTGTGAGCGTGTTTGTCACACGAATCATTTAATAATTTTTCTGTATTTTTATTTTATCATGTATCTTATAGTTCTTTATACCCTATGGGATTATTTAGTCCCAGGGTGGAAATCTCTCTCCCTCTCTCTCTCTCTCTCTCTCTCTCTCTCTCTCTCTCTCTCTCTCTCTCTCTCGCAATCTCTCTCTCTCTCTCTCTCTCTCTCGTCCGTCGCGCGCCTGCTAGGTACACCTGCTCGTGTTTTGGCTCCTGCATTTACACCCCACTCTGCTGCCTCCTGTGTCCGTGAGCCGGTCTGTTGCGGTGCCTGCACAGTGGAGCATACAAACTATAGCTGTGATAACAAATCACAGCTTCCACTGGTCCATCGGCACGGCTTTTCAACATCCAAGCAACAACACCCGGCCAGGTGTTTTGAGGTGTTTTGAGGTTAAGTGAGGTGAATACGGCAGAGTGGCGGGAGCCAAGCACGAAGCATAATAAACTCAGAGGTGCCACTTCAATCTGGACACAGCACGCAGCGCCATACTACCAAGGCGCCACCTGCCGACTCGAACTGCAACTACGTGAATACTGAGGCGACACCTGCTGCATCCTAGACACACCACCATTACCTTCCATGACTCATCTTTGTCGCCACCAACATCATCGACGACAAATGCGCCATCTGCGGCGAGGTTCCTAGGAGCAGCAACTCGCTAGTAAGTGCTGCATTTGCAATATAACCTATCATCCGGCGTGCAAGCCTCTTGCAGGGCTTACCCGCGTGCAACGAAGTGCACTACAGCTTCAAACCAAAGCGGTAGCGTGCCAGGCATGCATCGACTTGAAGAGGTCGATGTTCGAGTCGGCAGTCACGCGCGCGACGAACGCTAACAACATGAGTGGGAAAGAGAAAGAGCTAGCCGCGTTCACTCCGGCCAATAAAAAGCCTGCAATAGCTGCGCGTACCAATCAGGCGAGCAAGGCCGCGCCCACCAACTCCTCACTCTCTCCGTTGCAGGGGCTAGGCCCCGCCCCAACCAGCAGCCTACTCCGGTTGGCCGCGCAATCTCTTGTGACGTCACTAGGCCCGCCCACTTCCAGCACGGGAGCAGAGTACAGCGGGGAATCCCCGAGTGACGTCACGGCCAAAAGTACGGATTCAAACGGCGCTTATGATACTTCGCAGTCCTCCTTTTCCAAGAACAACAGCAGCATTAATGACGTGAATGCGTCCGTCATTCGTATGTTAGACAGCACTGCTTTAAAAAAGGGAACAACGGTCTCCTGCCTGGTGGAGTACATGAATTCAACTTAAAAAAACATTGACAATGCACTTGCTAGACATTGCACCTCTATTGAAGGCAGATTGGAGGCAATTGTAAATAGGCTAAATACGTTACCAGCAGTACATACTTTGGCACTTTCAATTGAATCCAAGCTGCAAAAAATTGAGGAAAATCTGTCAAAACAACACTCTCAGCTAGAGGAGATGAAAAAAGAGAAGAAAGTGCTTTGTCAAGAAATAGACAACTTAAAAATCAAAAATAAAAAATTACACGATAGTAACGTCGACACGAACAATTTGTTGAACAAAACAGAGGTAACTTATAATACGTTGCTTGAAAAAATTGATAATTTAGAGCAGACTAATTTTGAGTCACAAACATAAATTGATAATTTTATAATAAATGCTTTTGAAAATGATTTCCAAAACCTAACCAACAAAATCAATAGAGTTGAAAGTGACAACAAAGAAATAATAACCAAAATAGGAAAAATAATAACAAAAGAAGACTTTACCTCTGCACATACTACTACTATCAACAAAATTGAAAGAAATGTAGAAAACATCCAAAAAGATAACCAACTGATATTAAACAAAATTGAATACCAACAAATTGCAGTGCTCCCCAGTACACAGAACAATACTGTTTCTCTGACAAGTACAAATAAATGTAAAAATAATAATAATGCGTCTACTACAAATAGTAATTTACTCGACAACTATAGAAATATAAGCGACACAAATGACAATTGTAATAACAATAATGACGGGATCATCCAAGTTGTAAATAACAGAAAATAATCATCTAGTCGATTGAATAAGAACAATATTGACAATGATGATGCTGCAGCATCACCTGCACGAAGCACGCGGGTGCAAACGATTAATGCAGGGACAATACACAGTAAAAACATTACAAGCGGTAACACGGAGCTAATTATTTCTAACATTTTTGACGGTGATGTCTCTAAGCGTGTGGACGTTGCACACGCGATACTGTGCCGTGTTCTTCCATCAACACGAAAATCAGATGTAATAGGCACACGCCTGCTTTGGTCAGAGGAACCGACAGCTGCGGCATCAGCAGATATAAATGGGGAACGTAGACGGTCACCAGGGGTGCGAGCCAAAAAGCTAATCACTGGCTTTCATGCTAGAGATGTCGACATTGCAGCTCTTGACCAGGACACAAAGGATGGGATTATCAATGGGAAAATTTTTATAAATGAATTATTAACAAAGGAATGTTTTATTAAATATAGAAGTCTCAAGGCCCTTGCGATGAGACTCAATTTTAAATATGTTTGGCATAGAGGGGGCCGTTTCCTGGTGAAGAGGCGCGATGGCGACGTCTCTCATGAATTTTCATCTGCGGCTGATTTACAAACAATAGTGGCATCATATGCCACTAATCAACCATCACCAACCGTAGATAATATAACAAAAAACGATGATAAAGAAAGCGCAATTGATAAAACTGTTATTCCGTCCACTGTTGCAAAAAATTGACTATCCGCAGACACTGCTGGGGGGGGGGGGGTTCACTGTAGGGGACTGAGAGCAGGTTTTGTCAATGTTTCCTCTCTGATGGGGCACATTGGCATGACTAAACAACACCTTTCAGCTCGTCCTCCCTACCATCTCTTTGGAGTTGCTGATTCGCACCTTGACCCTGCTGTTGGGAGTGATCTCATTCAGATCGACGACTATTCACTACTTAGACTTGATCGCAACAAACTAGGGGGCTGGCTGGTCCTGTACATTCATAACACTTTCAAGGCCAATTTACTATGCAGCTCTCGAACAACACAGGAGGGCAGGCCATTTATACCTGAATATTTAATGTGCAGTGTTCAGCAGGGCAGCCTTCCCCCGTCTTTGTTGCTTTAATATACAGACCACCACACGTACCGTTTTTACAGGGCTCTGACTTAACAGACAAACTAACGACACATACGCAATGTAAAAGACTTTAGTCATAAATTTATTATGGGAGATCTGATGCGAACCTACTCGGAATGTCAGCCGATGTAAAATTTGTTAGGCGGATGGCTGATGATCTTAACCTTCAAATAGTTGATCATCGTGCGACTCATCATTTCACAGATTCTCACACGTGGATTGATGTGATCTTGACAGATAATAATGACGTTGTACTGAGCAGGGACAATCGGCCGGCGCCTTTTCCCAGTCATCATAACATCATAGAGGTCGAGATTGGGGTCGAAACTGCTGCATCCCCTGTGGCTGAATCTTTCAGCTACAGGGATTTTAAATCGATCCAGCAAGACGACCTCCTGTCTCACCTAGCTGACTGTGATTGGTCGCAGATCGATGGTCCCGCGGCGGGTGTAGACAGTCAATTGGAATGCCTCAGTGTCAACCTCATGGCTGTGATAGATAAAATTGCGCCGTTAAAAGAATTCACACCGAAAAATAAAACGAATCCACCATGGGTTGATGCTGAACTGATACATCTATACAAAAAACGTGACTCTGTACGACGACGCTATGAACGGACCAAAGACGACAGACTGTGGCGGGAGTATCAGAGCCTTGCAGCTGAAGCTGAATTACGAACAAAGGAAACAAGGAAAAGATGTTTACGAAATAGAATTTTTAAGCAATTGATAATAAGAAAGATATCTGGAAAGAGTTCAAGGCTCTGGGCCTTCTACCAAAAACAAGAGAGGAGCTTCATGGTTTCTCGCCGGAAGATCTCAATGCTCACTTTGCAGGGGTGTCGATCTCCCAAAATGAAAGTGATGAAGAACTTGACAACGACTTGCGCACTACCAGTGATGACGGCTTTGTTTTCCGAGAAGTCAGCTTCTCGGGCGTGGTCCAGGCTGTTGCCCATTTCTCATCACAGGCCAGAGGGGAAGACGGCATTCCCCAAAGTATCGTGGCTAAGGCTCTTCCGTTTGTGGGAGATCATATTGTTAAGATCTTTAACTCCTCTCTGTTCAGTGGCATTTTTCCGGGAACTTGGAAGGGAGCTCAATTGGTGTCTTTGAAGAAAAAGCATGTCCCATCTACGGTGTCAGATTTCCGACCAATTGCCCTACTGAGTTTCCTTTCTAAGGTCCTGGAAAAAATAGTACACGACCAAATAACTTACTTTTTACGAGAAAACAATACTTTGGACCCGATGCAGACTGGTTTTCGACAGAATCACAGTACATAGACAGCACTACTAAAACTGACGGAAGACATAAGATCAGGCATTAACAACAACAAAAAACTATTGACTATTTTGTTGATGTTTGATTTTAGCAAAGCATTGGACACCATCTCACACACTAAACTGCTGCGTAAGCTGATGCGCATGGGATTCTCCAGGAGTGTTCTCCTGTGGCTTAGGTCATATATAATGGGGAGACGACAGAAAGTCGTCACAAACACAAACGGGGATTCAGGTTGGCTAACCACCAATCTTGACGTCCCACAGGGCTCAGTCCTGGCACCCCTACTTTTCAGCCTGTACATAATCGACTTACAAAACGCACTAGACTCAGATGGTGTAGAACATATACTTTACGCTGACGACCTGCAAACCTACACTCAAGTGAGCCTGAAAGGTCTTGGTCGGCTGTAGCACGAGCAGTGTCGAACTGGGCAACATCAGCTGGCCTGCGCCTCAATGTCGGCAAGACAAAAGCGATTATTTTCGGATCTGATCATAACATCAAACAGGTTCAAAACCTTGACTTGCAAGGCACTGAGATACAGACCGGCGTACACGTTCCCTTTGTCGATACAGTCACCAACCTCGGCGTGTTGATGGACGGAAGGTTAACATGGAAGCCGCAACTGAATGCGGTCAGTAGGAAAGTAAATAGAGCTCTGTATAGCTTAAAATTATTCCGTTCAAGCACCACAGAGATACTGAGGAAGCAGCTGGCATGTGCACTAGTACTACCTCACTTAGACTATTGCTCAGTGGTTCTTCTTGACGTGTCAGGGGAGCTTCAGACACGACTACAACGTTTACAGAATTCATGTGTGAGATACATATGTGGTGTTAGGCGTGATGAGCATATCACCGCCTACAGGGAAAAACTGGACTGGTTAGATCTGAAGGTGAGGAGGGAGTATTTTATGGGGCTGCTGCTTTACAAAGCGGTTGTCATGCGGCAGCCACCATATGTTACTGCCCTCTTTGAAAAAAACCAGGCTAGGACTTCAAGTAGGGGTGGTACGAAGGAGCTCTCGGTTCCAGGGTCGCGCACCGACAAGGGCCTATTCTCATTTAGAGTTCAAGGTGCGCACCTCTGGAATTCGCTCTCAAGCAGTGTGAGGTGCCTGCCATCTTTTTGTAAATTTAGAACGGCGTTTAGCAGGCACCTTAAACAATTAGCTGACCGTCGGCACTTGGCGACGGGGCGGAGCACTGAGCAGCTGTGCTCATTGTTGTGCCCCAAGGGCATCATAAATCGAGTCCCCATTGTACAGCGGGTCAGGCAACTACCTGGATGGCTTCCCAAACAAGTAATTTAAGCTATACATTCGTTCGAAACCGTTACAAGAAGACGCAGGTAGAGAAATCATAGGAACGCCGGCGCGCACGAAACGTCCGCTTCAGTTCAGTTTGAGCAGAGGTCTCAAGCGCATCGCAGCTAAGCAAAGTGAAAATGAGTGAGAAAAGTCCTTACGACAATCAAAAAGGTACGAAGGAGGACCTAGTGCGCAGATCTTCGAGTAGGAAGAGAACTTTCCATGGCAATCGGCACACACTGGAGCAGTCAACGGCGAATACAAGTGCTACAGCTGAAAAATTGGCGCGTAACGATGACGATGAGATTATTATTGATAATACTCACGGCTATCGTATCATTAAATTTTTCTCCGTCTTTACTGCAATTAGCAACATAGTACTTTCCAAGAATTGCAAAACAAATGTAAAATTCGAAGAAGCGAGTCCGGCAGGATTAGGTTTTAAAATTGCTGTCTCGTGTCAGTGTGGCGTTTCTTACATCGAATCTGTTCCGAAGAGTGGAAAAGCCTATGCTATTAATCGACGTGCAGTGCTTGTAATGTGGCTTTTAGGGATTGGAAGAGAAGGTCTGAGTCTTTTTTGTGGTTTGATGGATATAGCAAAAGCATTTCATATTAATACCTTCGAAGGCTGCTTTAAAAATATTTGGATAGCTGCAGAGGCGATGTATAAATCTTGCACTAAAAATACTGTGAAAGAAGAAAAAGAAAAATCGCTTGAAAAAGAAGGTTCCGATCCGAATTTAACAGTTTCCGGAGATGGTACGTGGAAAAAACGGGGACATGCTTCACGATATGGCCTGACGACTCTCGCAGGAAAATATAGCAAGAAAATCATCGATACATCATTGAAATCGAGTTATTGTAAAGCGTGTGAGTACTGGACAAAAAAACAAGAGGAAGATCCAGAAGCATATGAAGAATGGCTCTCAAGCGATCATGATTGCCTATTTAATCACGCCGGATCGGCTGCGAAAATGGAAGTCGACGGCATAAAAGAAATGTTCGGCCGTTCGCTCGAAATGTATAATGTGAAGTATACAAGCTACATCGGTGACGGAGACAGTGCTACTTTTAAAGGTATTTTAGATATGAATCCTTATGATACTCCTGTTGAAAAGCTAGAATGCTATCTACGCGTCAAGAAAAGAATGGGTATACAATGCCGAAATGAAAAAAAAAGTGAACGGTTTAGGAGGAAAGATACAGTAAAATTAACTGACAAAATCATAAATAAACTCCAAAAATAGTATGGTTTAGCGATAATAAGGCATCAAGATAATGTAGAGGAAATGCATAAGGAAATTTGGGCTACTTATTTCCATATGGCCTCGACTGACAAGAATTCACATCAAAACTGCCCGGTCGGCGCGGATAGCTGGTGCGCGTATCGCCGAGCGGAAGCTGAAAGACTCAATATGAGAAAATTCAAGCACGATTATCTGCCATTAGATCCACAAGTTTTAAAAGTTTTTCATCCAATTTATATGGATTTGTCAAGAATGGAATTGCTAAACAGATGCAAAGGGAGCAACACACAAAATAATTATGAAAGTTATAACGGCCTGCTATGGCACTTTGCTCCGAAACATCTTAACAGCCTAAAAACCATACAATTGGCCAATTTTTTTGCAACGGGGATCTTTAATAATGGCATGAAGTCCATATTAAGAATATTTCACACTATGGGCATAACTTTTGGCCGCTACGCACTAGAATACGCCAAGAGTCGCGACATGGCACGTATTCAGCTGGCCGAGAAAACGCACGAGAAGACTTCAAAGGAGGCTCAGACAGCTCGTAGGAAAGCTGCAGCGGATGAACAGCACATTTTCCAACAAGAGGACGGCGAATTGTATGGCCCTGGAATCGCAGAATAACTGTAAGTATGAAAAATTAAATTTTATAACCGAAAAATCAGTTGTCAAAACTTTAGACGCGTTTTTCTCAAAACTGCATTTTAAAAAACGGCTGCAGTTCTAGCTCAAAGAAAAATGAACGAATCGATTTGAAATTTTGCACGAATATTCGTAACATGCTTTTACATACCATGAACAAGGATTTTTTTTTTGTGAAAAATTGAATTTTTCTTTTCAAAACGCTGCAATTTTTTTAATTTTTAATATTTTCAAAAGATCCTAGTTCACGGTACGGGGAAAGTCATCTATTTTAACGTGAAGCAAAAAAATTTCAGATACTGGCAGTCTGAGGACCTCTACCACTGCAGCCGGTTTACAACTTCATTTTGGGATGACTCGACGTCGGAGCGTATAACTCGGCTTACAGTCGATATTTTTTCATGAAATTTTGTGTATTGACTTGTCAATAGTATCTGACTGAATATATCCTCAAAATTTTAAAATATTTAACCGAATGGTTTTTTTTTTGAGTCCCGAAAAATCACCTCCATATGAAGTCTTATCTTGAACTAATCTACCTACTGTATCATCGTGTACGCAAACAGATGTCTACCACCTGGCCCGGTTCTTGCACGTTCAGTTTTTCACTGTTGACTTTGTTTCTTCGACTAATTGCTATCACACAAAATTTCATGAACGAGAGTACAGATAAACTATTTTAAAAAATGCAATAAGAAAGTTGTCAAGGAGACATTTAGTTGTTTAGAGTGTCGCGGTATTTTTCACCTGCGTTGTATAGTGAATTACGTTGATATTATTAAATCGATTGACAACTGCTGCTTGCGTTCGTTTAACATGAGTGCAAATATAACAGCTGAGAGCCAGCTTGCGAGCCATATCTCTGTGCTGCGCGCGAACCTCGGCGCTCATACTCTAGAAATTAGCCCGGCTGCACTCAACAGTCTGATTGTAACTCCGATATCTCCTTGCTCCAGTAAACGCGATTGCTCTCCCCCGTCGCCGTCGGTCGTGCCTCAGTCAAAACAGCATTGCTCCTCTTTCTTCTTCTGCAGAGTTTTCCGGTTCTCCTATCGGGACCAATTTAAATTTAGATTTAGACATGAGTCAACAGCCATCTAATTGGTTTTCTGACTACTTAGAAGAGTATAGATCGGATAAAACTGCTAAAACCAATGCACTCGGAGAGCTGTCAAACCGCGTTGGGGCGCTCGAGAATAAATTGCAAGATCTCGTATCCAATCATATTTCTTAGATTGCAGCGCTGCGTTCTGATGTTGCCTCGTTAGTTCAAATCTCTACATTAGAGGACTCGTGCGAAATTACGATATCCGGAATTTCCGAGCTTATTCAACTCAAGATGTGTCAAATCGCCGATCGTGTTTTTTCAGCCATCGGCTTAATCGGAATTATAAACTTTGTGCTTGAGATGCGTGTCTGATTGCAAAAAAACGAGCAGTATTGAGGCTGAAGATGCTGCAGCTCTGTCAGTCACTCCACATACCTCTGATATTGTTGTAAAATTCATGTCGCCCACTATACGCGATTCCATCCTGATAAAAACGAGCGCATTGGATAATTTTACTGCTCAGGCTCTATTTGGTGTCGGAAGTGCAGGTAAAACATACTTAAATAGACTTAATCCAAATTCCGTGTATTTACTGCGTCGTAAAGCGTTGAAAGCGGCAAGCGCCTTGAGTTACGCACGCTTTATCGTAAAGAATCTTGTTGTTTGCATGCGTGTAACTCGTGATTCTCCTCTCATACCTATTTACACAGTGGCGAATCGTGCTACGCATCCAACTAACTGTCCACCTCAACAACCCCAGTATCTCCAGCAATCCCAGCAACCCCGACAATTTCAACAACCTCAACCAACTCAACATTCTCAGCATTCCTAACAAAGTTAGCGGCATAACAATTGACTGTCATCGGCTCGGTTGGCCCTCCGCGAGTGAAGTAACTCGCAGCTCTTCGGATATATTAATGTAAATCGTCTTACGTCTCACTTTTCTTTGATCGAGGCGCAATGTGCCGAACGCCGTTATGATGTACTTGCTGTTATTGAGACATTTTTAGTCACTGATGCACCTAATGTTCACTTGACGTTGGACAGTTACATTTTCTTCAGTGTCAATCGTGAGGACCCATTAGGACGGTGAATAGGCATATATGGGCGCGATTACTATACTGTAAAAGTACTGGCTGATTCTGATGGAGATACTCCAGAGTTCTTGATTATTGAATTAATAAATGCACAGATTAAAATACTTTTTGCTGTAGTTTATCGTAAGCCTATATCCGCGTATCCTAATAATTTTTTTAATTGTTTCTCTCCTTTTTTGCCTCAATATTCAAATGTAGTCATAACAGGAGATTTCAACATTAATATGTGTGTCCAAAATGCTGCTTCTATTTATCTATGGGAGCTTATTGACTCGCATTCACTTTCTTTAGTGCCTTGTGAGCCAATCCACCAGGTTTTGTGGAGAGATCGCCCGGCCACCCATATGTGACTCGATCTTTTTATTGTAAAGGACACGGCCTCTGTCCTGGAGTTCAGTAAATCTGAATCGCCTTTTATCGCGGGGCATGCTCTTATTGAAATTAGCCTGAGGTGCACGAAGCCCCCAATTTATAAGAAAAAAATTGGCTCTTGCTGCCTTAACTGCTTAAATCCCGTCGCGTTCTTAGCTGTGCTATGTGCAAATCTTTCGAACATAAATATTCCGCCTTTCCCTGGTACCAGTAGCTTCCTTGTTACCTCCCCTCCATCGGTCGTTACGCTTGGTCCTTGTCCAGCAGATACGGATCAACATAAGCGACAGCTCGCGACTGCCCTTATATCGGCATGAGACGTCGTTGAACCTATGCGATCTATCACACTGTCTTCAAAAAGGAAACCGTGGGTTTTGCCAGATACTAGAGCACCCATGAAGAAACGCGACCAAGCTTATAAAACTGCAAAAATTTCTGGTATTAGTAGCGACCAGAACCGCTTTAAATCGCTTCGTGCACAGGTATGTATAAAAAACGAGTTTTTAGCAGGAAAGCTTGATATGACCCAAGACGCTAAGTCAAAGTGGCGCGAATTGCAGCAGCACATTATGCTTTGGTAGTAAGCCGCTACTTACCATTTTCGGAAACTGATTTTCAGGCCGACCGTGAACAGCCACTCTCTACATCGTCACAAAGATTTTTCGAACTTCGACCGGCATTTGAGGCTGAAGTGCGAGGTGCCATATCCAGTATATCTATTTGTACATAAGAAGCGTTCTGAACGTACAACGGTCACAAAGGATTCCACGAGAACGTCTCATAGAAAACGCACTTATGATGATAATTAAAAATTTTCTTCAGTAAGAAGTTCGAAAATGGCTAGTTACAAAATTATAAAAGTTTAAAGTGGGGAATATGACCAGCTCACCTGTATGGACCATAGAGGGCAGTTTGAATGCTTGTATGTGAGTGCGAAAGAAAGTGTGGGTTGTGTATATAAGTGTGAGTGTGTATGCGTGAGTGTCAGTGCTCAAATATTTGTGTCACACATGCTCGTTGTGGGTTTGGGTTTATGTTTTCAGGGTTTATGGGTTTAGGGTTTATGGGATTCGGGTTTATGGGTTTAGGGTTTATGGGTTTAGGGTTTATGGGTTTAGGGTTTATGAGTTTAGGGTTTATGGGCTAAGGATTTATGAGCTAACGAGTTTTGGTTTTATGAGTTTTGGGTTTATGTATTTAGGGTTTATGGGCTTATGGTTTATGGGTTTACGTTCTATGGGTTTAGACTTCGAAAAAATTTGGAATTTGACAACTTCTTCGGTATTTTTTGAGTTCATATAGAAAAGAAACTTATAAAAATTAAAAAAAATTTTGTATCGACTGTTTCAGACGCACCGCACGACCTCCATCACCGGCACCGATTAGAAAGTGCAGACTCCAGGCGCGACGGCAAAATGGTCATAACTTGAAGAAATTTTAATATTTTTTAATAATAAAAATTGTTTTTTAAACCTAAAATATAGTACATTATGTTCTCAAAATTTTGTTTACCGCAATCATTTCCTTCCCTTTCAAAAAATCTCTGAAAAAACGCTTTTTTTCGGGACCTAAAACAGACTACCCCCTTAACGGGGATCATGTTTAGTCATGGACTGATCCTCATCGCTAGCAACCCCCTTCTTGACCCTCCTGATTGGTCCTGGAATAACTGCTGGCAAAGGGGACACGTTGCAAAGAATTGTCTATGCCCTAAACGGCATAGTTGGTGTTATAACTGCGGCCAACGAGGCCACCTGCCCCCGTTGTCGCGCCCCATTGGGAATGGATTAAGTGACACTATGGAATGGGACTAATTCCAAGAGGAGTTAAAGTTCGCAGCGATCCTCTGGCAGCTCCTTCAAGTAAGGTAGCGACCCAACGAGGACTACGAAGATGATGAGTGGCCCTGGGTTTAACAGAAACTACCGATAGCGATCCAAGGAAGAGTAAAAGAATTTTGGGGTTTTAGGTCAGTGCTGCATGAGGGAGAGATTTACCCAGTACTAATTTTATAGAGTACAATGAGAGAATTAAGTGAAAGACAGAGCAACTGTAGAGAAGAGAAGGAAAGAGAAGAAAATATAGAGTTTCAAGAGAGCAGAATAGAGACGAGAGAGAAAAAGTAGAGAATAGAGAGTTTCAAAAGAGCGACATAGAAAATATTAGATAAGAGAGAGAAAAAGTAGAGAATAGAGAGTTTCAAGAGAGCGACATAGAGAAAATTAGAGAAGAGAGTGAAAATAAAGAAAATTTAGAAAAACAAGAGAGTGGATTAGTGACAATGAGAGAGAAGAGTGGCAATATTGTAGAAAGCGGTCAACTTACTCTCAACAGAGCATCCAGCGACTCCTGCGACAGGTGACCGATACAGTAGCGACCATACCGATTCTCGAATGGTCTAACTTAACGGAGCTCAGTCCTGAGGCTGATGAGCAGAAGGATTTCGAGCGCTTAGTTTTAGTAAAAGAGGCTATTGATCTTCTGGAAGGATCGCAGGCACCCACTCCCCCGTGGACTGTTCCCTCCTCTCCTGAGATAGACGGAGATGATAGCGTGCCCACTTTTAGTCTAGGGGGAGGGGGAGAGCAGCGTATTACATACGCCAGAGAACGATCAATTGGAGGTTACGGAACCAGTCGAAGATGAAGTTGCAGGGATAAGCGCAGATAACCGCATTTTCGCGAAGGTCATACTAGGTGGCAGGCCATACAGAACCATAATTGATGGAGGAGCCACGGTTTCCCTAGTAGGAACAGCGATAGTGGCCGAGTTCCGAGACTGATTGCGACCAGCGAACTCTGTTAGTAGAAGTGTATTTGGTAAAGTAAGGAAAGTATTGGGATTTGGACATCAACATGGAGTTGGATGGAAAAACCGAGGCAACTGGCGGTAAGAGCAGTAGATTCTTGTGACCACAACACCTTAATGCCCTGCGTGACTTAGCAATCTGGCGCATCAATGCAATACAGTACAGGCAGAGAGAAAGCGGAACTCCAAGGAGGCCACTTAGTCATGCGAGGGACCTATTATATTTATTAGGACAAGATTTTACCACTCCTTGGACATCGATATAAGATAGAGAAGCTGCATGTGGAGGACCTGTCAAATAAGGACAAGCGGTTCTCTGCCAAACTAGTGGATTGATTCGATGCTTCCTTTGCTATCAAAGGAGTCAAATCTCCGCCAGTATAGGTGTTAGATGTGGGGATGATAGGAGACGTCCGAGAGGTGCAAATGGAGGAATTGAAAAGATATATTTTCCCAAAGGGAAAAGCCCCAAAATATCGACCCTATCCTAAAGTGGCCAATTGTAACAAAATCTCGTTGATGGGATACAATGGCCCAACTAGAGTCTCGTTTGATTGTTATTGGAATAAACAGTCCACTCCTGTCGGTGTGTCCCATTTAGGGAGTGGGGGAGAGTTTGTGACGCGTATTTCGCGTCACAATGTTTATTGAAACACCGGCAGTCAATCATGACCGAATCGCCCCGTCACCAGAGCCGAGAATTAAAATGTTATTGTAATATTGGTATTAATGGCGGAATTATTATGTGGCTTGTTGAAGGGAATGAGGAGAAGGAGAATCGCGACCGAGAAAAATTACGGACCGTCACACACACACACACATGCACATCGACGGTAACAGCTGTCCGTGCAGAAGACGCGAATAGTTGAGGCAAGCACCGACGAGAAGTCCCACACATACACACACGGCACCTACACCTTCGCACGCTGTGCGCGCGACTCCTTCTCTCGCTTGCTTTTGTCTGGATAATGAGTCGCTTCCCGCGCGCACATACACACACACACATACACGCGCGACCCGTCCTCTCTCCCGATTCACGCAGACGCGGGAGGAGAGAGGATTCACAGCAGCAGCGGCAGCTTCCTCGAGACACACCACCCCGGCTGTAGCCACGAGAGAGAGAGAGAGAGAGAGAGAGAGATAGAGAGAGAGAGAGAGAGAGAGGGAGAGAGAAAAGGAGGGAGAGAGAGAGAGATAGATAGAGAGAGAGAGAGGGAGAGAGAGAGAGGGAGAGAGAGAGAGAGAGAGATAGATAGATAGATAGATATAATATTTATTTGTAAATATTTACAAAACATTTGATACATGTCATATTCACTTAAAATTTAATATCATATTGTTACTTAACCTAAAATAATTGCACATATGCGACGTCAGGTACATAAAGTATTGCACTTCGTTGTCAAATAAGTCATGATCTCTACATCGTTCTTATTATATCTATCAGTCATTGGATAAATTACATACGTACATTAACAGTCGTTTTCATTCATACTAATAAATACATGCGTACTCATACTAATAAATACATGCATACTCTTTACAATTGTTTTGTTGATTGATTAAAAATAAAATAAATAAATAAAAATACATAAATATATCAATGAATTTGAATTAACAATACAAGATAAGTTATCACAAAAAATTAAACAAATACTAAAATAGAAAAATCAACAATGACTATTAACCCAAGCATGCAAAATATTTATTGACCGCCACCTTGAAGAGTTTCAATGATGGTAACGTTTGTATATATGAAGGGAGTGAATTCCACAAATGCGCACCTTGTACTTGAAAAGGTCTTACTCCAGTTTCAGTACGCATCTGCGGAATAGAGAGTTCTTTAACCTCACCCCTGACAGGGCGTTTCGATTCGTTCTTTTTGAAAAGCGGCTCGAGATAGACTGGCTCCCTTGTCCGAAGAACCTTGTAGATGGTTATCGCCATAAAAACGGCTCTTCGAGAGTCCACCCGAGTCCACTGTAATTGCTCCCTGTAAGGGGTGATGTGCTCATCCTTCCTAGCACCAATCACGTATCGCACACACGAGTTTTGCAGTCTTTGCAGCCGGCTGCGAAGTTCGAGTGACGCATCGAGATACACTAGAGAGCAGTAGTCGAGATGCGGAAAAACAAGGGACA
This sequence comes from Gastracanthus pulcherrimus, assembly GCA_949152435.1. NCBI lineage: Eukaryota > Metazoa > Arthropoda > Insecta > Hymenoptera > Pteromalidae > Gastracanthus > Gastracanthus pulcherrimus. The sequence goes on along the minus strand of OX424573.1, from coordinate 117,644,398 downwards.
TTGCTAAGTGCTTGCGCAGATCCTGAGTGGTATACTTTCTAAAAAATCTCAAATTATACAGTACTCTATTAACCTTTTTTGCGACCACGTCCACGTGTGGCTTCCACGTGAGTTTAGAATCAAGTATAACACCCAGGCTTGTGACGGTCGGCGAGAAAGGAACAGAGACCCCATCTCCCAGACTGATTTCCGGCAAACCTTGTGACTCAAGACTATTTATGTATTTACAAGAGCCGAAAATGATAGCTTTAGTCTTGGTCTTATTCAGTCTGAGTAATGCACCCTCTGCCCAATCAGTAACCGCTTGCGCAGCACAACCCAATATCTCTACCCCTTCGTCGATGCTGTTAGGGTGGATCTGGATGTAGAGATCTGAAGGTCGTCGGCGTATAATATATGTCTCACTCGTCGCGGGTCGTCCGTTTTTAATTCTTTATTAAGCTCGACAAACAGTTCTTTTATGTCATTGATGTACAGACAGAAGAGCAGGGGCCCTAACACAGATCCCTGGGACACTCCAAGATTCGTTGACAACCAAGGTGACTTGGTGTCAGAGCGTTCAACGACAGCTTGTTTTCTCCCTAAAATGTACGAATTATCCAGATTAATGCATGCCTGGAGAACCCCAGAGCTCGCAGCTTTGCTGAAAGCTTTGCTGGCGAGATTGTGTCAAAAGCCCTGCTGTAGTCAAACAGTAACAGTAAAGTCACTAGTCTCTTGTCAACTCCTGTCCTTACATCGTCTGTCAGTTTGAGTAAAGCAGTCTGTGTCGAGTTGTTCTTCTTGTAGCCGGATTGCATAGGGTCAAGTTGCTTAGTTTCAGTCATGTACTCCAGGATCTGGTCATGAGCGATTTTCTCCACAACCTTAGAAAGAAAGCACAGCAGTGCAATAGGACGAAAGTCCGACGCCGACGATGGTGTAGTACACTTGCCCAGCGGCACGACTCGTGCTTTCTTCCATAGGTCCGGAAATACACCCTTTTTCAGAGAAGAGTTGAACAAGTTCACCACGTGTTGCCCAATGACCGGCAATGACTTTGCCACCACACTCTGCGGGATGTCATCCTCGCCCCTCGCTTGCGAGGAAAAATGCGCCACCGCAAGTATAACATCTGCCAGCCCGATAGGTTTGAATTTAAACCCATCATCACTGGCAGATGCTACCAGACTCTCAATTGAGGTGGGATCCTGATTTGTTGAGATTGAGACTCCCGCAAAATGGGTGTTAAGTTCCTCCGCCGTGAACCCGCGCAACCCTCCTCTGGTTTTGGGTAGGAGTCCCAAATTGCGCAATTCCTTCCAGATATCACTCTGCTGTTTACCCAGCAGATTTCCTTGGTAATACGATACCCGTGCTTGCTCCCTTCTAAATAAAGATTCATTGCGCAATATAACGAACTCACTGTGAAATTGCCCATCGCCAGTCCTTTTGTATCGTCTGTACGTGGCGTCTCGTTTTTTGTTTAATTGATAAATTTCATCATCAATCCAGGGTGGACTGCCTTTGCGAGGGTTGACTCGCTTCAATGGAGCTAAGATGTTAATCGCATTTAATAAGTTGGAATTAAGGCAGTTCAACGCTGTATTTAAGTCGACATCTTGTTCGTAAAAAGCTGACCAAGAGACAGAGAGAGAGAGAGAGACAGAGAGACAGAGAGAGAGAGAGACAGACAGAGAGAGAGAGAGAGACAGAGAGAGAGACAGAGAGAGAGAGAGAGAGACAGAGAGAGAGAGTGACAGATAGATAGATAGATAGATAGATATACTTTTTATTCGTCAGAAGACAAAATCTTACAATTTCATGTACATGTAGTTATAATTATAATTAAAAAATATCAGTCGATTTAATATAATTAATATAATTGTTATCTTAACTTTCACTTATTGCATATTTTTATTAAAATAATAATTCACTTTATAAGTTCGTCAGTTTATAAAATTTAAATGTAATGAACTAGTCACAGTCAAATATCACAGAAAACGCTTCGTCAAAAAAAAAAATAATACATAGAATAAAAAATAAATACAATAAAGATAACATATAAATATAAAAGAATACATACACATACTTTGCTAAATCTTTGCGTATACTATCGCGTCTAAATTTAAAACACACTCATTCATAACACTTTAACAATCACGCTAATAAATACATTCACACCTAATTAACACTAAACATATTTAATAAATAAATAAATAAATTAATAAATAAATACGTCGAATAAATAAATAAACAAGATAAATAATTAAATTAAATAAATAAATAAATTTAAATAAATAAATAAATTAAATAAATAAATAAATAAATTAAATAAATAAGTTTTAATAAATAAATAAATTAAATAAATAAGTTTTAATAAATAAATAAATTAAATAAATAAATAATTCAAATAAATAAAAAGCCTAAATAAATACTCGACTCATTTTTTATTTCTGAACATACTTTTCACCATGTAATTGCTTAAGGTGCCTGCTAAACGCCGTTTTAAATTTACAAAAAGATGGCAGGCACCTCACACTGCTCGGGAGCGAATTCCAGAGGTGCGCACCTTGAACTCTGAATGAGAAAAGGCCCTTATCGGTGCGCGACCCCGGAACCGAGAGCTCTTTCATACCACCCCTACTTGAAGTCCTGGCCTGGTTTTTTTCAAAGAGGGCAGTAAGATACGGTGGCTGCCGCATGACAACCGCTTTGTAAAGCAGCAGCCCCATAAAATACTCCCTCCTCACCTTCAAATCTAACCAGTCCAGTTTTTTCCTGTAGGCGGTGATATGCTCATCCCGCCTAACACCACATATGTATCTCACACATGCATTCTGTAGACGTTGTAGTCGTGTCTGGAGCTCCCCTGACACATCAAGAAGAACCACTGAGCAATAATCTAAGTGAGGTAGTACCAGTGCACATGCCAGCTGCTTCCTCAGTATCTCTGTGGTGCTTGAACGGAAAAGTTTTAAGCTATACAGAGCCCTATTTACCTTTCTACTGACCGCATTCAGTTGCGGCTTCCATGTCAACCCTCCGTCCATCACCACGCCGAGGTTGGTGACTGTATCGATAAAGGGAACGTGTACGCCGGTCTGTATCTCAATGCCTTGCAAGTCAAGGCTCTGAACCTGTTTGATGTTGTGATCAGATCCAAAAATGATCGCCTTTGTCTTGCCGACATTGAGGCGCAGGCCAGCTGACGTTGCCCAGTTCGACACTGCTTGTGCTACAGCCGACATGCGACCGATACCATCACGAAGACCTTTCAGGGTCACTTGTGTGTAGGTTTGCAAGTCGTCAGCGTAAAGTATGTGTTCGACACCATCTAAGTAGAGTGCGTCTTGTAAGTCGTTTATGTACAGGCTGAAAAGCAGGGGTCCCAGGACTGAGCCCTGTGGAACGCCAAGATTGGTGGTTAGCCAACCTGAATCCCCGTTTGTGATTGTGACGACTTTCTGTCGTCTCCCCATGATATATGACTTAAGCCACAGGAGAACACTCCTGGAGAATCCCATGCGCATCAGCTTACGCAGCAGTTTAGTGTGTGAGATGTTGTCGAATGCTTTGCTAAAATCAAACATTAACAAAATAGTCAATAGTTTTTTGTTGTTGTTAATGCCTGATCTTATGTCCTCCGTCAGTTTCAGTAGTGCTGTCTGTGTACTGTGATTCTGTCGAAAACCAGTCTGCATCGGGTCCAAAGTATTATTTTCTCGTAAGAAGTCAGTTATTTGGTCGTGTACGATTTTTTCAAGGACCTTAGAAAGGAAACTCAGTAGGGCAATTGGTCGGAAATCTGACAGGCTTCTTCTTCAAAGGCACCAACCGAGCTCCCTTCCAAGCTCCCGGAAAAATGCCACTGGACAGAGAGGAGTTAAAGATCTTAACAATATGATCTCCCACAAACGGAAGAGCCTTAGCCACTATACTTTGGGGAATGTCGTCTTCCCCTCTGGCTTGTGATGAGAAGTGGGCAACAGCCAGAACCACGTCCGAGAAGCTGACTTCTCGGAAAACAAAACCGTCATCACTGGCAGTGGTCAGGACGTTGTCAAGTTCTTCATCACCCTCATTTTGGGAGATCGACACCCCTGCAAAGTGGGCATTGAGCTCTTCCGGTGAGAAACCATGAAGCTCCTCTCTTGTCTTTGGCAGAAGGCCCAGAGCCTTGAGCTCTTTCCAGATATCTTTCTTATTATTAATCGCTTCAGAAATTTTATTTTGTAAAAATCTTTCCCTTGTTTCCTTCGTTCGTAATTCAGCTTCAGCTGCAAGGCCCTGATACTCCCGCCACAGTCTGTCGTCATTGGTCCGCGAATAGCGTCTTCGTACGGAGTCACGTTTTTTGTAAAGATGTATTAGTTCAGCATCAACCCATGGTGGATTTGTTTTCTTTTTCGGTATGAATTCTTTTAACGGTGCAATTTTATCTATCACAGCCATGAGGTTGACACTGAGGCACTCTAATTGACTGTCAACACTCGCCGTGGGACCATCGATCCGCGACCAATCACAGTCAGCTAGGTGAGACAGGAGGTCGTCTTGCTGGATCGACTTAAAATCCCTGTAGCTGAATGATTCAACCACAGGGGATGCAGCAGTTTCGACCCCAATCTCGACCTCTATGATGTTATGATGACTGGGAAAAGGCGCCGGCCGATTGTCCCTGCTCAGTACAACGTCATTATTATCTGTCAAGATCACATCAATCCACGTGTGAGAATCCGTGAGATGATGAGTCGCACCATGATCAATTATTTGAAGGTTAAGATCATCAGCCAACCGTCCAACAAATTTCGCATCGGCTGACGTTCCGAGTAGGTTCGCATTCATATCTCCCATGATAATTTTGTGACTAAAGTCTTGAGTATGTATCGTCAGTTTGTCTATTAAGTCCGAGCCCTGTAAAAACGGTACGTGTGGTGGTCTGTATATTAAAGCAACAAAGACGGGGGGAAGGCTGCCCTGCTGAACACTGCACATTAAATATTCAGGTATAAATGGTCTGCCCTCCTGTGTTGTTGGAGAACTGCTTAGTAAATTTGCCTTGAAAGTGTTATGAATGTACAGGACTAGCCCGCCTCCTAGTTTGTTGCGATCAAGTCTAAGTAGTGAGTAGTCATCGATCTGAATGAGATCACTCCCAACATCAGGGTCAAGGTGCGACTCAGCAACCCCAAAGAGATGGTAGGTAGGACGAGCTGAAAGGTGTTGTTTAATCATGCCAATGTGCCCCTTCAGTGAGGTAACATTGACAAAACCTGCCCTCAGTCCCTTACAGTGAACCCCCCCAGCAGTGTCTGCGGATAGTCAATTTTTTGCAGCAGTTGACGGAATTACATTATTATCAATTTCGATTTCATTATCAACAGTTTTGTTTTCAGTATTTACAGTTTGAGATGGTTGATTAATGGCATATGATGCCACAATTGTCTGTAAATCAGCCGCAGATGAAAATTCATGAGAGACATCGCCATCGCGCCTCTTCACCAGGAAACGGCCCCCTCTATGCCAAACATATTTAAAATTAAGTCTCATCGCAAGGGCCTTGAGACTTCTATATTTAATAAAACATTCTTTTGTTAACAATTCATTTATAAAAATTTTCCCATTTATAATCCCATCCCTTGTGTCCTGGTCAAGAGCTGCAATGTCGACATCTCTAGCATGAAAGCCAGTGATAAGCTTTTTGGCTCGCATTATTCTCTCGCCTAACGCACTGCTGGAAAGGGTAACAACCCATGGTGACCTTCTACGTTCGCTGTTTGTATCTGCTAGTGCCGCAGCTGTTGATTCTTCTGACCGAAGCAGGCGTGTGCCTATTATATCAATTTTTTGTGTTGATGGAAGGACACGGCACAGTATCGCGTGTGCGACGTCAACACGCTTAGAGACATCACCGTCGAAAATGTTTGAAATAATGAGCTCCGTATTACCGCTTTTAATGTTTTTATTGTGCATTGTCCCCCCATCAATCGTTTGCACCCGTGTGCTTCGTGCAGGTGATGCCGCAGCGTCAGCATTGTCGTTATTATACTTATTCAAACGCCTAGACATTTTATTTCTATTATTTACAATTTGGATAAACCCGTCATTATTGCTTTCACAATTGTCAATTGTTTCGCTTATATCACTATAATTGTCGAGTAAGGTACTATTCGTAGCAGACGCATTATTAGCAGTATTACATTTTTTTGTACTTATAAGAGAAACGGTATTGTTTTGTGTACTGGGTAGTACTGCGATTTTTTGGAATTCTATTTTATTTAGTATGAGTTGGTTATCTTTTTGGATGTTCTCAACATTTCTTTCAATTTTCTCAATAGTAGTAGTATATACAGAGGTAAAATCTTCTTTTGTTATTATTTTTCTATTTTTGTTATTATTTCCTTGTTGTCACGTTCAACTCTATTGATTTTATTTGTTAAATTTAGGAAATCGTTTTCAATAGTGTTTAATACAAGATTATCAATTTTAGTCTGTGACTCGAGATTTGTCTGCTCTAGATTATCGATTTTATCAATTAACATGCTATAATTTACCTCTGTATTGGTCAATAAAGTGTTCGTTTCTACATTATTATCATGTAATTTTTTATTTTTAATTTTTAGGTTATCTATTTCTTGATAAAGCACTTGCTTCTCCTTTTTCATCTCCTCCAACTGGGAGTGTTGTTTCGACAGTTTTTCCTCAATTTTTTGCAGCTTAGAGTCAATTGAAAGTGCCAAAGTATGTACTGCTGGTAACGTATTTAGCCTATTTACAATTGCCTCCAATCTGCCTTCAATAGAGGTGCAATGTCTAGCAAGTGCATTATCGATGTTTCTTGAGGTAGAATTCGCGTACTCCACTAGGCAGGAGACCGTTGTTCCCTTTTTTAACGCGGTACTATCTAGCATACGGATGACGGACGCATTTATATCATTAATACTGCTGTTATTTTTGGAGAAGGAGGACTGTGAAGTATTATTAGCTCGGTCCGCATTCTTGGCCGTGACGTCACTCGGGGATTCCCCACTGTGCTCTGCTCCTGTACTGGAAATGGGCGGGCCTAGTGACGTCACAGGAGACTGTGAGGCCAACCGAAGTAGGCTGCTGGTGGGGGCGGGGCCTAGCCCCTGCAACGGAGAGAGTGAGGAGTTGGTGGGCGCGGCCTTGCTCGCCTGATTGGTGCGAGCAGCTGTTGCAGGCCTTTTATTGGCCGGAGTGGACGCGGCTAGCTCCTTCTCTTTCCCACTCATATTTTTGCTGGCGTTCGTCGCGCGCGCGACTGCCGACTCGAACATCGACCTCTTCGAGTCGATACATGCCTGGCACGCTACCGCTTTAGTATGTAGCTGCAGTGCATTCCTTTGTACGCGGGTAAGCACTGCAAGAGGCTTGCACGCCGGATGGTAAGTAATATCGCATATGCAGCACTTACGTAGCGAGTTGCTGCTCCTAGGAACCTCCCCGCAGATGGCGCAGTTGTCGACCATGGTGTTAGTGGCGACAAAGATGAGTCGTGGAAGGTACTGATGGTGTATCTAGGATGCAGCAGGTGTCGCCTCGGTGGTCACGTAGTTGCAGTTCGAGTCGGCAGATGGCGCCTTGGTAGTATGGCGCTGCGTGCTGTGTGTCCAGAATGAAGTGGTACCTCTGGATTATGCTTCGTGCTTGGCTCCCGCCACTCTGCCGTGTTCACCTCTCTTAACCTCAAAAAACACCTGGCCGGGTGTTGTTGCTTGGATGTTGAAAGCCGTGCCGATGGACCAGTGGAAGCTGTGATTTATTATCACAGCTATGGTTAGAATGTTACACTGTGCAGGCACCACAACAGACCGGCTCACAGGCGCAGGAGGCAGCAGAGTGCGGTGTAAATGCAGGAGCCAAAACTCGAGCAGGTGCACCCAGCAGACGCGCGACGGACGGAGGGAGAGAGAGAGAGACAGAGAGAGAGAGTGACAGAGAGAGAGAGAGAGACAGAGAGAGAGACAGAGAGAGAAAGAGAGTAAGAGAGATACAAACGTGGCAGTCGACGGCTCATGGGAGAGCTAGCAGCCGCCGCGCCGCGAGCCGCCTGAAGCCGCCGGTCTACCATAGCGTAGCGAATCAATCAACAATAGCGACTCAAATTGCCGCGGATCTAGCATTGATTTTAGCATTTAACCCTTAGCGGCCACACCTCAGCCAGGCCACATAGCGGCCACATGGGGTAACTCATTACCCCACGCTGAAAAACCTAGTTGTACAAGACATATGGATGTTTTAACACTTGTAACCGATTGTTTCATGTTTGTTGAAGTGTTCTTCAATATTTCTAATGATTTTTATCGGTCAATTTATAGATGGCGTTCTAAAAACTGGTCAAATGTTTTAAATGTTTTAGACCTCCCATTTCACTTTTTCTGAGCCTGGGGTAACTAGTTACCCCGTGTGGCCGCTAAGGGTTAAGGAAAATCAAGGCCAATCAAAAACAAGATAAGGGCGGAAGCAACAAGTATGTGTGGGCTGAAGATAGGCAGACGAAAAGCCGAATTTGGGAAATATTTCCGGTGTCTCCGATCTTGGCATTGACTGCCCGCCCATCGTACCATCCAGACGTAGTATTAGCGAGATTGAAAATTTAAAGTTAGTGACATTCAAATTTAAAGTAGTAGAACCGTTAGAATTTGTTAGCGTTATTAGTTGTTAAATATTATTAGTGGATTGAAGTGTTACAGTTAGGAAAAAGGGAGTGTTAAAGTTAGGAAGAAGGGCGTGTTAAAGTTAAAAATCTACTGGGCTTCCTGAGCCACGCGGGAGATTCGCGATACGGTAGCGACGACGAGGCAGCGATATCGAGATTCTCCTGTGCAACGACGACATTTGGACGACGATAAGTTGGACTGTTAATTGACAAGTGTCCCTCGGCATTCGTCAGAGTCGGTCAAACAATTAGCCATATATCTATATATAATTTATTAGCGCGAATTATTCGGAGAAGTTTTTCATAAATGCGTTGGTGGTGTGACGCCAATTATTAAAGCAGTGCGTGGCAGGGAAACTTCTAATACAATAGTAAGGGGAATATGGGAATAATAAAGGGTGAATGACGCGAAAGAAAGAGGTTACGTGAGATTAGGGAATAGCTCGGAAAAAGATGGTGATTCGGTCGCTGTGATCGCTGCGTACGAGGGCTATTACAGCCATTTTGAATAACGACAGGAAATTTGTAAGCGACACATTGTAAATTAGCGACCTTTGGTTAATAGAGAAATTAAATAAAGCCTAGGTACTTAATTTATTAAATTAGTGTCATCATTTAGTCGAATTAATTATCCTGATTTTGCTTCACGGAACTTCCTCTGGGATAAAGCTCGTGCAAGGCTAGCCGCGCTTTACCTGGCGCCCATTATTAGTAAATTCGGTAAAGTGCGGAGCAACACCTAAAAGAGACATGCGTAATAAAATCCTATGTTACAGCCGATTATCACATTACCTCAGGGTGCCATTGTTGCGTCATCTGGACGACCGCTTTTGCCTAGATCTGAAACAAGGCAAAACAGTCATCGTTAAAGTCCCGCGTGGGACGCTTAGATCTAATCCGTCTCATTCTTACGCATGTTCGAATCGGCGTATTCGGTCTCCGCACGGAAGGAGAAGTTTCCTTATCCCTTCCCGCGACATTTATACAGCGAGAGAAAATGGTGGGACCCGGGTTAAGAAGACGTCCCAGCATCTCGAATCACATCCATTTCTATGGGGTCGTCCGCCATCCCTGGGTTATGATGGGGTATCGGATCTTCTCCCAGCTCTTCGCTCAGACCTTCGGCCGTTACCTTGTAGAGGTACGGCTTCTTCCGTCGCAAGACTGACTCGGCGAATTTCGCCGTGGCGGTCCACTTATCCTCGGCGGTCAACATTTCGCCCACGATGGTCTCAGGTGTGAATTATCCGACCTAGTCGACAAGAGCTGTCCTTTCCTCGTTCCACTTTTCGCAGACGAAAAATGTGTGAAACGCGTCTTCGCAATCAGCGGAACAGTAGATGCACTTCGAGCTCTAAACCTTCCCATGTGGTTGACGAAGGGGCAGAAGCACCCGTGTTCACTCATGAAATGGGTTAGGTAGTAATTTACCTCCCCATGGTCTTTGTTGATCCAAGGGTCCAGCTGGGCTATCAGCCTGGGTGTCCACTCGCCCTTGGTTCTAACGGTCCAGAATCGTTTCCACGTTTCCATGGTACGTTCGCGTCCCTCTCTATGGACTGTTGTTCTTTTCTGTTCTGTTTTCTTCCGTTCGTAGATTCGCTTGCGCTCCTTTGCGTGTAGGTCGATTGGGATGATTCCCCCAATAACGAGTACTGCGGGCCTCGAGACCATGCGATAGGCGCTGGTGACTCTGAGAGCTTCTCTACACTGAACGGAAAGAATTCGATTCCGGTATGACTTCATCTCCAATGCATCAGTCGATATGTCAGAACCGTACAATTGGATGGAAGTGACAACTGACATGAAGAGCCGTCGCTTGCTCGCTTTCCATCCACTCGTGTTCGCCATGAGACGGCTCAGATGTGCCATCTTTTTCGCCGCTTTGTCCGCTGCATACGCATGGTGACGGAAGAAAATAAGCTTAGCATCTAGTTTGAGTCCCAGATACATAGCCTCCCTCCTCGTCATAACCTCTGTCTCCCCTACTTTCATGATTAAGTTTGTCTGTATCCGTTTGCCGGTGAAGGGCACGATCTCTGTCTAGGGTTTATGGGTTAAGCTTTTATGGATTTAGGGTTAATGGGCTTAGGGTTTATGGAATTAGGGTTTATGGGTTTAGGGGTTTATGGTGTTAGGGTATAAGTGGTTTACAGTTTACGGGTTAAGGGTTTACGGATTTTGGGTTTATGGTTATAGAGCTTCCGGATTTAGGATTTACGGGGTTTAGGTTTTACGGGTTTAGGGTTTAGCGTTTATGGGTTTATGGGTTTATGTGTTTAGGGTTTATGGTGTTACGGGTTTAGGGTTTATATGTTTAAGATTTCCAGGTTTAGGGTTTATCTGTTTAAGATTTACGGATTTAGGGTTTATGGCTTTAGAGTTTACCGGTTTAGGGTTTATATGTCTAGGATTTTCGTATTTAGGGTTTATGGCTTTAGAATTTACGAGGTTTAGGTTTTACGAGTTTAGAGTTTACGCAGTTTAGGCTTTACGGGTTTATGGTTTATGGGGTTAGGGTTTAAGGGTTTACGGTTTATGGGTTTATTGGTTTATAGTTTAGGGGTTCAGGGTTTACGGGTTTTGAATTTACGGTCTTAGAGTTTATTGGTTTAGTGTTTATGGGTTTAGAGTTAATGGGTTTTGGGTTTATGGGGTTAAGGTTTATTGGTTTAGGGTTTATGTCTTTAGGCTTTATGTGCTTAAAAGTTCATTGATTTAGGGTTAATGAGTATTTGGGTTTATGAGTTAGGGTTAATTGGATTAGGGTTTATGTGTTTAGGGTTTATGGGTGTAGCGTTTATGGGTTTAGGGTTTATACGTTTAGGGTTTATAGGTTTAGGGTTTATGGGGTTAGGGGATTAGGTCTTTAGGGGTATAGATTTTACGGTTCAGGGTTTACAGCTTTTTGTTTTATATGTTTAGGATTTATGAGTTTTGGGATTTATGGGTTTAGGGTTTATGTGTTTAGATTTTATGAGTTTAGAGTTCATGGATTTTTGATTTATGGGTTTTTGTGGTTTCTTTATGGTATTTTGCTTTATATGTTTCAAGATTATGGGTTTCTCTTTTATGTCTTTTACCTTTACGTTTTAAGTCTATAAGTTTAGGTTTGACAAACAACGAGTTTCTAAGTTTTGGCAGTAAGAGTTCACATAAACTTATATTATTTAATAGTTTTTTTATTCTTTAGGTAGTATTTTGGACCATTTAAAATGATGTATTAGAAGTCATAGATAAACAGTTTGAAAGAACTGAGTTCAGAATGTAGAAGTTATTTATTTATCAATATTGTAATTGAATTAATAAGATATTTATCAATAAAAATATTAAGATAATTGTAGTCTGTATCGATCGCTACGAGTAAATTTATTTGTTGCACCCAACGTTTCGGACGTATTTGTTAAACATCTCTTATCACACAAACACTTACCCCATCTAATTTATTTCTTATTAAAATATTAAAATCTGTTCCGAGAGTTAACTTATCATATTTCTTGAAGAGCATAAAATCTGCACATGAACATAATATTAAATAGAATTTTATACAATTAACTATTTTTAAAAAAAATTTAATTTACGTAATAGTAAATTAATATGCCTACTAAATTGTAGAACACATGACATTTATCCAAATCACACTAATTATGCGAAACACTCAAACAATAATATTTCTTTCCATAGCCGTTTTGTTAATAGAAAATTCAATCATTTCACAGCATTTATCCAGAAAAAATGTTGTAACTACGGATTTTAATTACGGATCTTAATTTTCATATTAAATTCATAAGAAACAAAATAGATAAAATAACTAACCATTTAAATGAATTAATCAATCCAATTATTGTTATACAATTTTTAAACTATTCTTATTATACACTAAACTGTCCAAAAAAAGAGATATAACTCTATACATAACAATAAATTAAACCTTTAATTATAAAATATTAATAAGGATCATAATTATGTTAATGAATGAGTTGATATAGTTGATGTTCAGGGTTCTGATTATAGTTTTAATAATAACAATTTTAATTCTAATTACGATGCAATCGCTAGTATTAAGAAAAAATGGTTAGTTAATTTATCTACAATAACTATTCCTCCATATGTACATGAAATTTTGAGTTTAGGTGAAAAATTTAACTTTTCAAGATACAGCATCAGGTCGATACATTAACTTTTCATCTCATCATCCGTTATCTAAAAAAATAGCCATCATATATAATTTAATTGACAAATGCATTCTTCTTTCACACCCTTCATTCCATAATAAGATAGCCAAAAACCTTTTATTAGCAAATGGCTATCCTAATGACATTATAGACAAACATATTCACAAACGGCTTGCACACATTAATAATAACAATAAAAACAATAACAATAACAACACCAATAATAATAATAACCTAACAATAAATAAACATTTCATGGTTCTCCCTTTCGTAACAACCCTTACACCTAAAATCAACCATATTTTACATAAATATAATATTAATTCTATTAATAAATCCATTAATAAATTTAATAGCATGATCAAACTAGGTAAAGACAAGTTAGAAAAATTTGAAATTAGTAATATTATCTACAAATTTAATTGCAAAGGAGACAATAACGATTTTTCAGCTATATACATAAGACTTAGCAAAGGAAAATTTAATAAACGGCATGGGGAGCATTGTAATGAAGTTAAAAATTTTGATACTAAATCTGCACTAGCCACATACGTAAAGAACACAGGACATACTATAGATTTCGACAACTTTGAATTCTTAGACTGCGGAGAAAAAACAATACAAAATTACCTTTTCAGAAATGCTAAATATTTTTTCCATGATAATACGATTAATAAAAAAGAGGATAGAAGTAATTTGAAAAATACGTACAAATATGCGATCAATATATTCAAAAAGTACCTTAAATGATTGAACAATACTATTAATAATAACAACCATCCACTTGTTTATTATTTATTTATTACTTCTAATATTCATTTAAAGCTATCCTAGCAGCTGTACTCATAGCGGGATTACATGGGTGCAAAGGAGGTGACACCGACCGCTTCGGCCTTTTATCGCGCAGCAACTACGTTGGCTGTGGGATCCCCCCGGAGCGGTATATGTCTTGTGTGCGTGTGGCCGCATATGTGTAGATTCCTTCATTGTGTGCTCCCGCACGCACGGGAGACTCACACCTCCCAACCTCTTAGCGCTTATGTATCTCTGCTGTGACGTACAAACACCTTCCACCTGTGTTTCCCAAATTTATTTGCTTTGGCCTCTCGTGCAGTCTGTCTTTAGGGTCCGAGATGGCAGGGCACAAATATACTTGTTTGCGTTCTTGCACTCGGTCCCCGGACGCTAGGTGTATATGGAGGAGGCTTAGGGTTAGTGTATTTTTGTTTTTTGTTTCGTGTTATTTTTATATTTTGTCATTAACTGTTTTTATTAATTTTTAACATTCAATTTCTGTAGATATAGTTAATTTTTAATTAACTGTTCATCAATGTCGCTACGATAGCTTCAGTTTTTATTTTCAACTAGGTGAGTATTTGAAAATTGTGGTGTGAATAAAGATCTTTGTTTAAGACGTTGCAATCTACATTTTTATTTTGTCTATATTAGATTGTAAAAAATACAGTGTTTGTTTGTTTTTATATTACAGCCCTTGATAAGGGACGTTAATAAATACGTTCGAAACGTTGGGTGCAACAAATAAATTTACTCGTCGCGACCAATACAGTCTACAATTATTTAAATATTATCCACGAGTAATTGAGCCTTCTACCATGAATAAAAATATTACTTTTGTCTAATTTTTTAGGTTAAAACTTAATGATGGTGTTTTCTATATATTTTGGGTATTTATTTTTAATTTTTAAGTATGTGGGCAAGATAAAATGTAAACTCGAAAATTTGTTATTACGTCGAATCCAAGAAAGGCGTATATGGCAGTTTTATTTTATTTTATGTTCTATGTTATGTTTTAGACTAATTATATACTAGCGATAGTTACCTCGCTCGCTGACGCTCGCTCGATTGTAGTTTATAACTTTGATCATACTGCATAGATGTATTTTTAAATATGTGATTTTAATAAATATAACTTTTAAAGTATTTGAAAATAGTTTTGATTTAAACTGTTACTTTTGAGATAAGTATACAAATTTTGGAAGTATCTTAAAAAATAATAGTTTATTAAACTTATATGTATAAAATACGTATTTGCAAAATTTATATAATAACTCAGAAAAAAAATATCTTGGTAGGAAATTAAGCATATTTTGGGCAGAATTTTTGATTAATTCATGTTAAAATGACGTTTTTCTAAAAATTATGAAAATTCTTTAGATAGATCTTTTGTTTGTCTTGGCGTCTTTTCTTGCGCAGCTTTTAAAACCTTATGGTTTTATAGTCAGCGAGGTTGAAATTTTTTCATAAAAATCTTTTATTGCCTATATCTCTGAAGCTAAGCGGTTGACTTTTTCATCAAAATTCAAGATGAGACTTCACAAAATAAAACAATAAGTTGTAAAAATTTTGAAATCATTTTGGTGACCGGTTTTGGAGTTAAAGTTCAATTTCTGAATTGTTATTTTTCTAAAAAATTTTGTTTTCTCCTAGAAAGAGCTTTATAATAGTACAATTTTGAACTTCATAAAAAACACATCAGCATTTCGTTTTGTTTTGTTTGCAGTTTCAATCACGCGTTTTTAGAAAATGTCTGTATCGATGTGTGTGTGTGTGCGTGCGTGTGTGTGTGTGTGTGTGTGTGTGTGTGTGTGTGTGTGTTTGTGTGTGTGTGTGTGTGTGTGTGTGTGTTTATGTGTGTGTTTGTGTGTGTTTTTTTTTTTTTTTTTTTTTCTTATAGAGAGAGAGGTTTAAGGCAAATCCATTATGGACCATGACATGATATAGTGAAGTACCACCGTGTGTGAGACTCGCACTCACTAAACCTTCCAGTATACGCCAGGGTTTTTACGCCCCACCGCAACCGGATCCCCTCCGTTCACTTTTTGACCCTTAGTAAAGTGAACCGTGCCCTTTCTTCTGAGTTGACCTCCCCGCGGTACTACCGCCAAGCAATGCTTCGCGGGGGTCATTGGGCTCCTGCCCTCTTCTGTGAATGTGGTCGGCATCACTGGTTCTCCCATTACCGTCATTAGTAGTCTTCCGTGTTGTGTGCCTTCTACTTCTTACCGCATCGTCCGGTCGCCAGCTTCATTCAGCATCTCTCGTCTTTTTCTTCTTCCTTCTTCGTCTTTTCTGACCTTCTTAAGTATATCTGCTGCATAGTTGTTTACTGTGCACCATCCATCCTCCGAAGTCAGCATAGCCTCCATAATCGACTCAGGTGTTACTCTGGTCTGGAGATAGCTCTCAAGTTCTTCTCTTTCCTGTTGGTATCGTGAGCAGTCACAGAAGACATGCTCCGCATCCTCGTCAGCGTCCATACACACTGGGCAGTTTGGACGGTCTTCTAATTTGAATCGGTGCAGGTACGCCCGGAAGCATCCGTGCCCGGTCAAAAACTGTGTGAGGTAGTAATTTACTTCCCCATGTCTTCTTTCGGTCCAGCCCTCTATCCTTGGTATGAGGCGATGTGTCCATCGCCCCTTGCCACTGGAGTCCCATCTTTTTTGCCACTCAGTCAGTGTCTGCTTCTTCGCGGAATCCCAGATGTCCTTCTGAGTGTTGTCATTTTGTTGTCGCTTTGTCTCGAAGACATTCTTTCTCTCCATTGCTAGGAGGTCAATAGGCGGCATGCCTGCTATAATACAGGCAGCCTCATCTGATACCGTACGATAAGCAGACGCGACCCTAAGTGCACTTCGTCTGTATACAGTCGACAGCTTGTTTGCGTACGTTTTCACTAACATGGCATCTGCCCATATAGGAGCCCCGTACAACATAATCGATGTGATTACACTGACTAAGAGCAACCTTCTACCTTGCGTTGGCCCTCCTACATTTGGCATCAATCGAGATAAAGAGTGTTTGTGTGTGTATGTGTGTACGTTTGTGTGTGTGTGTATGTGTGTGTATCGCCATATATCTGGAACTAAGCTTTGCGAAAACATTTATTAATTACTGCAATTATATAATGGTAAATATTTAAAGAATTGACAATTGTATTTTAAATTTACATTGTAAATATTTTTAAATATTAAATTTTGTATCAGAATACTTTAAATACTTTTTATATTAGAAATTTGTAATAGTTTGATAGCAAAATATAATAACATGTTTAATAAAGAATTCTAAAATTATATACTGTCATAATTAGAAATTAGAATAAGAGTCAGTGATAATTCATAATTGAGATACAAATATGTACAAAAATTTAAATTGTAAAGTTAAAATAGAAGAAAAATAATTATAGGTAATAAGAGGCAGAAATAAAAGTAAAAAAATAAGGTGGAAGAAAAGTATATTCTAAGTTAGTAGCAAGTACATTTCATTTAATTATTTTTAAGTAGATTTTGCTGCTTTTAATATTGCTGTAAAAATGTTTTTCATATTCTCTTGTACTTAATCGTTAGTTTTTCTAAAATTATGATGACGATGTCTTTGTCCACCTTTTTTTACATCTTTAACGTCCTGTAAATTTGAAATACATTTAAGATATTACACAAGATTCTATTACGAATTTAAAAAATGAAAATCTCAACATATATAAGTATAATTTTAATTGTTATAAAAGAAGTTATTATTTATAAATCTTCTATCAAAAATATATTTATTTAAAGTTCAATCGAGATTTTATTTTTTTATAAATTGAAGTATGAATTAATTGTAAATGATAAAGAAACATTATATAACCTTTTGTTTTTGTGAATTATTTTTAGTATGAAATGCAGTTTTTTCATGATTTTGATATTGATAGTTACTATTATTTTGACTATATTTTGCATTTTTTTTATCTACAAAATGGAATATTTATAACGAGGTCTTAGATTTTTTAAATAATAATTATGTTCATATTAAAATATACTTAATATAATATTGATTTTTGATTTTTTAATTGTCAAAAGTTTTTCTTTTATTAGTACGTGTATTGTGCCGGAAAACAATCTATGATACACGGTCCTTGTGGAAGTCAAAATATGAATTCGCCTTGCATGGATAAAAGTACAGGAAAATGTACGAAAAACTTTCCAAAAAATTATAACGATACAACGAAATTTCAAACTAACGGATATTCAATCTATAAACGAAAAAAATGATGGTAGAAAAATAAATTATAAAAGTCAGCATCATAATAAAGTAGCTGATAACCGATTTGTTGTTACGTGTAATCCGTATTTGTTGTTAAAATTCAATTGTCATATTAACGTAGAAATATGTTCAACTGTACAATGTATTAAATACTTGTTTAAATATTGTTATAAAGGACATGATTGTACATATATTGAAATACGTAATGCTAATATGTATTCTAAAGAAGACGACTGCACAGAAAATAATGAAAATAACAATGAATACGAATATGATGAAATTCGGCAATATATTAATACAAGATATTTATGTCCTCCAGAAGCAATGTATAGATTATCAGAATATGTGTTAAATGAAATATCACATGCTATAATAAGATTAGCTGTATATGAAGAAGATGCACAAGACGTATATTTTGAAAAAGGAAAAGAAGAAACAATAAAGAACAAAAATGTATAAACTACATTGGCATCATATTTTAAATAAATCCAAACAGATTCTGAACCGTTAAATTATCTGTATTCTGAAATACCAATGTTCTACACTTATGATGATAAATATAAAATGTGGAATAAAAGAAA
The DNA here is from genome assembly GCA_949152435.1 of Gastracanthus pulcherrimus. Lineage (NCBI taxonomy): Eukaryota > Metazoa > Arthropoda > Insecta > Hymenoptera > Pteromalidae > Gastracanthus > Gastracanthus pulcherrimus. The sequence continues at coordinate 117,625,940 of OX424573.1, read as the reverse complement.
AAAAATTAATAAGCCCATATTGAGCAGAATGTACTTAGTTAACCTGAAAGAACTAGAACGGTATTTTATAAGATTACATGTCAAAGGCTCAACTTCATTTAACGATTTACGTACCGTCGATGGTGTATTGTATAATACATTTTATGAAGCTGCTATAGCTAAACAGTTAATCAGTGAAGAATGGGATAGATGTTTAGAAGAAGCAACGCAAATTCAATTTCCTACTACATTTTGCAAATTATTTGCTTTTATATGCATTTATCACAAACCTATTAATACAAGAGATTTGTATGAAAAATACGAAGAATTTTTCTATCACCCTAAATATGAGAAAAGTTTAGGTGAAAATATTGCATTGAATATAATTGAAAAAATTTACAAATAAATGGATTTTCCGTAAAGGAATTTCATTTGCCTGATGTGAACTCATATATGGAAGAATATGATGATATATCAACATTTTATGATAAAAACAACTTATTTAATGATTTGCAATTAAAAGTGACATCATTAAACGCAAATCATAAATATATATATGATGCGGTTTTAGAATGTTTAAAATAAAAACAGAATAATTGCATTTTCATTGATGGACGAGGAGGAAGTGAAAAAAGTTATTTACTTAACATTTTAATAGACTACTTAAAATTTTCAAATATACTATTTTTGTGTGAAGCTTGGACAGGCATTGCAGCAAATTTATTGACTAATGGGAAAACAGTACATACCACATTTAAATTGCCACTTAATATTAATAACAATTCCACATGTAATGTGACACATAACTCTAATGATGGTTAAAAATTAAATACCAATGACATCTAAATTTGCTTTTGAAGCAGTAGATCGTCTTCTTCAAGACATATGTAACGTAAAAAATATATTTGGTAGTAAAACTACACTTGTTTCAGGTGACTTTAGGCAAACATTACCAGCTGTCCGACATGGTAGTCGAATACAAATTATTGAAAATTCAGTGAAACAAAGTTATTTATTGCCGAATTTCATACGCATTACGCTAAATGAAAATTTGAGAGTATCCGATGATGATAATAATTTCAAACAGTGGCTATAAAATGTAGATGGAGGAAAACATTCCAGTTCATATAAGCAAGAACATGAATTACTCGAAATTCCTAATGATATATTAACCAAAATGGAAGATATCATTACAGAAATATTTGGAAATTACGTAAAAGTAAATGATAAACAATTGAAGGATAAAGTTATTTTAGCTCCGGAAAATAGTGATGTTATTAACATTACCAATGACATTCTAAAGATAATGGACGGAGAAATATTTGAATATTGAAGTATAGACACAGCAGAAGACGATAATGCAGAAAATCTGGATGTAATGTTACCAACAGAATTTTTAAACTCGTTAACTCCCAATGGTCTTCCACTGCATAAATTACATTTAAAAATTGGTGCAACAGTAATACTTTTAAGAAATTTAAATATCAATGAAGGGCTCTGCAATGGGACAAGATTATCAATAAAAAAATTATTAAAATATTCAATTCAAGCTGAAATTATGAGTGGAAAAAATACTAGAAAATTAGTTGTAATTCCAAGAATAACTTTATCACCATGTAAAGAAGAAATATCTTTTAATATGCGTCGAAAACAATTTCCCATTAGATTAGGTTTTCCAATGCCAATTAATAAATCTCAAGGGCAATCGTATGATCAAGTTGGTGTTTACCTGCCATCACCTGACAATTATATATTGCTCTTTCAAGAACAAGAAATAGAAATAATTTAAAAATTTTATTATTAAACAATGCTAATATAAAAGGAGATAAATGGAAACAAGAAAAAAAAACTTACACTAAAAATATAGTTTTTAACCCCCCTGCGCAGGAGTTATCATGTCAGAAATACCTTCAAAATGCAGTAATTTTTCAAAGCAAGTCAAAAACGTAGAGGGAAAAGATTTTAAGGTTTTTGGGGGTATGGCTGCTACATACTACATTTTTGTATATTACGATTTTTTTAAAAAAGTAACCATACATGGGTTTTTGGGGTCGCTAATTACGATTCTACAGTCAGAATTTCGAAATTCAAAATGGCGGATCCAATAAGGCTGCTACATAAGAAATTCCTGTATATTACGATTGTTTTTAAAGAAAATAACCATACATGGATTTTGGAGGTCGCTAATTACAAATCTGCAGTCAGAATTTCGAAATTCAGAATGGTGAATCCAATATGGCTGCCACATAAGCAATTTTTGTATAATACGAGCGTTTAAAAAAAAATAACCATACATGGGTTTTGGGGGTCGCTAATTACAAATCTGCAGTCAGAATTTCGAAATTCAGAATGGTGAATCCAATATGGCCGCCACATAAGCAATTTTTGTATAATACGAGCGTTTAAAAAATAACCATACATGGGTTTATGGGACTTGTGCAACTTTTCTCAGCAAACAACGGACGTGTCACAAAACAAATTTGAGATTTTACGATTTTTTCAACGAAACCCATGTTTAATGTGTATAAAGGTTTTTGGGTTATAGGGCTGTAAATGTATAATATTTCACTCTATAACAGAGATAATAATTGCGCCATTTTGAATTCTGAAATTCTGACTGCAAATAAGTAGTCAGCGACCACGAAAACCCACGTATGGTTATTTTCTTCAAATACACTCGTAATGTCCGGATATAGTGTATGTGGTGGCCATATTGGATCCGCCATTTCGAATAGCGAAATTCTGACAGCAGATTTGTAATCAGCTACCCCGAAAACCCATGTATGGTTATTTTCTTCAAATAAATTTGTAATGTCCGAATATTGGGTATGTGGCGGCCATATTGGATCCGCCATTTCGAATATCGAAATTTTAATAATAGATATAATATTGATAATGTTAAAAGCTTATTTACGTTCATATTTTCAGAAAATATTCTTATAATTCTCGGGAATAATTTTAACAGCCGCCATAGTGGATCCGCCATTTTGAATTTTGAAATTATAACTGCAGAGTCGTAATAAGCGACCTTGAAAACCTCCGAGTAAGGGTTTTCAAGCTATTTTGATCTATTTTAAGCAATTTACGAAAGATTTTACAATTGCATACAATAAGTATAAAAAAACGTAATTTTCTTATTTTTCAGATTATAATAATTTTATAATAGCATTCAAAATCGTATTTCAAACTCCATCTATCTTATTACATATATTCTAGGCTTTAATTTGCGGGGTCGTTGATGTCTTATAGTTATTTTGTTCAAAAGTTATGATAAAAAATATTTGGACGAGTATACTCGTCCTCCTGCATACGGGAACAACTCCGTTTGGACGAGTATACTCGGCTTTCTGCGCAAGGGGGTTAAAGAAGTATTATAAATTTACGCAATGAATTAAATCAAACCGTATGGTATCGGCAGCAGCATTGTTACAATGTAGCGCTGTAATAAAGGAAAATCGGCAGCAGCATTTTTAAAATGTATTGCTGTTATAAAGATAATCAGCTGTAGCATTTTTACAATGCACGACGGTAATAAAGGACAAACAGCAACAGGAATTTTTACAATGCAGCGCTGTAACAAAGAAAAATCGGCTGCAGTATTTCTGAAATGCTGCGCTGTAATAAAGGTAATCGGCAGTAGCATTTGCACAATGCAGCGCTGTAATAAAAGTTATCAGTAGCACCATTTTTAGAATGCAAGGTTGTAATAAAGATAATTAGCAGCAGAAGTTTTACAATGCAGCGCTGTAAAGAAGAAAAATCGGAAAACGGGAAAAAAGATATAACTCTCAAAAACCTTCCTTACCAGCAAGTCCACATCGTGAGACTCGGGAAACAACGCAAATCCGTTGGCTAACGCTGGAAGGACAAGTAACTTATTTGTTTCAGAATAAACGTGAAATTTAATAGCTACACCACTTATGAGGTAAATATCCAAACACATTTATTTTTGAATTTTATTCTATCCATTTTTGAATTTTGTAGTATTATTTTTTTTTTTAATTGAGATAAGAATTACAAAAGAGGTCACTCTAAAATTAATATAAATAGCCAGAAGAGCGGTTTTGTTGCTCAGTCTATCTTCGCAGTTCAAAGCGGAAAGGTCGGTGAATTTGAAAATTCAAAACAAAATAAACGCATGCGCGAAAAGTCATATAAATAGCCAGAAGAGCGGTATTGTTGCTCAGTCTATATTTGCAGTTCAAAGCTGAAAGGTCGGTGAATTTGAAAATTGAAAACAAAATCTACGCAAGCGAGAAAATTAATATAAATAGCCCGAAGAGCAGTTTTATTTCTCAGTGTGTTTTAACTTTTCGAAGCGGAATGGTCGGTAAATAGGAAAATTTTGAAAACAAATCTACGCATGCGCAAAAATTAATATAAATAGACAGAAGAGCGGTATTGTTGCTCAGTCTATCTTTGCAGTTCAAAGCGGAAAGGTCAGTGAATTTGAAAATTTAAAACTAAATCAACGCATGCGCGATAATTCATATAAATAGCCAGAAGAGCGGTTTTGTTGCTCAATCTGTATTTGAAGTTCAAAGCGGAAAGGTCGGCGAATTTGAAAATTGAAAACAAAATCTACGAAAGCGAGAAAATTAATATAAATAGCCAAAAGAGCGGCTTTATTTCTCAGTGTGTTTTAACTTTTCGAAGCGAAATGGTCGGTAAATAGGAAAATTTTGAAAACAAATCTACGCATGCGCAAAAATTAATATAAATAGACAGAAGAGCGGTATTGTTGCTCAGTCTATCTTTGCAGTTCAAAGCGAAAAGGTCAGTGAATTTGAAAATATAAAACTAAATCAACGCATGCGCGATAATTCATATAAATAGCCAGCAGAGCGGTTTTGTTGCTCACTCTGTATTTGCAGTTCAAAGCGGAAAGGTCGGTGAATTTGAAAATTGAAAACAAAATCTACGTAAGCGAGAAAATTAATATAAATAGCCAAAAGAGCGGCTTTGTTGCTCAGTCTCTATTTACACTTCGAAGCGGAAAGGTCGTTGAATTTGAAAAATCAAAACAACATCAACACATTCGCGAAATTTAATATAAATAGCCAGAAGAGCGGTATTGCTGCTCAGTCTATCTTTGCAGTTCAAAGCGGAAAGCTCGGTGAATTTGAAAATTGAAAACAAAATCAACGCATGCGCGAAAATTAATATAAATAGCCAGAAGAGAGGTATTTTTGCTCAGTCTATCTTTGCAGTTCAAAGCGGAAAGTCGTTAAATTCTAAAATCAACATCAAAATCTACGCTTGCGCGAAAATTAATATAAATAGCCAGAAGAGCGGTTTTGTTGCTCAGTCTATCTTTGTAGTTCAAAGCGAAAATGTCTTTAATTTGAAAATCAACATCAAAATCTACGCTTGCGCGAAAATTAATATAAATAGCCAGAAGAGCGGTTTTCTTGCTCAGTCTATCTTCGCAGTTCAAAGCGGAAAGGTCGGTGAATTTGAAAATTAAAAACAAAATCAACGCATGCGCGAAACTTCATATAAATAGCCAGAAGAGCGGTATTGTTGCTCAGTCTATCTTTGCAGTTCAATGTGGAAAGGTCGGTGAATTTGAAAATTTTAAACAAAATCAACGCATGCGCGATAATTCATATAAATAGCCAGAAGAGCGGTATTGTTGCTCAGTCTATCTTTGCAGTTCAAAGCGAAAATGTCGTTAAATTTGAAAATCAACATCGAAATCCACGCTTGCGCGAAAATTAATATAAATAGCCAGAAGAGCGGTTTTCTTGCTCAGTCTATCTTCGCAGTTCAAAGCAAAAAGGTCGGTGAATTAGAAAATTGAGAACAAAATTAACGCATGCTCAAAAATTAATATAAATAGACAGAAGAGCGATATTGTTGTTCAGTCTATCTTTGCAGTTCAAAGCGGAAAGGTCGGTGAATAGGAAAATTAAAAAACAAATCTACGCATGCGCGAAAATTAATATAAATAGCCAGAAGAGCGGTATTGTTGCTCAGTCTATCTTTGTAGTTCAAAGCGAAAATGTCTTTAATTTGAAAATCAACATCAAAATCTACGCTTGCGCGAAAATTAATATAAATAGCCAGAAGAGCGGTTTTCTTGCTCAGTCTATCTTCGCAGTTCAAAGCGGAAAAGTCGGTGAATTTGAAAATTGAAAACAAAATCAACGCATGCTCGAAAATTCATATAAATAGCCAGAAGAGCGGTATTGTTGTTCAGTCTATCTTTGCAGTCAAAGCGGAAAGGTCGGTGAATTTGAAAATTGAAAACAAAATCTACGCAAGCGAGAAAATTAATATAAATAGCCCGAAGAGCAGTTTTATTTCTAAGTGTGTTTTAGCTTTTCCAAGCGGAAAGGTCGGTGAATAGGAAAATTAAAAAACAAATCTACGCATGCGCGAAAATTAATATAAATAGCCAGAAGAGCGGTATTGTTGCTCAGTCTATCTTTGTAGTTCAAAGCGAAAATGTCTTTAATTTGAAAATCAACATCAAAATCTACGCTTGCGCGAAAATTAATATAAATAGCCAGAAGAGCGGTTTTCTTGCTCAGTCTATCTTCGCAGTTCAAAGCGGAAAGGTCGGTGAATTTGAAAATTAAAAACAAAATCAACGCATGCGCGAAACTTCATATAAATAGCCAGAAGAGCGGTATTGTTGCTCAGTCTATCTTTGCAGTTCAATGTGGAAAGGTCGGTGAATTTGAAAATTTTAAACAAAATCAACGCATGCGCGATAATTCATATAAATAGCCAGAAGAGCGGTATTGTTGCTCAGTCTATCTTTGCAGTTCAAAGCGAAAATGTCGTTAAATTTGAAAATCAACATCGAAATCTACGCTTGCGCGAAAATTAATATAAATAGCCAGAAGAGCGGTTTTCTTGCTCAGTCTATCTTCGCAGTTCAAAGCAAAAAGGTCGGTGAATTTGAAAATTGAAAACAAAATTAACGCATGCTCAAAAATTAATATAAATAGACAGAAGAGCGATATTGTTGTTCAGTCTACTTTTGCAGTTGAAAGCGGAAAGGTCGGTGAATAGGAAAATTAAAAAACAAATCTACGCATGCGCGAAAATTAATATAAATAGCCAGAAGAGCGGTATTGTTGCTCAGTCTATCTTTGTAGTTCAAAGCGAAAATGTCTTTAATTTGAAAATCAACATCAAAATCTACGCTTGCGCGAAAATTAATATAAATAGCCAGAAGAGCGGTTTTCTTGCTCAGTCTATCTTCGCAGTTCAAAGCGGAAAGGTCGGTGAATTTGAAAATTGAAAACAAAATCAACGCATGCTCGAAAATTCATATAAATAGCCAGAAGAGCGGTATTGTTGTTCAGTCTATCTTTGCAGTCAAAGCGGAAAGGTCGGTGAATTTGAAAATTGAAAACAAAATCTACGCAAGCGAGAAAATTAATATAAATAGCCCGAAGAGCAGTTTTATTTCTCAGTGTGTTTTAGCTTTTCCAAGCGGAAAGGTCGGTGAATAGGAAAATTAAAAAACAAATCTACGCATGCGCGAAAATTAATATAAATAGCCAGAAGAGCGGTATTGTTGCTCAGTCTATCTTTGTAGTTCAAAGCGAAAATGTCTTTAATTTGAAAATCAACATCAAAATCTACGCTTGCGCGAAAATTAATATAAATAGCCAGAAGAGCGGTTTTCTTGCTCAGTCTATCTTCGCAGTTCAAAGCGGAAAGGTCGGTGAATTTGAAAATTAAAAACAAAATCAACGCATGCGCGAAACTTCATATAAATAGCCAGAAGAGCGGTATTGTTGCTCAGTCTATCTTTGCAGTTCAATGTGGAAAGGTCGGTGAATTTGAAAATTTTAAACAAAATCAACGCATGCGCGATAATTCATATAAATAGCCAGAAGAGCGGTATTGTTGCTCAGTCTATCTTTGCAGTTCAAAGCGGAAATGTCGTTAAATTTGAAAATCAACATGAAAATCTACGCTTGCGCGAAAATTAATATAAATAGCCAGAAGAGCCGTTTTATTGCTCAGTCTGTCTTCGCAGTTCAAAGCGGACAGGTCAGTGAATTTGAAAATTTAAAACAAAATCAACGCATGCGCGATAATTCATATAAATAGCCAGAAGTGCGGTTTTGTTGCTCAGTCTGTATTTGCACTTCGAAGGAAAATGGTCGTTGAATTTGAAAATTCAAAACAACATCAACACGTTCACGAAATTTAATATAAATAGCCAGAAGAGCGGTATTGTTGCTAAGTCTGTCTTCGCAGTTCAAAGCGGAAAGGTCGGTGAATTTGAAAATTAATAACAAAATCAACGCATGCGCGAAACTTCATATAAATAGCCAGAAGAGCGGTATTGTTGCTCAGTCTATCTTTGTAGTTCAAAGCGGAAATGTCGTTAAATTTGAAACTCAACATCAAAATCTACGTTTGCGCGAAAATTAATATAAATAGCCAGAAGAGCGGTTTTGTTGCTCAGTCTATCTTCGCAGTTCAAAGCAAAAAGGTCGGTGAATTTGAAAAATCAAAACAACATCAACACATTCGCGAAATTTAATATAAATAGCCAGAAGAGCGGTATTGTTGCTCAGTCTATCTTTGCAGTTCAAAGCGGAAAGCTCGGTGAATTTGAAAATTGAAAACAAAATCAACGCATGCGCGAAAATTAATATAAATAGCCAGAAGAGCGGTATTGTTGCTCAGTCTATCTTTGCAGTTCAAAGCGGAAATGTCGTTAAATTCTAAAATCAACATCAAAATCTACGCTTGCGCGAAAATTAATATAAATAGCCAGAAGAGCGGTTTTGTTGCTCAGTCTGTCTTCGCAGTTCAAAGCGGAAAGGTCGGTGAATTTGAGTATTGAAGACAAAATCTACACAAGCGAGAAAATTAATATAAATAGCCCGAAGAGCAGTTTTATTTCTCAGTGTGTTTTAGCTTTTCGGAACGGAATGGTCGGTGATATTGAAAATTGAAAACAAAATCAACGCATGCGCTAAAATTCATATAAATAGACAGAAGAGCGGTATTGTTGCTCAGTCTATCTTTGCAGTTCAAAGCGGAAAGCTCGGTGAATTTGAAATTTGAAAACAAAATCAACGCATACGCGAGAATTCATATAAATAGCCAGAAGAGCGGTTTTGTTGCTCAGTCTGTATTCGCACTTCGAAGCGGAAAGGTCGTTGAATTCGAAAAATCAAAACAACATCAACACTTTCCCGAAAATTAATATAAATAGCCAGAAGAGCGGTATTGTTGATCAGTCTATCTTTGCAGTTCAAAGCGGAAAGGGCGGTGAATTTGAGAATTGAAAACAAAATCTACGCAAGCGAGAAAATTAATATAAATAGCCCGAAGAGCAGTTTTGCTGCTCAGTCTGTATTTGCACTTCGAAGGGAAAAAGTCGTTGAATTTGAAAATTCAAAACAACATCAACACGTACACGAAAATTAATTTAAATAGCCAGAAGAGCGGTTTTGTTGCTCAGTCTACCTTCGCAGTTCAAAGCGGAAAGGTCGGTGAATTTGAAAATCAACATGAAAATCTACGCTTGCGCGAAAATTAATATAAATAGCCAGAAGAGCGGTTTTATTGCTCAGTCTGTCTTCGCAGTTCAAAGCGGACAGGTCAGTGAATTTGAAAATTTAAAACAAAATCAACGCATGCGCGATAATTCATATAAATAGCCAGAAGTGCGGTTTTGTTGCTCAGTCTGTATTTGCACTTCGAAGGAAAATGGTCGTTGAATTTGAAAATTCAAAACAACATCAACACGTTCACGAAAATTAATATAAATAGCCAGAAGAGCGGTATTGTTGCTCAGTCTATCTTTGCAGTTCAAAGCGGAAATGTCGTTAAATTTGAAACTCAACATCAAAATCTACGTTTGCGCGAAAATTAATATAAATAGCCAGAGCGGATTTGTTGCTCAGTCTATCTTCGCAGTTCAAAGCGGAAATGTCGTTAAATTTAAAAATCAACATCCAAATCTACGCTTGCGAGAAAATTAATATAAATAGCCAGAAGAGCGGTTTTGTTGCTCAGTCTATCTTCGCAGTTCAAAGCGAAAAGGTCGGTGAATTTGAAAATTGAAAACAAAATAAGCGCATTCACGAAATTTCATATAAATAGCCAGAAGAGTGGTATTGTTGCTCAGTCTATCTTTGCAGTTCAAATCGGAAATGGCGTTAAGTTTTAAAATCTACATCAAAATCTACGCTTGCGCGAAAATTAATATAAATAGCCAGAAGAGCTGTTTTGTTGCTTAGTCTACCTTCACAGTTAAGAGCGGAAAGGTCGGTGAATTTGAAAACTGAAAACAAAATCTACGCTTGCGCGAAAATTAATATAAATAGCCAGAAGAGCGGTTTTGTTACTGAGTCTATCTTTGTAGTTCAAGGCAAAAAGATCGGTGAATTTGAAAATTGAAAATAAAATCTACGCAAGCGAGAAAATTAATATAAATAGCCCGAAGAGCAGTTTTGTTGCTCAGTGTGTTTTAGCTTTTCCAAGCGGAATGGTCGGCGACTTTGATAATTGAAAACAAAATCAACGCATGCGCGAAAATTCATATAAATTACCAGAAGAGCTGTATTGTTGCTAAGTCTATCTTTGCAGTACAAAGCGAAAATGTCGTTAAATTTGAAAATGAACATCAAAATCTACGCTTGCGCGAAAATTAATATAAATAGCCAGAAGAGCGGTTTTGTTGTTCAGTTTATCTTCGAAGCTCAAAGCCGAAATGTCGGTGAATTTGAAAATTGAAAGCAAAATCAATGCATGCGCGAAAATTCATATAAATATTCAAACGAGCGGTATTGTTGCTCAGTCTATCTTTGCACTTCAAAGCGGAAAGGTCGGTGAATTCGAAAATTTAAAACAAAATCAACTCATGCGCGATAATTCATATAAATAGCCAGAAGTGCGGTTTTGTTGCTCAGTCTGTATTTGCACTTCGAAGGGAAAAGGTCGTTGAATTTGAAAATTCAAAACAACATCAACACGTTCACGAAAATTAATATAAATAGCCAGAAGAGCGGTATTGTTGCTCAGTTTATCTTTGTAGTTCAAAGCCGAAACGTCGTTAAATTTGAAAATCAACATCAAAATCTACGCTTGCGCGAAAATTAATATAAATAGCCAGAAGAGCGGTTTTATTGCTCAGTCTGTCTTCGCAGTTCACAGCGGAAAGGTCGGTGAATTTGAAAATTAAAAACAAAATCAACGCATGCGCGAAACTTCATATAAATAGCCAGAAGAGCGGTATTGTTGCTCAGTCTATCTTTGCAGTTCAAAGTGGAAAGGTCGGTGAATTTGAAAATTTAAAACAAAATCAACGCATGCGCGATAATTCATATAAATAGCCAGAAGTGCGGTTTTGTTGCTCAGACTGTATTTGCACTTCGAAGAGGAAAGGTCGGTGAATTTGAAAATTGAAAACAAAATCTAAGCAAGCGAGAAAATTAATATAAATAGCCCGAAGAGCAGTTTTGTTACTCAGTGTGTTTTAGCTTTTCGAAGCGGAATGGTCGGTGAATTTCAAAATTGAAAACAAAATCAACGCATGCGCAAAAATTCATATAAATAGCCAGAAGAGCGGTATTATTGCTCAGTCTATCTTTGCAGTTCAAATCGGAAATGTCGTTAAATTTGCAAATCAACAGCAAAATCTACGCTTGCGCGAAAATTAATTTAAATAGCCAGAAGAGCGGTTTCGTTGCTCAGTCTATCTTCGCAGTTCAAAGCGGAAAGGTCGGTGAATTGGAAAATTGAAAACAAAATCTACGCTCGAGCGAAAATTAATATAAATAGCCAGATGAGCGGTTTTGTTACTCAGTCTATCTTCGCAGTTCAAAGTGGAAATGTCGGTGAATTTGAAAATTTAAAACAAAATCAACGCATGCGCGATAATTCATATAAATAGCCAGAAGTGCGGTTTTGTTGCTCAGACTGTATTTGCACTTCGAAGGGGAAAGGTCGTTGAATTTGAAAATTCCGAACAACATCAACACGTTCGCGAAAATTAATATAAATATCCGGAAGAGCGGTATCGTTACTCAGTCTATCTTTGCAGTTCAAAGCGGAAAGGTCGGTGAATTTGAAATTTGAATACAAAATCTACGCAAGCGAGAAAATTAATATAAATAGCCCGAAGAGCAGTTTTATTTCTCAGTGTGTTTTAGCTTTTCGAAGCGGAATGGTCGGTGAATTTGAAAATTGAAAACAAAATAAACGAATACGCGAAAATTCATATAAATAGCCAGAAGTGCGGTTTTGTTGCTCAGTCTGTATTTGCACTTCGAAGGGGAAAGGTCGTTGAGTTTGAAAATTCAAAACAACATCAACTCGTTCACGAAAATTAATATAAATAGCCAGAAGAGCGGTATTGTTGCTAAGTCTATCTTCGCAGTTCAAAGCGGAAAGGTCGGTGAATTTGAAAATTGAAAACAAAACAAGCGCATGCGCGAAAATTCATATAAATAGCCAGAAGAGCGGTATTGTTGCTCAATCTATCTTTGCAGTTCAAATCGGAAATGTCGTTAAATTTGCAAATCAACACCAAAATCTACGCTCGAGCGAAAATTAATATAAATAGCCAGAAGAGCGGTATTGTTGATCAGTCTATCTTTGCAGTTGAAAGCGAAAATGTCGTTAAATTTGAAAATCAACATCAAAATCTACGCTTGCGCGAAAATTAATATAAATAGCCAGAAGAGCGGTTTTCTTGCTCAGTCTATCTTCGCAGTTCAAAGCGGAAAGGTCGGTGAATTTGAAAATTGAAAACAAAATCAACGCATGCTCGAAAATTCATATAAATAGCCCGAAGAGCAGTTTTATTTCTCAGTGTGTTTTAGCTTTTCGAAGCGAAATGGTCGGTAAATAGGAAAATTTGAAAACAAATCTACACATGCGCGAAAATTAATATAAATAGACAGAAGAGCGATATTGTTGCTCAGTCTATCTTTGCAATTCAAAGCGGAAAGGTCGGTGAATAGGAAAATTAAAAAACAAATCTACGCATGCGCGAAAATTGATATAAATAGCCAGAAGAGCGGTATTGTTGCTCAGTCTATCTTTGCAGTTCAAAGCGAAAATGTCGTTAAATTTGAAAATCAACATCGAAATCTACGCTTGCGCGAAAATTAATATAAATAGCCAGCAGAGCGGTTTTCTTGCTCAGTCTATCTTCGCAGTTCAAAGCGGAAAGGTCGGCGAATTTGAAAATTAAAAACAAAATAATGCATGCTCAAAAATTCATATAAATAGCCAGAAGAGTGGTATTGTTGTTCAGTCTATCTTTGCAGTCAAAGCGGAAAGATCGGTGAATTTGAAAATTGAAAACAAAATCTACGCAAGCGAGAAAATTAATATAAATAGCCCGAAGAGCAGTTTTGCTGCTCAGTCTGTATTTGCTCTTCGAAGGGAAAAGGTGGTTGAATTTGAAAATTCAAAACAACATCAACACGTTCACGAAAATTAATATAAATAGCCAGAAGAGCGGTATTGTTGCTCAGTCTATCTTTGCAGTTCACAGCGGAAAGGTCGGTGAATTTGAAATTTGAATACAAAATCTACGCAAGCGAGAAAATTAATATAAATAGCCCGAAGAGCAGTTTTATTTCTCAGTGTGTTTTAGCTTTTCGAAGCGGAATGGTCGGTGAATTTGAAAATTGAAAACAAAATAAACGAATGCGCGAAAATTCATATAAATAGCCAGAAGTGCGGTTTTGTTGCTCAGTGTGTATTTGCACTTCGAAGGGGAAAGGTCGTTGAGTTTGAAAATTCAAAACAACATCAACTCGTTCACGAAAATTAATATAAATAGCCAGAAGAGCGGTATTGTTGCTAAGTCTATCTTCGCAGTTCAAAGCGGAAAGGTCGGTGAATTTGAAAATTGAAAACAAAACAAGCGCATGCGCGAAAATTCATATAAATAGCCAGAAGAGCGGTATTGTTGCTCAATCTATCTTTGCAGTTCAAATCGGAAATGTCGTTAAATTTGCAAATCAACAGCAAAATCTACGCTCGAGCGAAAATTAATATGAATAGCCAGAAGAGCGGTATTGTTGATCAGTCTATCTTTGCAGTTCAAAGCGAAAATGTCGTTAAATTTGAAAATCAACATCAAAATCTACGCTTGCGCGAAAATTAATATAAATAGACAGAAGAGCGGTTTTCTTGCTCAGTCTATCTTCGCAGTTCAAAGCGGAAAGGTCGGTGAATTTGAAAATTGAAAACAAAATCAACGCATGGTCGAAAATTCATATAAATAGCCCGAAGAGCAGTTTTATTTCTCAGTGTGTTTTAGCTTTTCGAAGCGAAATGGTCGGTAAATAGGAAAATTTGAAAACAAATCTACACATGCTCGAAAATTAATATAAATAGACAGAAGAGCGATATTGTTGCTCAGTCTATCTTTGCAGTTCAAAGCGAAAATGTCGTTAAATTTGAATATCAACATCGAAATCTACGCTTGCGCGAAAATTAATATAAATAGCCAGAAGAGCGGTTTTCTTGCTCAGTCTATCTTCGCAGTTCAAAGCGGAAAGGTCGGCGAATTTGAAAATTAAAAACAAAATAATGCATGCTCAAAAATTCATATAAATAGCCAGAAGAGCGGTATTGTTGCTCAGTCTATCTTTGCAGTTCAAAGCGAAAATGTCGTTAAATTTGAAAATCGACATCGAAATCTACGCTTGCGCGAAAATTAATATAAATAGCCAGAAGAGCGGTTTTCTTGCTCAGTCTATCTTCGCAATTCAAAGCAAAAAGGTCGGTGAATTTGAAAATTTAAAACAAAATCAACGCATGCGCGATAATTCATATAAATAGCCAGAAGTGCGCTTTTGTTGCTGAGTCTGTATTTGCACTTCGAAGGAAAATGGTCGTTGAATTTGAAAATTCAAAACAACATCAACACGTTCACGAAATTTAATATAAATAGCCAGAAGAGCGGTATTGTTGCTAAGTCTGTCTTCGCAGTTCAAAGCGGAAAGGTCGGTGAATTTGAAAATTAATAACAAAATCAACGCATGCGCGAAACTTCATATAAATAGCCAGAAGAGCGGTATTGTTGCTCAGTCTATCTTTGTAGTTCAAAGCGGAAATGTCGTTAAATTTGAAACTCAACATCAAAATCTACGTTTCCGCGAAAATTAATATAAATAGCCAGAAGAGCGGTTTTGTTGCTCAGTCTATCTTCGCAGTTCAAAGCAAAAAGGTCGGTGAATTTGAAAATTAAAAACAAAATCAACGCATGCGCGAAACTTCATATAAATAGCCAGAAGAGCGATATTGTTGCTCAGTCTATCTTTGCAGTTCAAAGCGGAAAGGTCAGTGAATTTGAAAATATAAAACTAAATCAAGGCATGCGCGATAATTCATATAAATAGCCAGAAGAGCGGTTTTGTTGCTCAGACTGTATTTGCAGTTCAAAGCGGAAAGGTCGGTGAATTTGAAAATTGAAAACAAAATCTACGTAAGCGAGAAAATTAATATAAATAGCCAAAAGAGCGGCTTTGTTGCTCAGTCTCTATTTACACTTCGAAGCGGAAAGGTCGTTGAATTTGAAAAATCAAAACAACATCAACACATTCGCGAAATTTAATATAAATAGCCAGAAGAGCGGTATTGTTGCTCAGTCTATCTTTGCAGTTCAAAGCGGAAAGCTTGGTGAATTTGAAAATTGAAAACAAAATCAACGCATGCGCGAAAATTAATATAAATAGCCAGAAGAGAGGTATTTTTGCTCAGTCTATCTTTGCAGTTCAAAGCGGAAATGTCGTTAAATTCTAAAATCAACTTCAAAATCTACGCTTGCGCGAAAATTAATATAAATAGCCAGAAGAGCGGTTTTGTTGCTCAGTCTGTCTTCGCAGTTCAAAGCGGAAAGGTCGTTGAATTTGAGTATTGAAGACAAAATCTACACAAGCGAGAAAATTAATATAAATAGCCTGAAGAGCAGTTTTATTTCTCAGTGTGTTTTAGCTTTTCGGAACGGAATGGTCGGTGATATTGAAAATTGAAAACAAAATCAAACGCATGTGCTAAAATTCATATAAATAGACAGAAGAGCGGTATTGTTGCTCAGTCTATCTTTGCAGTTCAAAGCAGAAAGGTCGGTGAATTTGAAAATTGAAAACAAAATCAACGCATGCGCGAAAATTCATATAAATAGCCAGACGAGCGGTATTGTTGCTCAGTCTATCTTTGCAGTTCAAAGCGGAAAGCTCGATGAATTTGAAAATTGAAAACAAAATCAACGCATACGCGAGAATTCATATAAATAGCCAGAAGAGCGGTTTTGTTGCTCAGTCTGTATTCGCACTTCGAAGCGGAAAGGTCGTTGAATTCGAAAAATCAAAACAACATCAACACTTTCCCGAAAATTAATATAAATAGCCAGAAGAGCGGTATTGTTGATCAGTCTATCTTTGCAGTTCAAAGCGGAAAGGGCGGTGAATAGGAAAATTAAAAAACAAATCTACGCATGCGCGAAAATTAATATAAATAGCCAGAAGAGCGGTATTCTTGCTCAGTCTATCTTTGTAGTTCAAAGCGAAAATGTCGTTAAATTTGAAAATCAACATCAAAATCTACGCTTGCGCGAAAATTAATATAAATAGCCAGAAGAGCGGTTTTCTTGCTCAGTATATCTTCGCAGTTCAAAGCGGAAAGGTCGGTGAATTTGAAAATTAATAACAAAATCAACGCATGCGCGAAACTTCATATAAATAGCCAGAAGAGCGGTATTGTTGCTCAGTCTATCTTTGCAGTTCAAAGCGGAAATGTCGTTAAATTTGAAACTCAACATCAAAATCTACGTTTGCGCGAAAATTAATATAAATAGCCAGAAGAGCGGATTTGTTGCTCAGTCTATCTTCGCAGTTCAAAGCGGAAATGTCGTTAAATTTAAAAATCAACATCCAAATCTACATTTGCGAGAAAATTAATATAAATAGCCAGAAGAGCGGTTTTGTTGCTCAGTCTATCTTCGCAGTTCAAAGCGGAAAGGTCGGTGAATTTGAAAATTGAAAACAAAATAAGCGCATTCACGAAATTTCATATAAATAGCCAGAAGAGTGGTATTGTTGCTCAGTCTATCTTTGCAGTTCAAATCGGAAATGGCGTTAAGTTTTAAAATCTACATCAAAATCTACGCTTGCGAGAAAATTAATATAAATAGCCAGAAGAGCTGTTTTGTTGCTTAGTCTACCTTCACAGTTAAGAGCGGAAAGGTCGGTGAATTTGAAAACTGAAAACAAAATCTACGCTTGCGCGAAAATTAATATAAATAGCCAGAGGAGCGGTTTTGTTACTGAGTCTATCTTTGTAGTTCAAGGCAAAAAGATCGGTGAATTTGAAAATTGAAAATAAAATCTACGCAAGCGAGAAAATTAATATAAATAGCCCGAAGAGCAGTTTTGTTGCTCAGTGTGTTTTAGCTTTTCCAAGCGGAATGGTCGGTGACTTTGATAATAGAAAACAAAATCAACGCATGCGCGAAAATTCATATAAATTACCAGAAGAGCTGTATTGTTGCTCAGTCTATCTTTGCAGTACAAAGCGAAAATGTCGTTAAATTTGAAAATGAACATCAAAATCTACGCTTGCGCGAAAATTAATATAAATATCCAGAAGAGCGGTTTTGTTGTTCAGTTTATCTTCGAAGCTCAAAGCCGAAAGGTCGGTGAATTTGAAAATTGAAAGCAAAATCAATGCATGCGCGAAAATTCATATAAATATTCAAACGAGCGGTATTGTTGCTCAGTCTATCTTTGCAGTTCAAAGCGGAAAGGTCGGTGAATTCGAAAATTTAAAACAAAATCAACTCATGCGCGATAATTCATATAAATAGCCAGAAGTGCGGTTTTGTTGCTCAGTCTGTATTTGCACTTCGAAGGGAAAAGGTCGTTGAATTTGAAAATTCAAAACAACATCAACACGTTCACGAAAATTAATATAAATAGCCAGAAGAGCGGTATTGTTGCTCAGTTTATCTTTGTAGTTCAAAGCCGAAATGTCGTTAAATTTGAAAATCAACATCAAAATCTACACTTGCGCGAAAATTAATATAAATAGCCAGAAGAGCGGTTTTATTGCTCAGTCTGTCTTCGCAGTTCACGGCGGAAAGGTCGGTGAATTTGAAAATTAAAAACAAAATCAACGCATGCGCGAAACTTCATATAAATAGCCAGAAGAGCGGTATTGTTGCTCAGTCTATCTTTGCAGTTCAAAGTGGAAAGGTCGGTGAATTTGAAAATTTAAAACAAAATCAACGCATGCGCGATAATTCATATAAATAGCCAGAAGTGCGGTTTTGTTGCTCAGTCTATCTTTGCAGTTCACAGCGGAAAGGTCGGTGAATAGGAAAATTAAAAAACAAATCTACGCATGCGCGAAAATTGATATAAATAGCCAGAAGAGCGGTATTGTTGCTCAGTCTATCTTTGCAGTTCAAAGCGAAAATGTCGTTAAATTTGAAAATCAACATCGAAATCTACGCTTGCGCGAAAATTAATATAAATAGCCAGCAGAGCGGTTTTCTTGCTCAGTCTATCTTCGCAGTTCAAAGCGGAAAGGTCGGCGAATTTGAAAATTAAAAACAAAATAATGCATGCTCAAAAATTCATATAAATAGCCAGAAGAGTGGTATTGTTGTTCAGTCTATCTTTGCAGTCAAAGCGGAAAGGTCGGTGAATTTGAAAATTGAAAACAAAATCTACGCAAGCGAGAAAATTAATATAAATAGCCCGAAGAGCAGTTTTGCTGCTCAGTCTGTATTTGCTCTTCGAAGGGAAAAGGTCGTTGAATTTGAAAATTCAAAACAACATCAACACGTTCACGAAAATTAATATAAATAGCCAGAAGAGCGGTATTGTTGCTCAGTCTATCTTTGCAGTTCACAGCGGAAAGGTCGGTGAATTTGAAATTTGAATACAAAATCTACGCAAGCGAGAAAATTAATATAAATAGCCCGAAGAGCAGTTTTATTTCTCAGTGTGTTTTAGCTTTTCGAAGCGGAATGGTCGGTGAATTTGAAAATTGAAAACAAAATAAACGAATGCGCGAAAATTCATATAAATAGCCAGAAGTGCGGTTTTGTTGCTCAGTGTGTATTTGCACTTCGAAGGGGAAAGGTCGTTGAGTTTGAAAATTCAAAACAACATCAACTCGTTCACGAAAATTAATATAAATAGCCAGAAGAGCGGTATTGTTGCTAAGTCTATCTTCGCAGTTCAAAGCGGAAAGGTCGGTGAATTTGAAAATTGAAAACAAAACAAGCGCATGCGCGAAAATTCATATAAATAGCCAGAAGAGCGGTATTGTTGCTCAATCTATCTTTGCAGTTCAAATCGGAAATGTCGTTAAATTTGCAAATCAACAGCAAAATCTACGCTCGAGCGAAAATTAATATGAATAGCCAGAAGAGCGGTATTGTTGATCAGTCTATCTTTGCAGTTCAAAGCGAAAATGTCGTTAAATTTGAAAATCAACATCAAAATCTACGCTTGCGCGAAAATTAATATAAATAGACAGAAGAGCGGTTTTCTTGCTCAGTCTATCTTCGCAGTTCAAAGCGGAAAGGTCAGTGAATTTGAAAATTGAAAACAAAATCAACGCATGGTCGAAAATTCATATAAATAGCCCGAAGAGCAGTTTTATTTCTCAGTGTGTTTTAGCTTTTCGAAGCGAAATGGTCGGTAAATAGGAAAATTTGAAAACAAATCTACACATGCTCGAAAATTAATATAAATAGACAGAAGAGCGATATTGTTGCTCAGTCTATCTTTGCAGTTCAAAGCGAAAATGTCGTTAAATTTGAATATCAACATCGAAATCTACGCTTGCGCGAAAATTAATATAAATAGCCAGAAGAGCGGTTTTCTTGCTCAGTCTATCTTCGCAGTTCAAAGCGGAAAGGTCGGCGAATTTGAAAATTAAAAACAAAATAATGCATGCTCAAAAATTCATATAAATAGCCAGAAGAGCGGTATTGTTGCTCAGTCTATCTTTGCAGTTCAAAGCGAAAATGTCGTTAAATTTGAAAATCGACATCGAAATCTACGCTTGCGCGAAAATTAATATAAATAGCCAGAAGAGCGGTTTTCTTGCTCAGTCTATCTTCGCAATTCAAAGCAAAAAGGTCGGTGAATTTGAAAATTTAAAACAAAATCAACGCATGCGCGATAATTCATATAAATAGCCAGAAGTGCGCTTTTGTTGCTGAGTCTGTATTTGCACTTCGAAGGAAAATGGTCGTTGAATTTGAAAATTCAAAACAACATCAACACGTTCACGAAATTTAATATAAATAGCCAGAAGAGCGGTATTGTTGCTAAGTCTGTCTTCGCAGTTCAAAGCGGAAAGGTCAGTGAATTTGAAAATTAATAACAAAATCAACGCATGCGCGAAACTTCATATAAATAGCCAGAAGAGCGGTATTGTTGCTCAGTCTATCTTTGTAGTTCAAAGCGGAAATGTCGTTAAATTTGAAACTCAACATCAAAATCTACGTTTGCGCGAAAATTAATATAAATAGCCAGAAGAGCGGTTTTGTTGCTCAGTCTATCTTCGCAGTTCAAAGCAAAAAGGTCGGTGAATTTGAAAATTAAAAACAAAATCAACGCATGCGCGAAACTTCATATAAATAGCCAGAAGAGCGATATTGTTGCTCAGTCTATCTTTGCAGTTCAAAGCGGAAAGGTCAGTGAATTTGAAAATATAAAACTAAATCAAGGCATGCGCGATAATTCATATAAATAGCCAGAAGAGCGGTTTTGTTGCTCAGACAGTATTTGCAGTTCAAAGCGGAAAGGTCGGTGAATTTGAAAATTGAAAACAAAATCTACGTAAGCGAGAAAATTAATATAAATAGCCAAAAGAGCGGCTTTGTTGCTCAGTCTCTATTTACACTTCGAAGCGGAAAGGTCGTTGAATTTGAAAAATCAAAACAACATCAACACATTCGCGAAATTTAATATAAATAGCCAGAAGAGCGGTATTGTTGCTCAGTCTATCTTTGCAGTTCAAAGCGGAAAGCTTGGTGAATTTGAAAATTGAAAACAAAATCAACGCATGCGCGAAAATTAATATAAATAGCCAGAAGAGAGGTATTTTTGCTCAGTCTATCTTTGCAGTTCAAAGCGGAAATGTCGTTAAATTCTAAAATCAACTTCAAAATCTACGCTTGCGCGAAAATTAATATAAATAGCCAGAAGAGCGGTTTTGTTGCTCAGTCTGTCTTCGCAGTTCAAAGCGGAAAGGTCGTTGAATTTGAGTATTGAAGACAAAATCTACACAAGCGAGAAAATTAATATAAATAGCCTGAAGAGCAGTTTTATTTCTCAGTGTGTTTTAGCTTTTCGGAACGGAATGGTCGGTGATATTGAAAATTGAAAACAAAATCAAACGCATGTGCTAAAATTCATATAAATAGACAGAAGAGCGGTATTGTTGCTCAGTCTATCTTTGCAGTTCAAAGCAGAAAGGTCGGTGAATTTGAAAATTGAAAACAAAATCAACGCATGCGCGAAAATTCATATAAATAGCCAGACGAGCGGTATTGTTGCTCAGTCTATCTTTGCAGTTCAAAGCGGAAAGCTCGATGAATTTGAAAATTGAAAACAAAATCAACGCATACGCGAGAATTCATATAAATAGCCAGAAGAGCGGTTTTGTTGCTCAGTCTGTATTCGCACTTCGAAGCGGAAAGGTCGTTGAATTCGAAAAATCAAAACAACATCAACACTTTCCCGAAAATTAATATAAATAGCCAGAAGAGCGGTATTGTTGATCAGTCTATCTTTGCAGTTCAAAGCGGAAAGGGCGGTGAATAGGAAAATTAAAAAACAAATCTACGCATGCGCGAAAATTAATATAAATAGCCAGAAGAGCGGTATTCTTGCTCAGTCTATCTTTGTAGTTCAAAGCGAAAATGTCGTTAAATTTGAAAATCAACATCAAAATCTACGCTTGCGCGAAAATTAATATAAATAGCCAGAAGAGCGGTTTTCTTGCTCAGTATATCTTCGCAGTTCAAAGCGGAAAGGTCGGTGAATTTGAAAATTAATAACAAAATCAACGCATGCGCGAAACTTCATATAAATAGCCAGAAGAGCGGTATTGTTGCTCAGTCTATCTTTGCAGTTCAAAGCGGAAATGTCGTTAAATTTGAAACTCAACATCAAAATCTACGTTTGCGCGAAAATTAATATAAATAGCCAGAAGAGCGGATTTGTTGCTCAGTCTATCTTCGCAGTTCAAAGCGGAAATGTCGTTAAATTTAAAAATCAACATCCAAATCTACATTTGCGAGAAAATTAATATAAATAGCCAGAAGAGCGGTTTTGTTGCTCAGTCTATCTTCGCAGTTCAAAGCGGAAAGGTCGGTGAATTTGAAAATTGAAAACAAAATAAGCGCATTCACGAAATTTCATATAAATAGCCAGAAGAGTGGTATTGTTGCTCAGTCTATCTTTGCAGTTCAAATCGGAAATGGCGTTAAGTTTTAAAATCTACATCAAAATCTACGCTTGCGAGAAAATTAATATAAATAGCCAGAAGAGCTGTTTTGTTGCTTAGTCTACCTTCACAGTTAAGAGCGGAAAGGTCGGTGAATTTGAAAACTGAAAACAAAATCTACGCTTGCGCGAAAATTAATATAAATAGCCAGAGGAGCGGTTTTGTTACTGAGTCTATCTTTGTAGTTCAAGGCAAAAAGATCGGTGAATTTGAAAATTGAAAATAAAATCTACGCAAGCGAGAAAATTAATATAAATAGCCCGAAGAGCAGTTTTGTTGCTCAGTGTGTTTTAGCTTTTCCAAGCGGAATGGTCGGTGACTTTGATAATTGAAAACAAAATCAACGCATGCGCGAAAATTCATATAAATTACCAGAAGAGCTGTATTGTTGCTCAGTCTATCTTTGCAGTACAAAGCGAAAATGTCGTTAAATTTGAAAATGAACATCAAAATCTACGCTTGCGCGAAAATTAATATAAATATCCAGAAGAGCGGTTTTGTTGTTCAGTTTATCTTCGAAGCTCAAAGCCGAAAGGTCGGTGAATTTGAAAATTGAAAGCAAAATCAATGCATGCGCGAAAATTCATATAAATATTCAAACGAGCGGTATTGTTGCTCAGTCTATCTTTGCAGTTCAAAGCGGAAAGGTCGGTGAATTCGAAAATTTAAAACAAAATCAACTCATGCGCGATAATTCATATAAATAGCCAGAAGTGCGGTTTTGTTGCTCAGTCTGTATTTGCACTTCGAAGGGAAAAGGTCGTTGAATTTGAAAATTCAAAACAACATCAACACGTTCACGAAAATTAATATAAATAGCCAGAAGAGCGGTATTGTTGCTCAGTTTATCTTTGTAGTTCAAAGCCGAAATGTCGTTAAATTTGAAAATCAACATCAAAATCTACGCTTGCGCGAAAATTAATATAAATAGCCAGAAGAGCGGTTTTATTGCTCAGTCTGTCTTCGCAGTTCACGGCGGAAAGGTCGGTGAATTTGAAAATTAAAAACAAAATCAACGCATGCGCGAAACTTCATATAAATAGCCAGAAGAGCGGTATTGTTGCTCAGTCTATCTTTGCAGTTCAAAGTGGAAAGGTCGGTGAATTTGAAAATTTAAAACAAAATCAACGCATGCGCGATAATTCATATAAATAGCCAGAAGTGCGGTTTTGTTGCTCAGACTGTATTTGCACTTCGAAGGGGAAAGGTCGGTGAATTTGAAAATTGAAAACAAAATCTAAGCAAGCGAGAAAATTAATATAAATAGCCCGAAGAGCTGTTTTGTTACTCAGTGTGTTTTAGCTTTTCGAAGCGGAATGGTCGGTGAATTTCAAAATTGAAAACAAAATCAACGCATGCGCAAAAATTCATATAAATAGCCAGAAGAGCGGTATTATTGCTCAGTCTATCTTTGCAGTTCAAATCGGAAATGTCGTTAAATTTGCAAATCAACAGCAAAATCTACGCTTGCGCGAAAATTAATTTAAATAGCCAGAAGAGCGGTTTCGTTGCTCAGTCTATCTTCGCAGTTCAAAGCGGAAAGGTCGGTGAATTGGAAAATTGAAAACAAAATCTACGCTCGAGCGAAAATTAATATAAATAGCCAGATGAGCGGTTTTGTTACTCAGTCTATCTTCGCAGTTCAAAGTGGAAATGTCGGTGAATTTGAAAATTTAAAACAAAATCAACGCATGCGCGATAATTCATATAAATAGCCAGAAGTGCGGTTTTGTTGCTCAGACTGTATTTGCACTTCGAAGGGGAAAGGTCGTTGAATTTGAAAATTCCGAACAACATCAACACGTTCGCGAAAATTAATATAAATATCCGGAAGAGCGGTATCGTTACTCAGTCTATCTTTGCAGTTCAAAGCGGAAAGGTCGGTGAATTTGAAATTTGAATACAAAATCTACGCAAGCGAGAAAATTAATATAAATAGCCCGAAGAGCAGTTTTATTTCTCAGTGTGTTTTAGCTTTTCGAAGCGGAATGGTCGGTGAATTTGAAAATTGAAAACAAAATAAACGAATGCGCGAAAATTCATATAAATAGCCAGAAGTGCGGTTTTGTTGCTCAGTCTGTATTTGCACTTCGAAGGGGAAAGGTCGTTGAGTTTGAAAATTCAAAACAACATCAACTCGTTCACGAAAATTAATATAAATAGCCAGAAGAGCGGTATTGTTGCTAAGTCTATCTTCGCAGTTCAAAGCGGAAAGGTCGGTGAATTTGAAAATTGAAAACAAAACAAGCGCATGCGCGAAAATTCATATAAATAGCCAGAAGAGCGGTATTGTTGCTCAATCTATCTTTGCAGTTCAAATCGGAAATGTCGTTAAATTTGCAAATCAACAGCAAAATCTACGCTCGAGCGAAAATTAATATAAATAGCCAGAAGAGCGGTATTGTTGATCAGTCTATCTTTGCAGTTGAAAGCGAAAATGTCGTTAAATTTGAAAATCAACATCAAAATCTACGCTTGCGCGAAAATTAATATAAATAGCCAGAAGAGCGGTTTTCTTGCTCAGTCTATCTTCGCAGTTCAAAGCGGAAAGGTCGGTGAATTTGAAAATTGAAAACAAAATCTACGCTCGAGCGAAAATTAATATAAATAGCCAGATGAGCGGTTTTGTTACTCAGTCTATCTTCGCAGTTCAAAGTGGAAATGTCGGTGAAGTTGAAAATTTAAAACAAAATCTACGCAAGCGAGAAAATTAATATAAATAGCCCGAAGAGCAGTTTTATTTCTCAGTGTGTTTTAGCTTTTCGAAGCGGAATGGTCGGTGAATTTGAAAATTGAAAACAAAATAAACGAATGCGCGAAAATTCATATAAATAGCCAGAAGTGCGGTTTTGTTGCTCAGTCTGTATTTGCACTTCGAAGGGGAAAGGTCGTTGAGTTTGAAAATTCAAAACAACATCAACTCGTTCACGAAAATTAATATAAATAGCCAGAAGAGCGGTATTGTTGCTAAGTCTATCTTCGCAGTTCAAAGCGGAAAGGTCGGTGAATTTGAAAATTGAAAACAAAACAAGCGCATGCGCGAAAATTCATATAAATAGCCAGAAGAGCGGTATTGTTGCTCAATCTATCTTTGCAGTTCAAATCGGAAATGTCGTTAAATTTGCAAATCAACAGCAAAATCTACGCTCGAGCGAAAATTAATATAAATAGCCAGAAGAGCGGTATTGTTGATCAGTCTATCTTTGCAGTTGAAAGCGAAAATGTCGTTAAATTTGAAAATCAACATCAAAATCTACGCTTGCGCGAAAATTAATATAAATAGCCAGAAGAGCGGTTTTCTTGCTCAGTCTATCTTCGCAGTTCAAAGCGGAAAGGTCGGTGAATTTGAAAATTGAAAACAAAATCAACGCATGCTCGAAAATTCATATAAATAGCCCGAAGAGCAGTTTTATTTCTCAGTGTGTTTTAGCTTTTCGAAGCGAAATGGTCGGTAAATAGGAAAATTTGAAAACAAATCTACACATGCGCGAAAATTAATATAAATAGACAGAAGAGCGATATTGTTGCTCAGTCTATCTTTGCAGTTCAAAGCGGAAAGGTCGGTGAATAGGAAAATTAAAAAACAAATCTACGCATGCGCGAAAATTGATATAAATAGCCAGAAGAGCGGTATTGTTGCTCAGTCTATCTTTGCAGTTCAAAGCGAAAATGTCGTTAAATTTGAAAATCAACATCGAAATCTACGCTTGCGCGAAAATTAATATAAATAGCCAGCAGAGCGGTTTTCTTGCTCAGTCTATCTTCGCAGTTCAAAGCGGAAAGGTCGGCGAATTTGAAAATTAAAAACAAAATAATGCATGCTCAAAAATTCATATAAATAGCCAGAAGAGTGGTATTGTTGTTCAGTCTATCTTTGCAGTCAAAGCGGAAAGGTCGGTGAATTTGAAAATTGAAAACAAAATCTACGCAAGCGAGAAAATTAATATAAATAGCCCGAAGAGCAGTTTTGCTGCTCAGTCTGTATTTGCACTTCGAAGGGAAAAGGTCGTTGAATTTGAAAATTCAAAACAACATCAACACGTTCACGAAAATTAATATAAATAGCCAGAAGAGCGGTATTGTTGCTCAGTCTATCTTTGCAGTTCACAGCGGAAAGGTCGGTGAATTTGAAATTTGAATACAAAATCTACGCAAGCGAGAAAATTAATATAAATAGCCCGAAGAGCAGTTTTATTTCTCAGTGTGTTTTAGCTTTTCGAAGCGGAATGGTCGGTGAATTTGAAAATTGAAAACAAAATAAACGAATGCGCGAAAATTCATATAAATAGCCAGAAGTGCGGTTTTGTTGCTCAGTCTGTATTTGCACTTCGAAGGGGAAAGGTCGTTGAGTTTGAAAATTCAAAACAACATCAACTCGTTCACGAAAATTAATATAAATAGCCAGAAGAGCGGTATTGTTGCTAAGTCTATCTTCGCAGTTCAAAGCGGAAAGGTCGGTGAATTTGAAAATTGAAAACAAAACAAGCGCATGCGCGAAAATTCATATAAATAGCCAGAAGAGCGGTATTGTTGCTCAATCTATCTTTGCAGTTCAAATCGGAAATGTCGTTAAATTTGCAAATCAACAGCAAAATCTACGCTCGAGCGAAAATTAATATGAATAGCCAGAAGAGCGGTATTGTTGATCAGTCTATCTTTGCAGTTCAAAGCGAAAATGTCGTTAAATTTGAAAATCAACATCAAAATCTACGCTTGCGCAAAAATTAATATAAATAGACAGAAGAGCGGTTTTCTTGCTCAGTCTATCTTCGCAGTTCAAAGCGGAAAGGTCGGTGAATTTGAAAATTGAAAACAAAATCAACGCATGCTCGAAAATTCATATAAATAGCCCGAAGAGCAGTTTTATTTCTCAGTGTGTTTTAGCTTTTCGAAGCGAAATGGTCGGTAAATAGGAAAATTTGAAAACAAATCTACACATGCTCGAAAATTAATATAAATAGACAGAAGAGCGATATTGTTGCTCAGTCTGTCTTTGCAGTTCAAAGCGAAAATGTCGTTAAATTTGAATATCAACATCGAAATCTACGCTTGCGCGAAAATTAATATAAATAGCCAGAAGAGCGGTTTTCTTGCTCAGTCTATCTTCGCAGTTCAAAGCGGAAAGGTCGGCGAATTTGAAAATTAAAAACAAAATAATGCATGCTCAAAAATTCATATAAATAGCCAGAAGAGCGGTATTGTTGCTCAGTCTATCTTTGCAGTTCAAAGCGAAAATGTCGTTAAATTTGAAAATCGACATCGAAATCTACGCTTGCGCGAAAATTAATATAAATAGCCAGAAGAGCGGTTTTCTTGCTCAGTCTATCTTCGCAATTCAAAGCAAAAAGGTCGGTGAATTTGAAAATTTAAAACAAAATCAACGCATGCGCGATAATTCATATAAATAGCCAGAAGTGCGCTTTTGTTGCTGAGTCTGTATTTGCACTTCGAAGGAAAATGGTCGTTGAATTTGAAAATTCAAAACAACATCAACACGTTCACGAAATTTAATATAAATAGCCAGAAGAGCGGTATTGTTGCTCAGTCTATCTTCGCAGTTCAAATCGGAAATGTCGTTAAATTTGCAAATCAACAGCAAAATCTACGCTTGAGCGAAAATTAATTTAAATAGCCAGAAGAGCGGTTTTGTTGCTCAGTCTATCTTTGCAGTTCAAAGCGGAAAGGTCGGTGAATTTAAAAATTGAAAACAAAATCTTCGCTCGAGCGAAAATTAATATAAATAGCCAGATGAGCGGTTTTGTTGCTCAGTCTATCTTTGCAGTTCAAATCGGAAATGTCGTTAAATTTGCAAATCAACTGCAAAATCTACCCCTGAGCGAAAATTAATTTAAATAGCCAGAAGAGCGGTTTTGTTGCTCAGTCTATCTTCGCAGTTCAAAGCGGAAAGGTCGGTGAATTGGAAAATTGAAAACAATATCTTCGCTCGAGCGAAAATTAATTTAAATAGCCAGAAGAGCGGTTTTGTTGCTCAGTCTATCTTCGCAGTTCAAATCGGAAATGTCGTTAAATTTGCAAATCAACAGCAAAATCTACGCTTGAGCGAAAATTAATTTAAATAGCCAGAAGAGCGGTTTTGTTGCTCAGTCTATCTTCGCAGTTCAAAGCGGAAAGGTCGGTGAATTGGAAAATTGAAAACAATATCTTCGCTCGAGCGAAAATTAATATAAATAGCCAGATGAGCGGTTTTGTTGCTCAGTCTATTTTTGCAGTTCAAAGCGGAAATGTCGTTAAATTGAAAAATCAACATCCAAATCTACGCTTGCGCGAAAATTAATTTAATTAGCCAGAAGAGCGGTTTTGTTGCTCAGTCTATCTTCGCAGTTCGAAGCGGAAAGGTCGATGAATTGGAAAATTGAAAACAAAATCTACGCTTGCGCGAAAATTCATATAAATAGCCAGAAGAGCGGTATTGTTGCTCAGTCTATCTTTGCAGTTCAAAGCGGAAAGGTCGGTGAAATTGAAAATTGAAAACAAAATCTACGCAAGCGAGAAAATTAATATAAATAGCCCGAAGAGCAGTTTTATTTCTCAGTGTGTTTTAGCTTTTCGAAGCGGAATGGTCGGTGAATTTGAAAATTGAAAACAAAATAAACGAATGCGCGAAAATTCATATAAATAGCCAGAAGAGCGATATTCTTGCTAAGTCTATCTTTGCAGTTCAAATCGGAAAGATCGGGGAATTTGAAAATTGAAAACAAAATCTACGCAAGCGAGAAAATTAATTTAAATAGCCCGAAGAGCAGTTTTATTTCTCAGTGTGTTTTAGCTTTTCGAAGCGGAATGGTCGGTAAATAGGAAAATTTGAAAACAAATCTACACATGCGCGAAAATTAATATAAATAGACAGAAGAGCGATATTGTTGTTCAGTCTATCTTTGCAGTTCAAAGCGGAAAGGTCGGTGAATAGGAAAATTAAAAAACAAATCTACGCATGCGCGAAAATTAATATAAATAGCCAGAAGAGCGGTATTCTTGCTCAGTCTATCTTTGTAGTTCAAAGCGAAAATGTCGTTAAATTTGAAAATCAACATCAAAATCTACGCTTGCGCGAAAATTAATATAAATAGCCAGAAGAGCGGTGTTCTTGCTCAGTATATCTTCGCAGTTCAAAGCGGAAAGGTAGGTGAATTTGAAAATTGAAAACAAAATCAACGCATGCGCGAAACTTCATATAAATAGCCAGAAGAGCGGTATTGTTGCTCAGTCTATCTTTGCAGTTCAATCTGGAAAGGTCGGTGAATTTGAAAATTTTAAACAAAATCAACGCATGCGCGATAATTCATATAAATAGCCAGAAGGGCGGTATTGTTGCTCAGACTATCTTTGCAGTTCAAAGCGAAAATGTAGTTAAATTTGAAAATCAACATCGAAATCTACGCTTGCGCGAAAATTAATATAAATAGCCAGAAGAGCGGTTTTCTTGCTCAGTCTATCTTCGCAGTTCAAAGCAAAAAGGTCGGTGAATTTTAAAATTGTAAACAAAATTAACGCATGCTCAAAAATTCATATAAATAGCCAGAAGAGCGGTATTGTTGTTCAGTCTATCTTTGCAGTCAAAGCGGAAAGGTCGGTGAATTTGAAATTTGAAAACAAAATCTACGCAAGCGAGAAAATTAATATAAATAGCCCGAAGAGCAGTTTTGCTGCTCAGTCTGTATTTGCACTTCGAAGGGAAAAAGTCGTTGAATTTGAAAATTCAAAACAACATCAACACGTACACGAAAATTAATTTAAATAGCCAGAAGAGCGGTTTTGTTACTCAGTCTACCTTCGCAGTTCAAAGCGGAAAGGTCGGTGAATTTGAAAATCAACATGAAAATCTACGCTTGCGCGAAAATTAATATAAATAGCCAGAAGAGCGGTTTTATTGCTCAGTCTGTATTTGCACTTCGAAGGAAAATGGTCGTTGAATTTGAAAATTCAAAACAACATCAACACGTTCACGAAAATTAATATAAATAACCAGAAGAGCGGTATTCTTGCTAAGTCTGTCTTCGCAGTTCAAAGCGGAAAGGTCGGTGAATTTAAAAATTAATAACAAAATCAACGCATGCGCGAAACTTCATATAAATAGCCAGAAGGGCGGTATTGTTGCTCAGTCTATCTTTGCAGTTCAAAGCGGAAATGTCGTTAAATTTGAAACTCAACATCAAAATCTACGTTTGCGCGAAAATTAATATAAATAGCCAGAAGAGCGGATTTGTTGCTCAGTCTATCTTCGCAGTTCAAAGCGGAAATGTCGTTAAATTTAAAAATCAACATCCAAATCTACGCTTGCGAGAAAATTAATATAAATAGCCAGAAGAGCGGTTTTGTTGCTCAGTCTATCTTCGCAGTTCAAAGCGGAAAGGTCGGTGAATTTGAAAATTGAAAACAAAATAAGCGCATTCACAAAAATTTCATATAAATAGCCAGAAGAGTGGTATTGTTGCTCAGTCTATCTTTGCAGTTCAAATCGGAAATGGCGTTAAGTTTTAAAATCTACATCAAAATCTACGCTTGCGCGAAAATTAATATAAATAGCCAGAAGAGCTGTTTTGTTGCTTAGTCTACCTTCACAGTTAAGAGCGGAAAGGTCGGTGAATTTGAAAACTGAAAACAAAATCTACGCTTGCGCGAAAATTAATATAAATAGCCAGAAGAGCGGTTTTGTTACTGAGTCTATCTTTGTAGTTCAAGGCAAAAAGATCGGTGAATTTGAAAATTGAAAATAAAATCTACGCAAGCGAGAAAATTAATATAAATAGCCCGAAGAGCAGTTTTGTTGCTCAGTGTGTTTTAGCTTTTCCAAGCGGAATGGTCGGTGACTTTGATAATTGAAAACAAAATCAACGCATGCGCGATAATTCATATAAATAGCCAGAAGTGCGGTTTTGTTGCTCAGTCTGTATTTGCACTTCGAAGGGGAAAGGTCGTTGAGTTTGAAAATTCAAAACATGAACTCGTTCACGAAAATTAATATAAATAGCCAGAAGAGCGGTATTGTTGCTAAGTCTATCTTCGCAGTTCAAAGCGGAAAGGTCGGTGAATTTGAAAATTGAAAACAAAACAAGCGCATGCGCGAAAATTCATATAAATAGCCAGAAGAGCGGTATTGTTGCTCAATCTATCTTTGCAGTTCAAATCGGAAATGTCGTTAAATTTGCAAATCAACAGCAAAATCTACGCTCGAGCGAAAATTAATATAAATAGCCAGAAGAGCGGTATTGTTGATCAGTCTATCTTTGCAGTTCAAAGCGAAAATGTCGTTAAATTTGAAAATCAACATCAAAATCTACGCATGCTCGAAAATTCATATAAATAGCCCGAAGAGCAGTTTTATTTCTCAGTGTTTTTTAGCTTTTCGAAGCGAAATGGTCGGTAAATAGGAAAATTTGAAAACAAATCTACACATGCGCGAAAATTAATATAAATAGACAGAAGAGCGATATTGTTGCTCAGTCTATCTTTGCAGTTCAAAGCGGAAAGGTCGGTGAATAGGAATATTAAAAAACAAATCTACGCATGCGCGAAAATTAATATAAATAGCCAGAAGAGCGGTATTGTTGCTCAGTCTATCTTTGCAGTTCGAAGCGAAAATGTCGTTAAATTTGAAAATCAACATCGAAATCTACGCTTGCGCGAAAATTAATATAAATAGCCAGAAGAGCGGTTTTCTTGCTCAGTCTATCTTCGCAGTTCAAAGCGGAAAGGTCGGCGAATTTGAAAATTAAAAACAAAATAATGCATGCTCAAAAATTCATATAAATAGCCAGAAGAGTGGTATTGTTGCTCAGTCTGTATTTGCACTTCGAAGGGGAAAGGTCGTTGAGTTTGAAAATTCAAAACAAAATCAACGCATGCGCGATAATTCATATAAATAGCCAGAAGTGCGGTTTTGTTGCTCAGACTGTATTTGCACTTCGAAGGGGAAAGGTCGTTGAATTTGAAAATTCAGAACAACATCAACACGTTCGCGAAAATTAATATAAAAATCCGGAAGAGCGGTATCGTTGCTCAGTCTATCTTTGCAGTTAAAAGCGGAAATGTCGGTGAATTTGAAAAATTAAAACAAAATCAATGCATGCGCGATAATTCATATAAATAGCCAGAAGTGCGGTTTTGTTGCTCAGTCTATCTTTGCAGTTCAAAGCGGAAAGGTCGGTGAATTTAAAAATTGAAAACAAAATCTACGCTCGAGCGAAAATTAATATAAATAGCCAGATGAGCGGTTTTGTTGCTCAGTCTATCTTTGCAGTTCAAATCGGAAATGTCGTTAAATTTGCAAATCAACAGCAAAATCTACCCCTGAGCGAAAATTAATTTAAATAGCCAGAAGAGCGGTTTTGTTGCTCAGTCTATCTTCGCAGTTCAAAGCGGAAAGGTCGGTGAAATGGAAAATTGAAAACAATATCTTCGCTCGAGCGAAAATTAATATAAATAGCCAGATGAGCGGATTTGTTGCTCAGTCTATCTTCGCAGTTCAAAGCGGAAATGTCGTTAAATTTAAAAATCAACATCCAAATCTACGCTTGCGAGAAAATTAATATAAATAGCCAGAAGAGCGGTTTTGTTGCTCAGTCTATCTTCGCAGTTCAAAGCGGAAAGGTCGGTGAATTTGAAAATTGAAAACAAAATAAGCGCATTCACAAAAATTTCATATAAATAGCCAGAAGAGTGGTATTGTTGCTCAGTCTATCTTTGTAGTTCAAAGCGAAAATGTCGTTAAATTTGAAAATCAACATCAAAATCTACGCTTGCGCGAAAATTAATATAAATAGCCAGAAGAGCGGTTTTCTTGCTCAGTATATCTTCGCAGTTCAAAGCGGAAATCTCGGTGAATTTGAAAATTGAAAACAAAATCAACGCATGCGCGAAAATTAATATAAATAGCCAGAAGAGAGGTATTTTTGCTCAGTCTATCTTTGCAGTTCAAAGCGGAAATGTCCTTAAATTCTAAAATCAACATCAAAATCTACGCTTGCGCGAAAATTAATATAAATAGCCAGAAGAGCGGTTTTGTTGCTCAGTCTGTCTTCGCAGTTCAAAGCGGAAAGGTCGGTGAATTTGAGTATTGAAGACAAAATCTACACAAGCGAGAAAATTAATATAAATAGCCCGAAGAGCAGTTTTATTTCTCAGTGTGTTTTAGCTTTTCGAAGCGGAATGGTCGGTAAATAGGAAAATTTGAAAACAAATCTACACATGCGCGAAAATTAATATAAATAGACAGAAGAGCGATATTGTTGTTCAGTCTATCTTTGCAGTTCAAGCGGAAAGGTCGGTGAATAGGAAAATTAAAAAACAAATCTACGCATGCGCGAAAATTAATATAAATAGCCAGAAGAGCGGTATTCTTGCTCAGTCTATCTTTGTAGTTCAAAGCGAAAATGTCGTTAAATTTGAAAATCAACATCAAAATCTACGCTTGCGCGAAAATTAATATAAATAGCCAGAAGAGCGGTTTTCTTGCTCAGTATATCTTCGCAGTTCAAAGCGGAAAGGTAGGTGAATTTGAAAATTGAAAACAAAATCAACGCATGCGCGAAACTTCATATAAATAGCCAGAAGAGCGGTATTGTTGCTCAGTCTATCTTTGCAGTTCAATCTGGAAAGGTCGGTGAATTTGAAAATTTTAAACAAAATCAACGCATGCGCGATAATTCATATAAATAGCCAGAAGAGCGGTATTGTTGCTCAGTCTATCTTTGCAGTTCAAAGCGAAAATGTAGTTAAATTTGAAAATCAACATCGAAATCTACGCTTGCGCGAAAATTAATATAAATAGCCAGAAGAGCGGTTTTCTTGCTCAGTCTATCTTCGCAGTTCAAAGCAAAAAGGTCGGTGAATTTGAAAATTGTAAACAAAATTAACGCATGCTCAAAAATTCATATAAATAGCCAGAAGAGCGGTATTGTTGTTCAGTCTATCTTTGCAGTCAAAGCGGAATGATCGGTGAATTTGAAAATTGAAAATAAAATCTACGCAAGCGAGAAAATTAATATAAATAGCCCGAAGAGCAGTTTTGTTCCTCAGTGTGTTTTAGCTTTTCCAAGCGGAATGGTCGGTGACTTTGATAATTGAAAACAAAATCAACGCATGCGCGATAATTCATATAAATAGCCAGAAGTGCGGTTTTGTTGCTCAGTCTGTATTTGCACTTCGAAGGGGAAAGGTCGCTGAGTTTGAAAATTCAAAACATCAACTCGTTCACGAAAATTAATATAAATAGCCAGAAGAGCGGTATTGTTGCTAAGTCTATCTTCGCAGTTCAAAGCGGAAAGGTCGGTGAATTTGAAAATTGAAAACAAAACAAGCGCATGCGCGAAAATTCATATAAATAGCCAGAAGAGCGGTATTGTTGCTCAATCTATCTTTGCAGTTCAAATCGGAAATGTCGTTAAATTTGCAAATCAACAGCAAAATCTACGCTCGAGCGAAAATTAATATAAATAGCCAGAAGAGCGGTATTGTTGCTCAGTCTATCTTTGCAGTTCAAAGCGGAAAGGTCGGTGAATAGGAATATTAAAAAACAAATCTACGCATGCGCGAAAATTAATATAAATAGCCAGAAGAGCGGTATTGTTGCTCAGTCTATCTTTGCAGTTCGAAGCGAAAATGTCGTTAAATTTGAAAATCAACATCGAAATCTACGCTTGCGCGAAAATTAATATAAATAGCCAGAAGAGCGGTTTTCTTGCTCAGTCTATCTTCGCAGTTCAAAGCGGAAAGGTCGGCGAATTTGAAAATTAAAAACAAAATAATGCATGCTCAAAAATTCATATAAATAGCCAGAAGAGTGGTATTGTTGCTCAGTCTGTATTTGCACTTCGAAGGGGAAAGGTCGTTGAGTTTGAAAATTCAAAACAAAATCAACGCATGCGCGATAATTCATATAAATAGCCAGAAGTGCGGTTTTGTTGCTCAGACTGTATTTGCACTTCGAAGGGGAAAGGTCGTTGAATTTGAAAATTCAGAACAACATCAACACGTTCGCGAAAATTAATATAAAAATCCGGAAGAGCGGTATCGTTGCTCAGTCTATCTTTGCAGTTAAAAGCAGAAATGTCGGTGAATTTGAAAAATTAAAACAAAATCAATGCATGCGCGATAATTCATATAAATAGCCAGAAGTGCGGTTTTGTTGCTCAGTCTATCTTTGCAGTTCAAAGCGGAAAGGTCGGTGAATTTAAAAATTGAAAACAAAATCTACGCTCGAGCGAAAATTAATATAAATAGCCAGATGAGCGGTTTTGTTGCTCAGTCTATCTTTGCAGTTCAAATCGGAAATGTCGTTAAATTTGCAAATCAACAGCAAAATCTACCCCTGAGCGAAAATTAATTTAAATAGTCAGAAGAGCGGTTTTGTTGCTCAGTCTATCTTCGCAGTTCAAAGCGGAAAGGTCGGTGAATTGGAAAATTGAAAACAATATCTTCGCTCGAGCGAAAATTAATATAAATAGCCAGATGAGCGGTTTTGTTGCTCAGTCTATCTTTGCAGTTCAAAGCGGAAATGTCGTTAAATTTAAAAATCAACATCCAAATCTACGCTTGCGCGAAAATTAATTTAATTAGCCAGAAGAGCGGTTTTGTTGCTCAGTCTATCTTCGCAGTTCGAAGCGGAAAGGTCGGTGAATTGGAAAATTGAAAACAAAATCTACGCTTGCGCGAAAATTCATATAAATAGCCAGAAGAGCGGTATTGTTGCTCAGTCTATCTTTGCAGTTCAAAGCGGAAAGGTCGGTGAAATTGAAAATTGAAAACAAAATCTACGCAAGCGAGAAAATTAATATAAATAGCCCGAAGAGCAGTTTTATTTCTCAGTGTGTTTTAGCTTTTCGAAGCGGAATGGTCGGTGAATTTTAAAATTGATAACAAAATAAACGAATGCGCGAAAATTCATATAAATAGCCAGAAGAGCGGTATTGTTGCTAAGTCTATCTTTGCAGTTCAAATCGGAAAGATCGGGGAATTTGAAAATTGAAAACAAAATCTACGCAAGCGAGAAAATTAATTTAAATAGCCCGAAGAGCAGTTTTATTTCTTAGTGTGTTTTAGCTTTTCGAAGCGGAATGGTCGCTGAATTTGAAAATTGAAAACAAAATCAATGCATGCGCGAAAATTCATATAAATAGCCAGAATAGCGGTATTGTTGCTCAGTCTATCTTTGCAGTTCAAAGCGGAAAGGTCGGTGAATTTGAAAATTGAAAACAAAATCTACGCAAGCGAGAATATTAATTTAAATAGCCCGAAGAGCAGTTTTATTTCTTAGTGTGTTTTAGCTTTTCGAAGCTGAATGGTCGGTGAATTTGAAAATTGAAAACAAAATCAGCGCATGCGCGAAAATTCATATAAATAGCCAGAAGAGCGGTTTTGTTGCTCAGTCTATCTTTGCAGTTCAAAACGGAAAGGTCGGTGAATTTGAAAATTGAAAATAAACTCTACGCCAGCGAGAAAATTAATATAAATATCCCGAAGAGCAG
This sequence comes from Gastracanthus pulcherrimus, assembly GCA_949152435.1. Classification (NCBI taxonomy): domain Eukaryota; kingdom Metazoa; phylum Arthropoda; class Insecta; order Hymenoptera; family Pteromalidae; genus Gastracanthus; species Gastracanthus pulcherrimus. Next base: position 117,588,996 of record OX424573.1, on the reverse strand, counting down.
TTTTATTTCTCTGTCAATCTTTGCAGTTCAAAGCGGAAAGGTCGGTGAATTTGAAAATTGAAAACAAAATCTACGCATGCGCGAAAGTTTATATAAATAGTCAGAAGAGCGGTTTTGTTGCTCAGTCTATCTTTGCACTTTGTAGCGGAAAGGTTGGTAAATTTGAAAATTGAAAACAAAGTCAACGCTTGCGCGAAAATTCATATAAATAGTCAGAAGAGCGGTTTTGTTGCTCAGTCTATCTTTGCAGTTCAAAGCGGAAAGGTCGGTGAATTTGAAAATTGAAAACAAACTCTACGCCAGCGAGAAAATTAATATAAATATCCCGAAGAGCAGTTTTGATTTCTCTGTCAATCTTTGCAGTTCAAAGCGGAAAGGTCGGTGAATTTGAAAATTGAAAACAAAATCTACGCAAGCGAGAATATTAATTTAAATAGCCCGAAAAGCAGTTTTATTTCTTAGTGTGTTTTAGCTTTTCGAAGCTGAATGGTCGGTGAATTTGAAAATTGAAAACAAAATCAGCGCATGCGCGAAAATTCATATAAATAGCCAGAAGAGCGGTTTTGTTGCTCAGTCTATCTTTGCAGTTCAAAACGGAAAGGTCGGTGAATTTGAAAATTGAAAACAAACTCTACGCCAGCGAGAAAATTAATATAAATATCCCGAAGAGCAGTTTTATTTCTCTGTCAATCTTTGCAGTTCAAAGCGGAAAGGTCGGTGAATTTGAAAATTGAAAACAAAATCTACGCAAGCGAGAAAATTAATACCAATCGCCCGAAGAACAGTTTTATTTCTCAGTGTGTTTTAACTTTTCAAAGCGGAATGGACGGTAAATAGGAAAATTTAATACCAAATCTAGGCATGCGCGAAAATTAATATAAATAGACATAAGAGCGATATTGTTTCTGAGTCAATCTTTGCAGTTCAAAACGGAAATGGCGTTAAATTTTAAATTCAACATCAAAATCTACGCTTGCGAGAAAATTAATATAAATAGCCAGAAGAGCGGTTTTGTTGCTCAGTCTATCTTCGCAGTTCAAAGCGGAGAGGTCGGTGAATTTGAAAATTGAAAACAAAATAAGCGCATTCACGAAATTTCATATAAATAGCCAGAAGAGTGGTATTATTGCTCAGTCTATCTTGCAGTTCAAATCGGAAATGTCGTTAAATTTGCAAATCAACAGCAAAATCTACGCTTGCGCGAAAATTAATTTAAATAGCCAGAAGAGCGGTTTTGTTGCTCAGTCTATCTTCGCAGTTCAATGTGGAAAGGTCGGTGAATTTGAAAATTTTAAACAAAATCAACGCATGCGCGATAATTCATATAAATAGCCAGAAGAGCGGTATTGTTGCTGAGTCTATCTTTGCAGTTCAAAGCGAAAATGTCGTTAAATTTGAAAATCAACATCGAAATCTACGCTTGCGCGAAAATTAATATAAATAGCCAGAAGAGCGGTTTTCTTGCTCAGTCTATCTTCGCAGTTCAAAGCAAAAAGGTCGGTGAATTTGAAAATTAAAAACAAAATCAACGCATGCGCGAAACTTCATATAAATAGCCAGAAGAGCGGTATTGTTGCTCAGTCTATCTTTGCAGTTCAATGTGGAAAGGTCGGTGAATTTGAAAATTTTAAACAAAATCAACGCATGCGCGATAATTCATATAAATAGCCAGAAGAGCGGTATTGTTGCTCAGTCTATCTTTGCAGTTCAAAGCGAAAATGTCGTTAAATTTGAAAATCAACATCGAAATCTACGCTTGCGCGAAAATTAATATAAATAGCCAGAAGAGCGGTTTTCTTGCTCAGTCTATCTTCGCAGTTCAAAGCGGAAAGGTAGGTGAATTTGAAAATTGAAAACAAAATCAACGCATGCTCGAAAATTCATATAAATAGCCAGAAGAGCGGTATTGTTGTTCAGTCTATCTTTGCAGTCAAAGCGGAAAGGTCGGTGAATTTGAAAATTGAAAACAAAATCTACGCAAGCGAGAAAATTAATATAGATAGCCCGAAGAGCAGTTTTATTTCTCAGTGTGTTTTAGCTTTTCCAAGCGGAATGGTCGGTGAATTTGATAATTGAAAACAAAATCAACGCATGCGCGAAAATTAATATAAATAGCCAGAAGAGCGGTATTGTTGCTCAGTCTATCTTTGCAGTTCAAAGCGGAAAGGTCGGTGAATTTGAAAATTAAAAACAAAATCAACGCATGCGCGAAACTTCATATAAATAGCCAGAAGAGCGGTATTGTTGCTCAGTCTATCTTTGCAGTTCAATCTGGAAAGGTCGGTGAATTTGAAAATTTTAAACAAAATCAACGCATGCGCGATAATTCATATAAATAGCCAGAAGAGCGGTATTGTTGCTCAGTCTATCTTTGCAGTTCAAAGCGAAAATGTAGTTAAATTTGAAAATCAACATCGAAATCTACGCTTGCGCGAAAATTAATATAAATAGCCAGAAGAGCGGTTTTCTTGCTCAGTCTATCTTCGCAGTTCAAAGCAAAAAGGTCGGTGAATTTGAAAATTGTAAACAAAATTAACGCATGCTCAAAAATTCATATAAATAGCCAGAAGAGCGGTATTGTTGTTCAGTCTATCTTTGCAGTCAAAGCGGAAAGGTCGGTGAATTTGAAATTTGAAAACAAAATCTACGCAAGCGAGAAAATTAATATAAATAGCCCGAAGAGCAGTTTTGCTGCTCAGTCTGTATTTGCACTTCGAAGGGAAAAAGTCGTTGAATTTGAAAATTCAAAACAACATCAACAGGTACACGAAAATTAATTTAAATAGCCAGAAGAGCGGTTTTGTTGCTCAGTCTACCTTCGCAGTTCAAAGCGGAAAGGTCGGTGAATTTGAAAATCAACATGAAAATCTACGCTTGCGCGAAAATTAATATAAATAGCCAGAAGAGCGGTTTTATTGCTCAGTCTGTCTTCGCAGTTCAAAGCGGACAGGTCAGTGAATTTGAAAATTTAAAACAAAATCAACGCATGCGCGATAATTCATATAAATAGCCAGAAGTGCGGTTTTGTTGCTCAGTCTGTATTTGCACTTCGAAGGAAAATGGTCGTTGAATTTGAAAATTCAAAACAACATCAACACGTTCACGAAAATTAATATAAATAGCCAGAAGAGCGGTATTGTTGCTAAGTCTGTATTTGCACTTCGAAGGGAAAAAGTCGTTGAATTTGAAAATTCAAAACAACATCAACACGTACACGAAAATTAATTTAAATAGCCAGAAGAGCGGTTTTGTTGCTCAGTCTACCTTCGCAGTTCAAAGCGGAAATGTCGTTAAATTTAAAAATCAACATCCAAATCTACGCTTGCGAGAAAATTAATATAAATAGCCAGAAGAGCGGTTTTGTTGCTCAGTCTATCTTCGCAGTTCAAAGCGGAAAGGTCGGTGAATTTGAAAATTGAAAACAAAATAAGCGCATTCACAAAAATTTCATATAAATAGCCAGAAGAGTGGTATTGTTGCTCAGTCTATCTTTGCAGTTCAAATCGGAAATGGCGTTAAGTTTTAAAATCTACATCAAAATCTACGCTTGCGCGAAAATTAATATAAATAGCCAGAAGAGCGGTTTTCTTGCTCAGTCTATCTTCGCAGTTCAAAGCGGAAAGGTCGGCGAATTTGAAAATTCAAAACAAAATAATGCATGCTCAAAAATTCATATAAATAGCCAGAAGAGTGGTATTGTTGTTCAGTCTATCTTTGCAGCCAAAGCGGAAAGGTCGGTGAATTTGAACATTGAAAACAAAATCTACGCAAGCGAGAAAATTAATATAAATAGCCCGAAGAGCAGTTTTGCTGCTAAGTCTATCTTCGCAGTTCAAAGCGGAAAGGTCGGTGAATTTGAAAATTGAAAACAAAACAAGCGCATGCGCGAAAATTCATATAAATAGCCAGAAGAGCGGTATTGTTGCTAAGTCTATCTTTGCAGTTCAAATCGGAAAGATCGGTGAATTTGAAAATTGAAAACAAAATCTACGCAAGCGAGAAAATTAATATAAATCGCCCGAAGAGCAGTTTTATTTCTCAGTGTGTTTTAGCTTTTCGAAGCGGAATGGTCGATGAATTTGAAAATTGAAAACAAAATAAACGCATGCGCGAAAATTCATATAAATAGCCAGAAGAGCGGTATTGTTGCTCAATCTATCTCTGCAGTTCAAAGCGGAAAGGTAGGTGAAATTGAAAATTGAAAAGAAAATCTACGCAAGCGAGAAAATTAATATAAATAGCCCGAGGAGCAGTTTTATTTCTGAGTATGTTTTAGCTTTTCGAAGCGGAATGGTCGGTGAATTTGAAAATTGAAAAGAAAGTCAACGCATGCGCGAAAATTCATATAATTAGCCAGAAGAGCGGTATTGTTGCTCGGTCTATCTTTGCAAATCAAAACGGAAATGTCGTTATATTTGAAAATCAACATCAAAATCTACGCTTGCGAGAAAATTAATATAAATAGCCAGAAGAGCGGTTTTGTTGCTCAGTCTATCTTCGCAGTACAAAGCGGAAAGGTCGGTGAATTTGATATTGAAAACGAAATAAAGGCACGCGCGAAAATTCATATAAATAGTCAGAAGAGCGGTTTTGTTGCTCAGTCTATCTTTGCAGTTCAAAACGGAAAGGTCGGTGAATTTGAAAATTGAAAACAAACTCTACGCCAGCGAGAAAATTAATTTAAATAGCCCGAAGAGCAGTTTTATTTCTTAGTGTGTTTTAGCTTTTCGAAGCGGAATGGTCGCTGAATTTGAAAATTGAAAACAAAATCAATGCATGCGCGAAAATTCATATAAATAGCCAGAATAGCGGTATTGTTGCTCAGTCTATCTTTGCAGTTCAAAGCGGAATGGTCGCTGAATTTGAAAATTGAAAACAAAATCAACGCATGCGCGAAAGTTCATATAAATAGTCAGAAGAGCGGTTTTGTTGCTCAATCTATCTTTGCACTTTGTAGCGGAAAGGTTGGTAAATTTGAAAATTGAAAACAAAGTCAACGCATGCGCGAAAATTCATATAAATAGTCAGAAGAGCGGTTTTGTTGCTCAGTCTATCTTTGCAGTTCAAAGCGGACAGGTCGGGGAATTTAAAAATTGAATACAAAATCTACGCAAGCGAGAAAATTAATATAAATAGCCCGAAGAGCAGTTTTATTTCTCAGTGTGTTTTTGCTTTTCGAAGCTGAATGGTCGGTGAATTTGAAAATTGAAAACAAAATCAGCGCATACGCGAAAATTCATATAAATAGCCAGAAGAGCGGTTTTGTTGCTCAGTCTATCTTTGCAGTTCAAAACGGAAAGGTCGGTGAATTTGAAAATTGAAAACAAACTCTACGCCAGCGAGAAAATTAATATAAATAGCCCGAAGAGCAGTTTTATTTCTCAGTCTGTTTTAGTTTTTCGAAGCGGAATGGTCGGTGAATTTGAAAATTGAAAACAAAATCAATGCATGCGCGAAAATTCATATAAATAGCCAGAATAGCGGTATTGTTGCTCAGTCTATCTTTGCAGGTCAAAGCGGAATGGTCGCTGAATTTGAAAATTGAAAACAAAATCAACACATGCGCGAAAGTTCATATAAATAGTCAGAAGAGCGGTTTTGTTGCTCAGTCTATCTTTGCACTTTGTAGCGGAAAGGTTGGTAAATTTGAAAATTGAAAACAAAATCTACGCATGCGAGAAAATTAATATAAATAGCCCGAAGAGCAGTTTTATTTCTCTGTCAATCTTTGCAGTTCAAAACGGAAAGGTCGGTGAATTTGAAAATTGAAAACAAAATAAACGCATGCGCGAAAATTCATATAAATAGCCAGAAGAGCGGTATTGTTGCTCAGTCTATCTCTGCAGTTCAAAGCGGAAAGGTCGGTGAAATTGAAAATTGAAAAGAAAATCTACTCAAGCGAGAAAATTAATATAAATAGCCCGAGGAGCAGTTTTATTTCTGAGTGTGTTTTAGCTTTTCGAAGCGGAATGGTCGGTGAATTTGAAAATTGAAAACAAAGTCAACGCATGCGCGAAAATTCATATAATTAGCCAGAAGAGCGGTATTGTTGCTCGGTCTATCTTTGCAAATCAAAACGGAAATGTCGTTATATTTGAAAATCAACATCAAAATCTACGCTTGCGAGAAAATTAATATAAATAGCCAGAAGAGCGGTTTTGTTGCTCAGTCTATCTTCGCTGTTCAAAGCGGAAAGGTCGGTGAATTTAATATTGAAAACAAAATAAAGGCACGCGCGAAAATTCATATAAATAGCCAGAAGAGCGGTTTTGTTGCTCAGTCTATCTTTGCAGTTCAAAACGGAAAGGTCGGTGAATTTGAAAATTGAAAACAAACTCTACGCCAGCGAGAAAATTAATTTAAATAGCCCGAAGAGCAGTTTTATTTCTTAGTGTGTTTTAGCTTTTCGAAGCGGAATGGTCGCTGAATTTGAAAATTGAAAACAAAATCAATGCATGCGCGAAAATTCATATAAATAGCCAGAATAGCGGTATTGTTGCTCAGTCTATCTTTGCACTTTGTAGCGGAAAGGTTGGTAAATTTGAAAATTGAAAACAAAGTCAACGCATGCGCGAAAATTCATATAAATAGTCAGAAGAGCGGTTTTGTTGCTCAGTCTATCTTTGCAGTTCAAAGCGGAAAGGTCAGGGAATTTAAAAATTGAATACAAAATCTACGCAAGCGAGAAAATTAATATAAATAGCACGAAGAGCAGTTTTATTTCTCAGTGTGTTTTAGCTTTTCGAAGCTGAATGGTCGGTGAATTTGAAAATTGAAAACAAAATCAGCGCATGCGCGAAAATTCATATAAATAGCCAGAAGAGCGGTTTTGTTGCGCAGTCTATCTTTGCAGTTCAAAACGGAAAGGTCGGTGAATTTGAAAATTGAAAACAAACTCTACGCCAGCGAGAAAATTAATATAAATAGCCCGAAGAGCAGTTTTATTTCTCAGTGTGTTTTAGTTTTTCGAAGCGGAAAGGTCGGTGAATTTGAAAATTGAAAACAAAATCTACGCAAGCGAGAAAATTAATATAAATAGCCCGAAGAGCAGTTTTATTTCTCAGTGTGTTTTAGCTTTTCGAAGCGGAAAGGTCGGTGAATTTAAAAATTGAATACAAAATCTACGCAAGCGAGAAAATTAATATAAATAGCCCGAAGAGCAGTTTTATTTCTCAGTGTGTTTTAGCTTTTCGAAGCTGAATGGTCGGTGAATTTGAAAATTGAAAACAAAATCAGCGCATGCGCGAAAATTCATATAAATAGCCAGAAGAGCGGTTTTGTTGCTCAGTCTATCTTTGCAGTTCAAAACGGAAAGGTCGGTGAATTTGAAAATTGAAATCAAAATCTACGCTTGCGCGATAATTAATATAAATAGCCAGAAGAGCTGTTTTGTTGCTTAGTCTACCTTCGCAGTTAAAAGCGGAAAGGTCGGTGAATTTGAAAACTGAAAACAAAATCTACGCTTGCGCGAAAATTAATATAAATAGCCAGAAGAGCGGTTTTGTTGCTCAGTCTATCTTTGCACTTTGTAGCGGAAAGGTTGGTGAATTTGAAAATTTAAAACAAAATCAACGCATGTGCGAAAATTCATATAATTAGCCAGAAGAGCGGTTTTGTTGCTCAGTCAATCTTTGTAGTTCAAAGCAAAAAGATCGGTGAATTTGAAAATTGAAAACAAAATCTACGCAAGCGAGAAAATTAATATAAATAGCCCGAAGAGCAGTTTTGTTGCTCAGTGTGTTTTAGCTTTTTGAAGCGGAATGGTCGGTGAATTTGAAAATTGAAAACAAAATCAACGCATGCGCGAAAATTCATATAAATAGCCAGAAGAGCGGTTTTGTTGCTCAGTCTATCTTTGCAGTTCAAAACGGAAAGGTCGGTGAATTTGAAAATTGAAAACAAACTCTACGCCAGCGAGAAAATTAATATAAATATCCCGAAGAGCAGTTTTATTTCTCTGTCAATCTTTGCAGTTCAAAGCGGAAAGGTCGGTGAATTTGAAAATTGAAAACAAAATCTACGCAAGCGAGAAAATTAATACCAATCGCCCGAAGAACAGTTTTATTTCTCAGTGTGTTTTAACTTTTCAAAGCGGAATGGACGGTAAATAGGAAAATTTAAAACCAAATCTAGGCATGCGCGAAAATTAATATAAATAGACATAAGAGCGATATTGTTTCTGAGTCAATCTTTGCAGTTCAAAACGGAAATGGCGTTAAATTTTAAAATCAACATCAAAATCTACGCTTGCGAGAAAATTAATATAAATAGCCAGAAGAGCGGTTTTGTTGCTCAGTCTATCTTCGCAGTTCAAAGCGAAAAGGTCGGTGAATTTGAAAATTGAAAACAAAATAAGCGCATTCACGAAATTTCATATAAATAGCCAGAAGAGTGGTATTATTGCTCAGTCTATCTTGCAGTTCAAATCGGAAATGTCGTTAAATTTGCAAATCAACAGCAAAATCTACGCTTGCGCGAAAATTAATTTAAATAGCCAGAAGAGCGGTTTTGTTGCTCAGTCTATCTTCGCAGTTCAAAGCGGAAAGGTCGGTGAATTTGAAAATTAAAAACAAAATCAACGCATGCGCGAAACTTCATATAAATAGCCAGAAGAGCGGTATTGTTGCTCAGTCTATCTTTGCAGTTCAAAGTGGAAAGGTCGGTGAATTTGAAAATTTAAAACAAAATCAACGAATGCGCGATAATTCATATAAATAGCCAGAAGAGCGGTATTGTTGCTCAGTCTATCTTTGCAGTTCAAATCGGAAATGGCGTTAAGTTTTAAAATCTACATCAAAATCTACGCTTGCGTGAAAATTAATATAAATAGCCAGAAGAGCTGTTTTGTTGCTTAGTCTACCTTCACAGTTAAGAGCGGAAAGGTCGGTGAATTTGAAAACTGAAAACAAAATCTACGCTTGCGCGAAAATTAATATAAATAGCCAGAAGAGCGGTTTTGTTACTGAGTCTATGTTTGTAGTTCAAGGCAAAAAGATCGGTGAATTTGAAAATTGAAAATAAAATCTACGCAAGCGAGAAAATTAATATAAATAGCCCGAAGAACAGTTTTGTTGCTCAGTGTGTTTTAGCTTTTCCAAGCGGAATGGTCGGTGACTTTGATAATTGAAAACAAAATCAACGCATGCACGTAAATTCATATAAATTACCAGAAGAGCTGTATTGTTGCTCAGTTTATCTTTGTAGTTGAAAGCCGAAATGTCGTTAAATTTGAAAATCAACATCAAAATCAACGCATGCGCGAAACTTCATATAAATAGCCAGAAGAGCGGTATTGTTGCTCAGTCTATCTTTGCAGTTCAAAGTGGAAAGGTCGGTGAATTTGAAAATTTAAAACAAAATCAACGCATGCGCGATAATTCATATAAATAGCCAGAAGTGCGGTTTTGTTGCTCAGACTGTATTTGCACTTCGAAGCGGAATGGTCGGTGAATTTCAAAATTGAAAACAAAATCAACGCATGCGCGAAAATTCATATAAATAGCCAGAAGAGCGGTATTATTGCTCAGTCTATCTTGCAGTTCAAATCGGAAATGTCGTTAAATTTGCAAATCAACAGCAAAATCTACGCTTGCGCGAAAATTAATTTAAATAGACAGAAGAGCGGTTTTGTTGCTCAGTCTATCTTCGCAGTTCAAAGCGGAAAGGTCGGTGAATTGGAAAATTGAAAACAAAATCTACGCTCGAGCGAAAATAATATAAATAGCCAGATGAGCGGTTTTGTTACTCAGTCTATCTTCGCAGTTCAAAGCGGAAAGGTCGGTGAATTTGAAAATTCAAAACAAAATCTAGGCATGCGAGAAAATTAATATAAATAGCCCGAAGAGCAGTTTTATTTCTCTGTCAATCTTTGCAGTTCAAAACGGAAAGGTCGGTGAATTTGAAAATTGAAAACAAAATCTACGCAAGCGAGAAAATTAATATAAATCGCCCGAAGAGCAGTTTTATTTCTCAGTGTGTTTTAGCTTTTCGAAGCGGAATGGTCGATGAATTTGAAAATTGAAAACAAAATAAACGCATGCGCGAAAATTCATATAAATAGCCAGAAGAGCGGTATTGTTGCTCAATCTATCTCTGCAGTTCAAAGCGGAAAGGTCGGTGAAATTGAAAATTGAAAAGAAAATCTACGCAAGCGAGAAAATTAATATAAATAGCCCGAGGAGCAGTTTTATTTCTGAGTATGTTTTAGCTTTTCGAAGCGGAATGGTCGGTGAATTTGAAAATTGAAAAGAAAGTCAACGCATGCGCGAAAATTCATATAATTAGCCAGAAGAGCGGTATTGTTGCTCGGTCTATCTTTGCAAATCAAAACGGAAATGTAGTTATATTTGAAAATCAACATCAAAATCTACGCTTGCGAGAAAATTAATATAAATAGCCAGAAGAGCGGTTTTGTTGCTCAGTCTATCTTCGCAGTACAAAGCGGAAAGGTCGGTGAATTTGATATTGAAAACAAAATAAAGGCACGCGCGAAAATTCATATAAATAGCCAGAAGAGCGGTTTTGTTGCTCAGTCTATCTTTGCAGTTCAAAACGGAAAGGTCGGTGAATTTGAAAATTGAAAACAAACTCTACGCCAGCGAGAAAATTAATATAAATATCCCGAAGAGCAGTTTTATTTCTCAGTGTGTTTTAGCTTTTCGAAGCGGAATGGTCGGTGAATTTTAAAATTGAAAACAAAATAAACGAATGCGCGAAAATTCATATAAATAGCCAGAAGAGCGGTTTTGTTGCTCAGTCTATCTTTGCAGTTCAAAACGGAAAGGTCGGTGAATTTGAAAATTGAAAACAAACTCTACGCCAGCGAGAAAATTAATATAAATATCCCGAAGAGCAGTTTTATTTCTCTGTCAATCTTTGCAGTTCAAAGCGGAAAGGTCGGTGAATTTGAAAATTGAAAACAAAATCTACGCATGCGCGAAAGTTTATATAAATAGTCAGAAGAGCGGTTTTGTTGCTCAGTCTATCTTTGCACTTTGTAGCGGAAAGGTTGGTAAATTTGAAAATTGAAAACAAAGTCAACGCTTGCGCGAAAATTCATATAATTAGCCAGAAGAGCGGTATTGTTGCTCGGTCTATCTTTGCAAATCAAAACGGAAATGTAGTTATATTTGAAAATCAACATCAAAATCTACGCTTGCGAGAAAATTAATATAAATAGCCAGAAGAGCGGTTTTGTTGCTCAGTCTATCTTCGCAGTACAAAGCGGAAAGGTCGGTGAATTTGATATTGAAAACAAAATAAAGGCACGCGCGAAAATTCATATAAATAGCCAGAAGAGCGGTTTTGTTGCTCAGTCTATCTTTGCAGTTCAAAACGGAAAGGTCGGTGAATTTGAAAATTGAAAACAAACTCTACGCCAGCGAGAAAATTAATATAAATATCCCGAAGAGCAGTTTTATTTCTCAGTGTGTTTTAGCTTTTCGAAGCGGAATGGTCGGTGAATTTTAAAATTGAAAACAAAATAAACGAATGCGCGAAAATTCATATAAATAGCCAGAAGAGCGGTATTGTTGCTAAGTCTATCTTTGCAGTTCAAATCGGAAAGATCGGGGAATTTGAAAATTGAAAACAAAATCTACGCAAGCGAGAAAATTAATATAAATATCCCGAAGAGCAGTTTTATTTCTCTGTCAATCTTTGCAGTTCAAAGCGGAAAGGTCGGTGAATTTGAAAATTGAACACAAAATCTACGCAAGCGAGAATATTAATTTAAATAGCCCGAAGAGCAGTTTTATTTCTTAGTGTGTTTTAGCTTTTCGAAGCTGAATGGTCGGTGAATTTGAAAATTGAAAACAAAATCAGCGCATGCGCGAAAATTCATATAAATAGCCAGAAGAGCGGTTTTGTTGCTCAGTCTATCTTTGCAGTTCAAAACGGAAAGGTCGGTGAATTTGAAAATTGAAAACAAACTCTACGCCAGCGAGAAAATTAATATAAATATCCCGAAGAGCAGTTTTATTTCTCTGTCAATCTTTGCAGTTCAAAGCGGAAAGGTCGGTGAATTTGAAAATTGAAAACAAAATCTACGCATGCGCGAAAGTTTATATAAATAGTCAGAAGAGCGGTTTTGTTGCTCAGTCTATCTTTGCACTTTGTAGCGGAAAGGTTGGTAAATTTGAAAATTGAAAACAAAGTCAACGCTTGCGCGAAAATTCATATAAATAGTCAGAAGAGCGGTTTTGTTGCTCAGTCTATCTTTGCAGTTCAAAGCGGAAAGGTCGGTGAATTTGAAAATTGAAAACAAACTCTACGCCAGCGAGAAAATTAATATAAATATCCCGAAGAGCAGTTTTATTTCTCTGTCAATCTTTGCAGTTCAAAGCGGAAAGGTCGGTGAATTTGAAAATTGAAAACAAAATCTACGCAAGCGAGAATATTAATTTAAATAGCCCGAAAAGCAGTTTTATTTCTTAGTGTGTTTTAGCTTTTCGAAGCTGAATGGTCGGTGAATTTGAAAATTGAAAACAAAATCAGCGCATGCGCGAAAATTCATATAAATAGCCAGAAGAGCGGTTTTGTTGCTCAGTCTATCTTTGCAGTTCAAAACGGAAAGGTCGGTGAATTTGAAAATTGAAAACAAACTCTACGCCAGCGAGAAAATTAATATAAATATCCCGAAGAGCAGTTTTATTTCTCTGTCAATCTTTGCAGTTCAAAGCGGAAAGGTCGGTGAATTTGAAAATTGAAAACAAAATCTACGCAAGCGAGAAAATTAATACCAATCGCCCGAAGAACAGTTTTATTTCTCAGTGTGTTTTAACTTTTCAAAGCGGAATGGACGGTAAATAGGAAAATTTAAAACCAAATCTAGGCATGCGCGAAAATTAATATAAATAGACATAAGAGCGATATTGTTTCTGAGTCAATCTTTGCAGTTCAAAACGGAAATGGCGTTACATTTTAAAATCAACATCAAAATCTACGCTTGCGAGAAAATTAATATAAATAGCCAGAAGAGCGGTTTTGTTGCTCAGTCTATCTTCGCAGTTCAAAGCGGAAAGGTCGGTGAATTTGAAAATTGAAAACAAAATAAGCGCATTCACGAAATTTCATATAAATAGCCAGAAGAGTGGTATTATTGCTCAGTCTATCTTGCAGTTCAAATCGGAAATGTCGTTAAATTTGCAAATCAACAGCAAAATCTACGCTTGCGCGAAAATTAATTTAAATAGCCAGAAGAGCGGTTTTGTTGCTCAGTCTATCTTCGCAGTTCAAAGCGGAAAGGTCGGTGAATTTGAAAATTAAAAACAAAATCAACGCATGCGCGAAACTTCATATAAATAGCCAGAAGAGCGGTATTGTTGCTCAGTCTATCTTTGCAGTTCAAAGTGGAAAGGTCGGTGAATTTGAAAATTTAAAACAAAATCAACGCATGCGCGATAATTCATATAAATAGCCAGAAGAGCGGTATTGTTGCTCAGTCTATCTTTGCAGTTCAAATCGGAAATGGCGTTAAGTTTTAAAATCTACATCAAAATCTACGCTTGCGTGAAAATTAATATAAATAGCCAGAAGAGCTGTTTTGTTGCTTAGTCTACCTTCACAGTTAAGAGCGGAAAGGTCGGTGAATTTGAAAACTGAAAACAAAATCTACGCTTGCGCGAAAATTAATATAAATAGCCAGAAGAGCGGTATTGTTGCTCAGTCTTATCTTTGCAGTTCAATCTGGAAAGGTCGGTGAATTTGAAAATTTTAAACAAAATCAACGCATGCGCGATAATTCATATAAATAGCCAGAAGAGCGGTATTGTTGCTCAGTCTATCTTTGCAGTTCAAAGCGAAAATGTAGTTAAATTTGAAATACAACATCGAAATCTACGCTTGCGCGAAAATTAATATAAATAGCCAGAAGAGCGGTTTTGTTACTGAGTCTATCTTTGTAGTTCAAGGCAAAAAGATCGGTGAATTTGAAAATTGAAAATAAAATCTACGCAAGCGAGAAAATTAATATAAATAGCCCGAAGAACAGTTTTGTTGCTCAGTGTGTTTTAGCTTTTCCAAGCGGAATGGTCGGTGACTTTGATAATTGAAAACAAAATCAACGCATGCACGTAAATTCATATAAATTACCAGAAGAGCTGTATTGTTGCTCAGTCTATCTTTGCAGTACAAAGCGAAAATGTCGTTAAATTTGAAAATGAACATCAAAATCTACGCTTGCGCGAAAATTAATATAAATAGCCAGAAGAGCGGTTTTGTTGTTCAGTTTATCTTCGAAGCTCAAAGCCGAAAGGTCGGTGAATTTGAAAATTTAAAACAAAATCAACGCATGCGCGATAATTCATATAAATAGCCAGAAGTGCGGTTTTGTTGCTCAGTCTGTATTTGCACTTCGAAGGGAAAAGGTCGTTGAATTTGAAAATTGAAAACAACATCAACACGTTCACGAAAATTAATATAAATAGCCAGAAGAGCGGTATTGTTGCTCAGTTTATCTTTGTAGTTGAAAGCCGAAATGTCGTTAAATTTGAAAATCAACATCAAAATCTACGCTTGCGCGAAAATTAATATAATTAGCCTGAAGAGCGGTTTTATTGCTCAGTCTGTCTTCGCAGTTCACAGCGGAAAGGTCGGTGAATTTGAAAATTAAAAACAAAATCAACGCATGCGCGAAACTTCATATAAATAGCCAGAAGAGCGGTATTGTTGCTCAGTCTATCTTTGCAGTTCAAAGTGGAAAGGTCGGTGAATTTGAAAATTTAAAACAAAATCAACGCATGCGCGATAATTCATATAAATAGCCAGAAGTGCGGTTTTGTTGCTCAGACTGTATTTGCACTTCGAAGGGGAAAGGTCGGTGAATTTGAAAATTGAAAACAAAATCTAAGCAAGCGAGAAAATTAATATAAATAGCCCGAAGAGCAGTTTTGTTACTCAGTGTGTTTTAGCTATTCGAAGCGGAATGGTCGGTGAATTTTAAAATTGAAAACAAAATCAACGCATGCGCGAAAATTCATATAAATAGCCAGAAGAGCGGTATTATTGCTCAGTCTATCTTGCAGTTCAAATCGGAAATGTCGTTAAATTTGCAAATCAACAGCAAAATCTACGCTTGCGCGAAAATTAATTTAAATAGCCAGAAGAGCGGTTTTGTTGCTCAGTCTATCTTCGCAGTTCAAAGCGGAAAGGTCGGTGAATTGGAAAATTGAAAACAAAATCTACGCTCGAGCGAAAATAATAGAAATAGCCAGATGAGCGGTTTTGTTACTCAGTCTATCTTCGCAGTTCAAAGCGGAAAGGTCGGTGAATTTGAAAATTCAAAACAAAATCTAGGCATGCGAGAAAATTAATATAAATAGCCCGAAGAGCAGTTTTATTTCTCTGTCAATCTTTGCAGTTCAAAACGGAAAGGTCGGTGAATTTGAAAATTGAAAACAAAATCTACGCAAGCGAGAAAATTAATATAAATCGCCCGAAGAGCAGTTTTATTTCTCAGTGTGTTTTAGCTTTTCGAAGCGGAATGGTCGATGAATTTGAAAATTGAAAACAAAATAAACGCATGCGCGAAAATTCATATAAATAGCCAGAAGAGCGGTATTGTTGCTCAATCTATCTCTGCAGTTCAAAGCGGAAAGGTCGGTGAAATTGAAAATTGAAAAGAAAATCTACGCAAGCGAGAAAATTAATATAAATAGCCCGAGGAGCAGTTTTATTTCTGAGTATGTTTTAGCTTTTCGAAGCGGAATGGTCGGTGAATTTGAAAATTGAAAAGAAAGTCAACGCATGCGCGAAAATTCATATAATTAGCCAGAAGAGCGGTATTGTTGCTCGGTCTATCTTTGCAAATCAAAACGGAAATGTCGTTATATTTGAAAATCAACATCAAAATCTACGCTTGCGAGAAAATTAATATAAATAGCCAGAAGAGCGGTTTTGTTGCTCAGTCTATCTTCGCAGTACAAAGCGGAAAGGTCGGTGAATTTGATATTGAAAACAAAATAAAGGCACGCGCGAAAATTCATATAAATAGCCAGAAGAGCGGTTTTGTTGCTCAGTCTATCTTTGCAGTTCAAAACGGAAAGGTCGGTGAATTTGAAAATTGAAAACAAACTCTACGCCAGCGAGAAAATTAATTTAAATAGCCCGAAGAGCAGTTTTATTTCTTAGTGTGTTTTAGCTTTTCGAAGCGGAATGGTCGCTGAATTTGAAAATTGAAAACAAAATCAATGCATGCGCGAAAATTCATATAAATAGCCAGAATAGCGGTATTGTTGCTCAGTCTATCTTTGCAGTTCAAAGCGGAATGGTCGCTGAATTTGAAAATTGAAAACAAAATCAACGCATGCGCGAAAGTTCATATAAATAGTCAGAAGAGCGGTTTTGTTGCTCAGTCTATCTTTGCACTTTGTAGCGGAAAGGTTGGTAAATTTGAAAATTGAAAACAAAGTCAACGCATGCGCGAAAATTCATATAAATAGTCAGAAGAGCGGTTTTGTTGCTCAGTCTATCTTTGCAGTTCAAAGCGGACAGGTCGGGGAATTTAAAAATTGAATACAAAATCTACGCAAGCGAGAAAATTAATATAAATAGCCCGAAGAGCAGTTTTATTTCTCAGTGTGTTTTAGCTTTTCGAAGCTGAATGGTCGGTGAATTTGAAAATTGAAAACAAAATCAGCGCATACGCGAAAATTCATATAAATAGCCAGAAGAGCGGTTTTGTTGCTCAGTCTATCTTTGCAGTTCAAAACGGAAAGGTCGGTGAATTTGAAAATTGAAAACAAACTCTACGCCAGCGAGAAAATTAATATAAATAGCCCGAAGAGCAGTTTTATTTCTCAGTCTGTTTTAGTTTTTCGAAGCGGAATGGTCGGTGAATTTGAAAATTGAAAACAAAATCAATGCATGCGCGAAAATTCATATAAATAGCCAGAATAGCGGTATTGTTGCTCAGTCTATCTTTGCAGGTCAAAGCGGAATGGTCGCTGAATTTGAAAATTGAAAACAAAATCAACGCATGCGCGAAAGTTCATATAAATAGTCAGAAGAGCGGTTTTGTTGCTCAGTCTATCTTTGCACTTTGTAGCGGAAAGGTTGGTAAATTTGAAAATTGAAAACAAAATCTACGCATGCGAGAAAATTAATATAAATAGCCCGAAGAGCAGTTTTATTTCTCTGTCAATCTTTGCAGTTCAAAACGGAAAGGTCGGTGAATTTGAAAATTGAAAACAAAATAAACGCATGCGCGAAAATTCATATAAATAGCCAGAAGAGCGGTATTGTTGCTCAGTCTATCTCTGCAGTTCAAAGCGGACAGGTCGGTGAAATTGAAAATTGAAAAGAAAATCTACGCAAGCGAGAAAATTAATATAAATAGCCCGAGGAGCAGTTTTATTTCTGAGTGTGTTTTAGCTTTTCGAAGCGGAATGGTCGGTGAATTTGAAAATTGAAAACAAAGTCAACGCATGCGCGAAAATTCATATAATTAGCCAGAAGAGCGGTATTGTTGCTCGGTCTATCTTTGCAAATCAAAACGGAAATGTCGTTATATTTGAAAATCAACATCAAAATCTACGCTTGCGAGAAAATTAATATAAATAGCCAGAAGAGCGGTTTTGTTGCTCAGTCTATCTTCGCTGTTCAAAGCGGAAAGGTCGGTGAATTTGATATTGAAAACAAAATAAAGGCACGCGCGAAAATTCATATAAATAGCCAGAAGAGCGGTTTTGTTGCTCAGTCTATCTTTGCAGTTCAAAACGGAAAGGTCGGTGAATTTGAAAATTGAAAACAAACTCTACGCCAGCGAGAAAATTAATTTAAATAGCCCGAAGAGCAGTTTTATTTCTTAGTGTGTTTTAGCTTTTCGAAGCGGAATGGTCGCTGAATTTGAAAATTGAAAACAAAATCAATGCATGCGCGAAAATTCATATAAATAGCCAGAATAGCGGTATTGTTGCTCAGTCTATCTTTGCACTTTGTAGCGGAAAGGTTGGTAAATTTGAAAATTGAAAACAAAGTCAACGCATGCGCGAAAATTCATATAAATAGTCAGAAGAGCGGTTTTGTTGCTCAGTCTATCTTTGCAGTTCAAAGCGGAAAGGTCGGGGAATTTAAAAATTGAATACAAAATCTACGCAAGCGAGAAAATTAATATAAATAGCCCGAAGAGCAGTTTTATTTCTCAGTGTGTTTTAGCTTTTCGAAGCGGAATGGTCGGTGAATTTTAAAATTGAAAACAAAATAAACGAATGCGCGAAAATTCATATAAATAGTCAGAAGAGCGGTTTTGTTGCTCAGTCTATCTTTGCAGTTCAAAGCGGAAAGGTCGGGGAATTTAAAAATTGAATACAAAATCTACGCAAGCGAGAAAATTAATATAAATAGCCCGAAGAGCAGTTTTATTTCTCAGTGTGTTTTAACTTTTCGAAGCTGAATGGTCGGTGAATTTGAAAATTGAAAACAAAATCAGCGCATGCGCGAAAATTCATATAAATAGCCAGAAGAGCGGTTTTGTTGCTCAGTCTATCTTTGCAGTTCAAAACGGAAAGGTCGGTGAATTTGAAAATTGAAAACAAACTCTACGCCAGCGAGAAAATTAATATAAATAGCCCGAAGAGCAGTTTTCTTTCTCAGTGTGTTTTAGTTTTTCGAAGCGGAAAGGTCGGTGAATTTGAAAATTGAAAACAAAATCTACTCAAGCGAGAAAATTAATATAAATAGCCCGAAGAGCAGTTTTATTTCTCAGTGTGTTTTAGCTTTTCGAAGCGGAAAGGTCGGTGAATTTAAATATTGAATACAAAATCTACGCAAGCGAGAAAATTAATATAAATAGCCCGAAGAGCAGTTTTATTTCTCAGTGTGTTTTAGCTTTTCGAAGCTGAATGGTCGGTGAATTTGAAAATTGAAAACAAAATCAGCGCATGCGCGAAAATTCATATAAATAGCCAGAAGAGCGGTTTTGTTGCTCAGTCTATCTTTGCAGTTCAAAACGGAAAGGTCGGTGAATTTGAAAATTGAAATCAAAATCTACGCTTGCGCGATAATTAATATAAATAGCCATAAGAGCTGTTTTGTTGCTTAGTCTACCTTCGCAGTTAAAAGCGGAAAGGTCGGTGAATTTGAAAACTGAAAACAAAATCTACGCTTGCGCGAAAATTAATATAAATAGCCAGAAGAGCGGTTTTGTTGCTCAGTCTATCTTTGCACTTTGTAGCGGAAAGGTTGGTGAATTTGAAAATTTAAAACAAAATCAACGCATGTGCGAAAATTCATATAATTAGCCAGAAGAGCGGTTTTGTTGCTCAGTCTATCTTTGTAGTTCAAAGCAAAAAGATCGGTGAATTTGAAAATTGAAAACAAAATCTACGCAAGCGAGAAAATTAATATAAATAGCCCGAAGAGCAGTTTTGTTGCTCAGTCTGTTTTAGCTTTTTGAAGCGGAATGGTCGGTGAATTTGAAAATTGAAAACAAAATCAACGCATGCGCGAAAATTCATATAAATAGCCAGAAGAGCGGTATTGATGCTCAGTCTATCTTTGCAGTTCAAAGCGGAATGGTCGCTGAATTTGAAAATTGAAAACAAAATCAACTTATGCGCGAAAATTCATATAAATATCCAGAAGAGCGGTTTTGTTGCTCAGTCTATCTTTGCAGTTCAAAGCGGAAAGGTCGGTGAATTTAAAAATTGAAAACAATATCTACGCAAGCGAGAAAATTAATATAAATAGCCCGAAGAGCAGTTTTATTTCTCAGTGTGTTTTAACTTTTCGAAGCGGAATGGTCGGTGAATTTGAAAATTGAAAACAAAATCAACGCATGCACGAAAATTCATATAAATTGCCAGAAGAGCGGTATTGTTGCTCAGTCTATCTTTGCAGTTCAAAGCGGAAAGGTGGGTGAAATTGAAAATTGAAAACAAAATCTACGCAAGCGAGAAAATTAATATAAATAGCTCGAAGAGCAGTTTTATTTCTCAGTGTGTTTTAGCTTTTCGAAGCGGAATGGTCGGTGAATTTAAAAATTGAAAACAAAATAAACGAATGCGCGAAAATTCATATAAATAGCCAGAAGAGCGGTATTGTTGCTCAGTCTATCTTTGCAGTTCAAAACGGAAAGGTCGGTGAATTTGAAAATTGAAAACAAACTCTACGCCAGCGAGAAAATTAATATAAATAGCCCGAAGAGCAGTTTTATTTCTCAGTGTGTTTTAGCTTTTCGAAGCTGAATGGTCGGTGAATTTGAAAATTGAAAACAAAATCAACGCATGCGCGAAAATTCATATAAATTGCCAGAAGAGCTGTATTGTTGCTCAGTCTATGTTTGCAGTTCAAAGCGAAAATGTCGTTAAATTTGAAAATGAACATCAAAATCTACGCTTGCGCGAAAATTAATATAAATAGCCAGAAGAGCGGTTTTGTTGTTCAGTTTATCTTCGAAGCTCAAAGCCGAAAGGTCGGTGAATTTGAAAATTGAATTCAAAATCTACGCAAGCGAGAAAATTAATATAAATAGCCCGAAGAGCAGTTTTATTTCTCAGTGTGTTTTAGCTTTTCGAAGCGGAATGGTCGGTGAATTTGAAAATTGAAAACAAAATCAGCGCATGCGCGAAAATTCATATAAATAGCCAGAAGAGCGGTTTTGTTGCTCAGTCTATCTTCGCAGTTCAAAGCGGAAAGGTCGGTGAATTTGAAAATTGAAAACAAAATAAAGGCATGCGCGAAAATTCATATAAATAGCCAGAAGAGCGATTTTGTTGCTCAGTCTATCTTTGCAGTTCAAAACGGAAAGGTCGGTGAATTTGAAAATTGAAAACAAACTCTACGCCAGCGAGAAAATTAATATAAATAGCCCGAAGAGCAGTTTTATTTCTCAGTGTTTTTTAGTTTTTCGAAGCGGAATGGTCGGTGAATTTGAAAATTGAACACAAAATCAACGCATGCGCGTAAATTCATATAATTAGCCAGAAGAGCGGTATTGTTGCTCGGTCTATTTTTGCAAATCAAAACGGAAATGTCGTTAAATTTGAAATTCAACATCAAAATCTACGCTTGCGAGAAAATTAATATAAATAGCCAGAAGAGCGGCTTTGTTTGTTCAGTCTATCTTCGCAGTTCAAAGCGGAAAGGTCGGTGAATTTGAAAATTTAAAACAAAATCAACGCATGCGCGATAATTCATATAAATAGCCAGAAGTGCGGTTTTGTTGCTCAGTCTGTATTTGCACTTCGAAGGGGAATGGTCGTTGAATTTGAAAATTCAAAACAACATCAACACGTTCACGAAAATTAATATAAATAGCCAGAAGAGCGGTATTGTTGCTCAGTCTATCTTCGCAGTTCAAAGCGGAAAGGTCGGTGAATTGTAAAATTTAAAACAAAATCAACGCATGCGCGATAATTCATATAAATAGCCAGAAGTGCTGTTTTGTTGCTCAGACTGTATTTGCACTTCGAAGGGGAAAGGTCGGTGAATTTGAAAATTGAAAACAAAATCTAAGCAAGCGAGAAAATTAATATAAATAGCCCGAAGAGCAGTTTTGTTGCTCAGTGTGTTTTAGCTTTTCGAAGCGGAATGGTCGGTGAATTTTAAAATTGGAAACAAAATCAACGCATGCGCGAAAATTCATATAAATAGCCAGAAGAGCGGTATTGTTGCTCAGTCTATCTTCGCAGTTCAAAGCGGAAAGGTCGGTGAATTGGAAAATTGAAAACAATATCTACGCAAGCGAGAAAATTAATATAAATAGCCCGAAGAGCAGTTTTATTTCTCAGTGTGTTTTAGCTTTTCGAAGCGGAATGGTCGGTGAATTTGAAAATTGAAAACAAAATCAACGCATGCGCGAAAATTCATATACATTGCCAGAAGAGAGGTATTGTTGCTCAGTCTATCTTTGCAGTTCAAAGCGGAAAGGTGGGTGAAATTGAAAATTGAAAACAAAATCTACGCAAGCGAGAAAATTAATATAAATAGCCCGAAGAGCAGTTTTATTTCTCAGTGTGTTTTAGCTTTTCGAAGCGGAATGGTCCGTGAATTTGAAAATTGAAAACAAAATCAGCGCATGCGCGAAAATTCATATAAATAGCCAGAAGAGCGGTTTTGTTGCTCAGTCTATCTTTGCACTTTGTAGCGGAAAGGTTGGTAAATTTGAAAATTGAAAACAAAGTCAACGCATGCGCGAAAATTCATATAAATAGTCAGAAGAGCGGTTTTGTTGCTCAGTCTATCTTTGCAGTTCAAAGCGGACAGGTCGGGGAATTTAAAAATTGAATACAAAATCTACGCAAGCGAGAAAATTAATATAAATAGCCCGAAGAGCAGTTTTATTTCTCAGTGTGTTTTAGCTTTTCGAAGCTGAATGGTCGGTGAATTTGAAAATTGAAAACAAAATCAGCGCATGCGCGATAATTCATATAAATAGCCAGAAGTGCTGTTTTGTTGCTCAGACCGTATTTGCACTTCGAAGGGGAAAGGTCGGTGAATTTGAAAATTGAAAACAAAATCTAAGCAAGCGAGAAAATTAATATAAATAGCCCGAAGAGCAGTTTTGTTGCTCAGTGTGTTTTAGCTTTTCGAAGCGGAATGGTCGGTGAATTTTAAAATTGGAAACAAAATCAACGCATGCGCGAAAATTCATATAAATAGCCAGAAGAGCGGTATTGTTGCTCAGTCTATCTTCGCAGTTCAAAGCGGAAAGGTCGGTGAATTGGAAAATTGAAAACAATATCTACGCAAGCGAGAAAATTAATATAAATAGCCCGAAGAGCAGTTTTATTTCTCAGTGTGTTTTAGCTTTTCGAAGCGGAATGGTCCGTGAATTTGAAAATTGAAAACAAAATCAGCGCATGCGCGAAAATTCATATAAATAGCCAGAAGAGCGGTATTGTTGCTAAGTCTATCTTTGCAGTTCAAAGCGGAAAGGTCGGGGAATTTGAGAATTGAAAACAAAATCTACGCAAGCGAGAAAATTAATTTAAATAGCCCGAAGAGCAGTTTTATTTCTCAGTGTGTTTTAGCTTTTCGAAGCGGAATGGTCGGTGAATTTGAAAATTGAAAACAAAATCAGCGCATGCACGAAAATTCATATAAATAGCCAGAAGAGCGGTATTGTTGCTCAGTCTATCTTTGCAGTTCAAAACGGAAATGGCGTTCAATTTTAGAATCAACATCAACATCTACGCTTGCGAGAAAATTAATATAAATAGCCAGAAGAGCGGTTTTGTTGCTCAGTCTATCTTCGCAGTTCAAAGCGGAAAGGTCGGTGAATTTGAAAATTGAAAACAAAATAAAGGCATGCGCGAAAATTCATATAACTAGCCAGAAGAGCGGTTTTGTTGCTCAGTCTATCTTTGCAGTTCAAAACGGAAAGGTCGGTGAATTTGAAAATTGAAAACAAACTCTACGCCAGCGAGGAAATTAATATAAATAGCCCGAAGAGCAGTTTTATTTCTCAGTGTGTTTTAGTTTTTCGAAGCGGAATGGTCGGTGAATTTGAAAATTGAAAACAAAATCAACGCATGCGCGTAAATTCATATAATTAGCCAGAAGAGCGGTATTGTTGCTCGGTCTATCTTTGCAAATCAAAACGGAAATGTGGTTAAATTTGAAAATCAACATCTAAATCTACGCTTGCGAGAAAATTGATATAAACAGCCAGAATAGCGGTTTTGTTGCTCAGTCAATCTTCGCAGTTCAAAGCGGAAAGGTCGGTGAATTTGAAAATTGAAAACAAAATAAGCGCATGCGCTAAAATTCATATAAATAGCCAGAAGAGTGGTTTTGTTGCTCAGTCTATCTTTGCACTTTGTAGCGGAAAGGTTGGTGAATTTGAAAATTGAAAACAAAATCAACGCATGCGCGGAAATTCATATAAGTAGCCAGAAGAGCGGTTTTGTTGCTCAGTCTATCTTTGGAGTTCAAAGCAAGAAGATCGGTGAATTTGAAAATTGAAAACAAAATCTACGCAAGCGAAAAAATTAATATAAATAGCCCGAAGAGCAGTTTTGTTGCTCAGTGTGCTTTAGCTTTTCGAAGCGGAATGGTCGGTGAATTTTAAAATTGAAAACAAAATAAACGAATGCGCGAAAATTCATATAAATAGCCAGAATAGCGGTATTGTTGCTAAGTCTATCTTTGCAGTTCCAAGCGGAAAGGTCGGGGAATTTGAGAATTGAAAACAAAATCTACGCAAGCGAGAAAATTAATTTAAATAGCCCGAAGAGCAGTTTTATTTCTCAGTGTGTTTTAGCTTTTTGAAGCGGAATGGTCGGTGAATTTGAAAATTGAAAACAAAATCAGCGCATGCACGAAAATTCATATAAATAGCCAGAAGAGCGGTATTGTTGCTCAGTCTATCTTTGCAGTTCAAAACGGAAAGGTCGGGGAATTTGAGAATTGAAAACAAAATCTACGCAAGCGAGAAAATTAATTTAAATAGCCCGAAGAGCAGTTTTATTTCTCAGTGTGTTTTAGCTTTTCGAAGCGGAATGGTCGGTGAATTTGAAAATTGAAAACAAAATCAACGCATGCGCGGAAATTCATATAAGTAGCCAGAAGAGCGGTTTTGTTGCTCAGTCTATCTTTGGAGTTCAAAGCAAAAAGATCGGTGAATTTGAAAATTGAAAACAAAATCTACGCAAGCGAAAAAATTAATATAAATAGCCCGAAGAGCAGTTTTGTTGCTCAGTTTGTTTTAGCTTTTCGAAGCGGAATGGTCGGTGAATTTTAAAATTGAAAACAAAATAAACGAATGCGCGAAAATTCATATAAATAGCCAGAAGAGCGGTATTGTTGCTCAGTCTATCTTTGCAGTTCAAAACGGAAAGGTCGGGGAATTTGAGAATTGAAAACAAAATCTACGCAAACGAGAAAATTAATTTAAATAGCCCGAAGAGCAGTTTTATTTCTCAGTGTGTTTTAGCTTTTCGAAGCGGAATGGTCGGTGAATTTGAAAATTGAAAACAAAATCAGCGCATGCACGAAAATTCATATAATTAGCCAGAATAGCGGTTTTGTTGCTCAGTGTGTTTTAACTTTTCGAAGCGGAATGGTCGGTGAATTTCAAAATTGAAAACAAAATCAACGCATGCGCGAAAATTCATATAAATATCCAGAAGAGCGGTATTGTTGCTCAGTCTATCTTTGCAGTTCAAAACGGAAAGGTCGGGGAATTTGAGAATTGAAAACAAAATCTACGCAAGCGAGAAAATTAATTTAAATAGCCCGAAGAGCAGTTTTATTTCTCAGTGTGTTTTAGCTTTTCGAAGCGGAATGGTCGGTGAATTTGAAAATTGAAAACAAAATCAGCGCATGCACGAAAATTCATATAATTAGCCAGAATAGCGGTTTTGTTGCTCAGTGTGTTTTAGCTTTTCGAAGCGGAATGGTCGGTGAATTTCAAAATTGAAAACAAAATCAACGCATGCGCGAAAATTCATATAAATATCCAGAAGAGCGGTATTGTTGCTCAGTCTATCTTTGCAGTTCAAAGCGGGAAGGTCGGTGAATTTGAAAATTGAAAACAAAATCTACGCATGCGAGAAAATTAATATAAATAGCCCGAAGAGCAGTTTTATTTCTCTGTCAATCTTTGCAGATCAAATCGGAAAGGTCGGTTAATTTGAAAATTGAAAACAAAATCTACGCAAGCGAGAAAATTAATATAAATCGCCCGAAGATCAGTTTTATTTCTCAGTGTGTTTTAGCTTTTCAACGCGGAAAGGTCGGTGAATTTGAAAATTGAAAACAAAATCTACGCTCGCGCGAAAATTAATATAAATAGCCAGATGAGCGGTTTTGTTGCTCAATCTATCTTCGCAGTTCAAAGCGGAAAGGTCGCTGAATTTGAAAATTGAAAACAAAATCAACGCATGCGCGAAAATTCATATAAATAGCCAGAAGAGCGGTATTGTTGCTCGGTATATCTTTGCAGTTCAAAGCGGAAAGGTCGGTGAATTTGAAAATTGAAAACAAAATCAACGCATGCACGAAAATTCATATAAATAGTCAGAAGAGCGGTTTTGTTGCTCAGTCTGTATTCGCACTTCGAAGCGGAAAGGTCGTTGATTTTGAAAAATCAAAACCACATCAACACTTTCGCAAAAATTAATATAAATAGCCAGAAGAGCGGTATTGTTGCTCAGTCTATCTTTGCAGTTCAAAGCGGAAATGTCGTTAAATTTGAAAATTAACATCAAAATCTACGCTTGCACAAATTAATATAAATAGCCAGAAGAGCGGTTTTGTTGCTCAGTATATCTTCGCAGTTCAAAGCGGAACGGTCGGTGAATTTGCAAAATTTCTTTAAATTTAGTTGTATACTGTTTTTACATTTGAGCTTTTTGTGCTACAAACTTGTTGTTATTTTTTCGACTTTATGGGTTTCAGTGTACGGGCGCTGTTCGCTTCGGCGATCTGTGAGACGGGTCTGAAATTATTACCCTTAAATCGATATTGTTACGCAAGTTAATATACTGTAAAAGAAGTTCAAATGAGATAAGAGTTTCAAAGAGGTAACTCTAATTTTAATAAAATTAGGAAATATAGAAAGTGTGACTTCAGGAGACCGGAGAATCGGAGAACCGGGGAACCGGAGAAAAAATGGAAGCACTTTAATATAATATAGCCAGTTATACCTCGCTCGCTGACGCTCGCCGGTTAAGGGTACCGTTATACTGTGCATTTTACATCTTGTAAGAGTAATTTGTAAAAGAATTCCCAACTACTGTTTAAAAGTAGAATTAATTATAAATTAAGGGTTTCTGAAAATCAATAAAAAATTTAATTTTCCTGACGTATTTTATCAGACGAAAACCAATTATCTAACTTATAACAAATAATAACAACAAATTTCAATACTATATTCAAGTTTATACAACAATATCACAACGATAAAACTTAGTTAACATGATAAATTATTGCTTACCTGAGCGGAAGCATTTCGTAATTTGTCGTAATTTTATTTTTTTATTTATTATAAACAAAACTGTTGTTTTTTTGTCTGCTATATTTTGGCGCGAAATTTGAATTTTTAATACTTTCAGATTGCGTTAATATGTGACTTATCAAAAATGTTAAGCATCGTTGACTGCGCTAGTTTAGTGTAAGGGTGAGCATTTAATGTATAATTAGAAAACGGACCTTAGAAATTGGACTTTTTTAAAAAATTTTCAATTAATCGATATTCACATTATGAACCTGTTTTTTGCAAATTTATGTTATTAGGCTAAAATTGTTTAATTAGTTTTAAGTGCTTTTTATATCGTTTTTAAATTTTCCTGAAAAATTTTAAAATATTTTGGGAATATTACGAGAATAAATAAATAAATAAATAATTATTTTTATGTAAGATTTCTTGATTAATTCATATATATTTCGTGACATTATTTTGGAAATATTTTTACAAAATTATTTAAATCATATTTTTTTAAAGTATTATGATCTTATTTTATCTTTGTATGATACTATTATATACACTACTAAAGTGTTTAGAATTTCTTGCCGAGAAATAAGAAGCTATTCTCAACTATTTAAATTATTTTATGCTCAATATAATTTTACATTTATAAACAGTTTTCTTAAATCTCATTTATTAAGCACGAAATCACCAAGATACTTTATTTGATAAGGGAACGGGGCTAACCGGAATGTAATAATCTGACTAATTAGTAGTATTAATGAAAAAAATAAATATCGCTATAACTTTAGGAATACGTTAAGAAATTTTTCATCGGATTATGTGATTTTTTTCTGATTTTTTTAATCAATTTGTTCGAGTTACAGAAGGTCGAAGTTGGCTTTCCTAGCATTTTTGTTTTCTCCTAGAGGAAGCTTTGTATTAGTAAAATTTTGAGTTTTGTTAAAACTTCGCCAAAATAAGTTTGTTATTGTCTAGAGTTTGAATCACGTGATTTTAGAAAATGTCCATATGGATGTGTGTGTGAGTTCCTCCGTTCCTTTCCTTACCTCTCTATCCCCCTCTTATTCTTTCTCTCCTTACTCTCCTTTCCTCTATCATATACTTTCCTCTCCTTTTCTCTCCCTCATTTTCTCTCTTTCCCTCTATCATTTGCTCTTTCTCCTTCTCTTCCATTTTTTCTCTCTCTCTTCCTTACTCTTCTGATGTAGGTATTTAATTGTACTATTACTTCATTTCTAGTTCACTTGTTCACTTGCCCTGTATTCCGTTTTACTGAATAATAATACATTTATTGTAAGTGGTTTTTATAAGACTTTCTTATAATTATATTTGTTTGAAAATTTCAATTAACAATATTCATTTAGTATGTCAGATTTTAATAATTTGTGTGAAATTGTTGAACAGTTGACGATGGAGAATCCTTGTAATTCTGCGACAAATACAAGTAAGTTTTCAATTACACTAATAATAAGTAATTTAAGATTATACATTTTAAAATTTTAATTCTTTTGTTGATTAAATTTATGTTATTATTATTAATGCCACGTGTGAAATTTCACACGTATTTATCAGCCTAGTCTATTCAGATTCCTTTCTTAATTATACTCAAAATTTGTGTTATATTTCAATTAGCCTATTCAATACAAATTTTGTGTATAAATAGTTTTTGTGTAAGAATACATTAGCAATTTACAGAAAATTTTGTCTAGTAAGTTATTTCTTTCAAATAGTTTTGATATTGCTATTTATGTTTGATTGAAAATTCTTACAAATTTTCATCTATGCATATAACGAATTCATAACCTTACAATTTTTTATTGAAATAATAAAATTTTTTAAATTTTGTGTTCTTTGTTCTAGCAAATAACGACTTTCCTTCGACTTTGCCTGTGCCTCCATCAAAGATGATTGAAAAATTACGCAAGAATACTTCGAACATCAAAAAGAGGACTTCGTTACCATCAAATAAAAGTAATTAAGTATTTTTCCTTATAAATTAAGTATTTTCTATGCTGTCCCGCCGGCGGGCG
Organism: Gastracanthus pulcherrimus; assembly: GCA_949152435.1. Classification (NCBI taxonomy): domain Eukaryota; kingdom Metazoa; phylum Arthropoda; class Insecta; order Hymenoptera; family Pteromalidae; genus Gastracanthus; species Gastracanthus pulcherrimus. The sequence goes on along the minus strand of OX424573.1, from coordinate 117,560,094 downwards.
AGGAAGGGGCGTCCCCTCGCACCTAGCCTGCTAGCTTCGTGTTTATTTACATTATGCTTAATTTCTCAGATATTCACTCGGAAACGTAAGTTGAAATTTTGCGACGTATTTTTTATGATGATGACGAATATGTCTCATAGTTTTTTATTTCATTCTGTTAACTTTAAAAACATCTCAGTCTATGTCAATTCAAATAGCTATGAAAATTTATTTTTAACCTTTTACATAATATTGTAGTAATATTTTACAAACTTTCCTGTGAAAAACTCATTGAAATATTATATTTATTAATATTCTTCATGCTGTATGTGATGTGTATGTAAACGTAATTATTATTTGTTTTAGATAATAAGTATATGCCCAAGAATTATTATAGAAAGTCTAATACAACTGATGCAAATCATATGCCATTTTTCAAACAAAATAATGGAAATCCGTACTACAGTAATAAATATTATTTAATATAGTGTTTAATAGTAATTAAATTATTTAAATGTACTAATACAATACGTTTTTTATTTCAGAAACTAAAGCTGCAAGAACTTTTTAAGAAAATATTAATTATAAGCGCCAAAATTTTAGACGAAGATTTAATAATGATACTAATGAACTGAATCGAAAAGGTAATTGTATGAGTTTATGTATTACTGACAAATTTAAAGGGACTCAATTATTACTTAATTATTTAAAAAAAAATGCAATTAATAATAATTTTTAATATAAAAAAATACTAATATTTAAATTAATTTATATTTAAATGAACTTTTAATTTACAGAGCCTTATAGAGGTACGCAAGGTGGATTGCGACATCGTCGTAATAGATTCAATAAAGTTCAACAAAATATGCAAAATATATTTGCTGCTATATTAAAAGCAGCAAAAATCTCATAACATGTCTATTACATGTTACTCTACACAATACTTTATAATGTAGATGAAGTTTCATAATAAAAATTATTTTGTATTAAAATATTATTATGATTGATCTTTTACTTTAATTTCTTGTCGTATGAGACTTCTCATGAAAATTAATGAAAATCGACTCCTACTCCCGAAAAAAATACGATTTTTTATAATGTAAACATGTAAAGATAGTTTTAAATTCAATAAATTTATTAGCTTTATAAAAATATTGAGTTAATAACTTAAATCTAGAGAAAAATGCAATAAATTGATAAAACATGATATTTTACATCGTATTAATATTGATAACTCCTAAGCCTGTACCTGTGTTTGTGACTGTGTGAGTGCGTGAGCGTGTACATTTGCGTGTGCGTGTGCGTGTACTTGTGCTTGTGTGTGTGTGTGTCTCTGATGAAAAAAAAACCCTCTGGTATTACCACATGGTTTGCCTACATGGCAATTTTATGTTGTAAACTATACTAATTAAATATTGTTTCCTACTAAATTGAATAAATTTATTAATTACAAATTTTTATTGTATAGATTCAGTTAATTATACATGTATTTTTAAAAATAATTACATTTAAATATATATTTACTTTTTGGAATTTTTATTAAAAATGATGGTAAGTTCTTTTTCTGAGCATTCCAAATATTCTTCGAAGTCATCTTTACCTTAAATCATTAAAATAAGTTAAAGTTTTTGAAAATTTTTAAAAGATTAAAAATTGTAAATATTTACAGTTTTTAAAGTGCCATATATGAGATTTAAGACCAATATGTATATTACAATTAGAAAAACTTGCGGCAGCAATAAAATGCGCTGTGATTTAAAAACATACGTCAGCAATACAATGCGCTGCAAGTTACTACATGCGGCAACAATAAAATGCGCTGGAATTTGAATCATTAAAAGCGTCTAAGACAGCATCTGTTTTTATAATGAAAGTCTTACTGAAGAGTCCAAAATAACAGCTTTGGGACGAAACGCTTTGAATAAAAGTAAATTTCAAATATTATTATTATTATTGTCCAAAAATTAAGGCCCAAAATTCATAAGACCCAAGAATTTGTGGGGCCCAACAATTTGTAAGGCCCAAAAATTTATAAGGTCCAAAATTCATAAGACCCAAAATTCATAAGGCCCAAAATTCATAAGACCCAAAAATTTGTTGAGCCCAACAATTTGTAAGGCCCAAAAAATTATAAGGCCCAAAATTCATAAGACCCAAAATTCATAAGGCCCAAAATTCATAAGTCCCAAGAATTTGTGGGGCCCAACAATTTGCAAGGCCCAAAAATTTATAAGGTATAAAATTTATAAGACCCAAAATTCATAAGGCCCAAAATCCATAAGGCCCAAAATTCATAAGACCCAAAAATTTGTGGAGCCCAACAATTTGTAAGGCCCAAAAAGTTATAAGGCCCAAAATTTATAAGGCCAAAAATTCATAAGACCCAAAATTCATAAGACCCAAAAATTTGTGGAGCTCAACAATTTGTAAGGCCCAAAAAATTATAAGGCACAAAATTTATAAGGCCAAAAATTCATAAGACCCAAAATTCATAAAACCCAAAAATTTGTGGAGCCCAACAAATTGTAAGGCCCAGAAAATTATAAGGCCCAAAATTTATAAGGCCAAAAATTCATAAGACCCAAAATTCATAAGGCCCAAAATTCATAAGACCCAAAAATTTGTGGTACCCAACAATTCGTAAGGCCCAAAAATATATAAGGCCCAAAATTCATAAGACCCAAAATTCATAAGGCCCAAATTTCATAAGACCCAAAAATTTGTGGGGCCCAACAATTTGTAAGGCCTAAAAATTTATAATTCCCAAAATTCATAAGACACAAAATTCATAAAGCCCCAAATTCATAAGACCCACAAATTTGTGGAGCCCAACAATTTGTAAGACCCAAAAATTTATAAGGCCCAAAATTTATAAGACCCAAAATTCATAAGACCCAAAATTCATACGGCCCAAAAATGTTAAGTCCGAAATTATAAGTCCCAATGCAGGGGGCCTAGGTTAATTTTTTTAGTCACACGGCACACGGCACACCCAAGCTGCTTAATATAATAAAAAATAAGATAAGATTTTCACGGAATCTACATCTACACTATATTAAAACGCTTAAATGAGAAATTCTGTAAAAATTCACTAGAACTCGTGAATCATGCTGGAATGGTAATCATTTTATAATGGGCATGTGGGAAAAAAATAAATATATCATCCTACCAGAAAAAAAAAAAGAAACTCGATCGAGTTAATTTTTTTTAATAAAAAACTGTTTTCAAAAAGTGACCGGGTCATGAAACATTTTTCATAAATCAGTTATATTTACATATAGGTATAAAATAATGATATGCGTACATATTAGTGCTATTTTTTTTAGCGGTTGATTAGTAAAAATGTTTACGCCTACATATACCAAGATTAGTCCAGATGTATTGGATGCTGAAAAAGATTTTTTTATTTAAAAAAAAAAGCGAATATGTGTATTTATATTTTTGATTGTAATTATTTTAAAAATCATATGCGCCACATAGATACAAATGTATGTTTTAGAAATATATATGATCATTCGAGATGATCTTGAGATTTGGTCCAGATCAGATGGATGGTGCGACTATTAATTTTTGCAAATATTACTTTTTCTAAAAATTTTGGTTTTTAAGATAAAAGATGAATGCTGTAGGTATGTAACATACATACATATGTATGTTTTAGAAATATAAGTGATTATTTGAGATGATCTTGAGATTTGGTCCAGATCAGATGGATGCTGCGATTATTAATTTTTGCAAATATTACTTTTTAAAAATTTTGGTTTTTAAGATAAAATGATGAATGCTGTAGGTATGTAACATACATACATATGTATGTTTTAGAAATATAAGTGATCATTTGAGATGATCTTGAGATTTGGTCCAGATGAGATGGATGCTGCGACTAATGATTTTTGCAAATATCATATTTTTTTGAACGATTTTGTATGTATGTAGCATATATATATATATATATATATATATATATATATATATATATATATATATATATATATATATATATATATACATACAAAATCGTTCAAAAAAATATGATATTTGCAAAAATCATTAGTATTATATATATAATACATATATATATATATACATATATATATATATATATATATATATATATATATATATATATATATATATATAATACACACGCAAACCGTGCAATTACGCACCCCAAGATAGTGTAACACCCTAATATCTTAATATACTTGTCAATCATTTATAATTGTTTCTATTGGTAAATTTCATACGAAATTACTACTATTAGATATATTTAATTGTATATTTTAATAAATTCTAATACGTCTTAACTATTGTTGATCAATTAGTAACATCTTTTGCAAATTTTTACTTAGGAAATTTTTCAATATCGGACTTAAATATTAGGAGACTTAAAAAAAAAGTCTAATTTTTTAAAAGAATTTTAAGTACAAAATTTGCAAAATAAATCACAAATCGATTAAGAATGGTTTAAAATGGGTAAGGTACAAATAAAAGGTCAAATAAGATCGTGTCATGAGATCTCATATGAGTTTTTACTTGAGATCACACTTGAAATATCTCATAAGGTATTTCAATGAAAATATATATAAATATATATATAATACACTCGCAAACCGTGCAACTACACACCCCAAGATAGTGTAAAACCCTAATATCTTAATATACTTGTCAATCATCCATAATTGTTTCTGTTGGTAAATTTCATATGAACTTACTACTATTAGATATATTTACTTGTATATTTTAATAAATTCTAATTCAGATTATAATGATTGAAATTAGTTACTTTTTTAGTAGTAAACTCTCCTGTACATAAAATTAAGAACAATATATATAATGATTGGATCAATTTTTCGATTATAAAATATCATTTATTAACATTTCAAATGATAATATCAGATATACAGTCAAACAACGAAATAACAAAAAAGATGAAAAAATAAATAAATCGCTTAAAACTATTCCCAACATAAATTTAAACCTTATTGAGTGGTACTACTATTAAAATAATATATTTCCAATTGTTAAACACTGATTATAGCCATATACTAAATTAAGAATATTTGCATACACGTAACTACAATGAAGCCGTGACTAGATTTTGTATTTACAAATATAAAAAGGATTTGAATTGATTATTTAAATACTGTACTAGCTACTAAATAAGAGAAACGAATATTTACTTATTTTTAATTTATGTATATAGAATCTCATTATTAATTTACTTACATGATATTTTGATAATTATATTTATGTAATTGTGATAATCATTAAATATTAATGTAAATATCATATTATGCATATATTTGTGATGTAGAATATGAGTATATGAGTATAATGATTATTGTAATTCTACAATTTGTAATTTATATTATATTATGCAATGAATAACAATAATTATAATTATTTAATTTGATTAAATTAATATAATAATTATGAAAAGTTCGAAACATTTATATGATATTAAAAATTTATTTCTATTCTATAATTTTAAAACTGGATTTGTGTATAAGTAGCTATGATTACTCTTATAATATGTTGTCTGTTTCTAAAATATTAATTTATATGCCTTATATTAAATAGTATCTTTGATAATTTCATGTCAAATAAATGAGAATCATTTTAATCAATCTGTAAATCGCGAGCGAAGCGAGCGTTCCTTACTAGTATATATTATATCTCTAAGTATGTGAGCAATATAAAATGTAATCTTCAAAACTTTTTATCATGTTGAATCCGAAAAAAGCGTATAAGGCAATTTATTCCAATTTGTATGTGCTACGTTACGGTTTAGGCTAATTCTATATTTTTTGAAGATATACATTTGATTTCGAAGTATATTTGCAAGATAGAATGTCATCCCCAAGAATTTGTATTATGTTAAATCGAAAAGAAAAGGCATGTAAGGCAGTTTATTCGATGTTTTATGTTCTAGGTTATGTTTTAGACTAATTTAAGTGTTTCATTTCAAATCAGCGATGCAAAATCTATAAGAAATGATGCAATGCACATAAAAATTATAGTTTTTCTTTATAGTGTAATAAAGTAATAGTACCTATTATGAAACGGTTTTCGGGATGCATTTTATACTTTTGTAAAATTGAGATTGAATAAGCGTATAACATTAAATCTTTTGATAGTACTGGAAGGACTACGCTTTCCTTGAACAGATAATGAATTTAAAATACAAATTAAACATTAATAATTAATTATAATAATAATAGACTGAAGTGATCCGTTGTACGTATTATGAAACAGTGCAATTGCACGGGTGTTTCATAATTTATGTCCCTATTAGGAAACATAATAAATATGTAAATATTACTTTATTTGACTTCTTTTACTTACAATTGCTATATATGTCGTAAACAATGCGCCTAATATACACGAGTAATAACGTCAACATAAGATTTACATTCTTTTTTAAAAAGTTTTGAATAACAACAAAATGATTATATTTAGGGTTATGCCTCATAGAATCGACTTCGTAATCTATAAGTTAGCAATAAACATGCTTATTTTACTTAGTTTTCATATGTACAGGAGCTATATCCCTTGTAAAAAGCCCTTGCAAAGGTGTTTCATAAATACGGACTTTCACTAACTCGCGCACGTATTATGAAACAGCTACATATTTGATAAAAATCGCATCTACATTACAACAGTTTGTAGATAATTCAAAGCTACGGATTGAAAGCTACAGTTTAAGCTATTGCATATGGTGTCAAGTCATTTATATTTATACATATAGTTAAAAAACAAAGTCGTATAAATCAGCTGCTTCAGCTCCCAAAACCGCCGATCTGCACAGGTTTGGAGACACGCAAAATTGAATTATTTTTTATAATACTACTTATTGTATAACAATACTCGTGTTCGTGTATTTACAGACGAAAAAATTAATAATTATCAATAAAATTTTTATATTCGCTAATGCATGTTATAATTATTTCTTATTTTATCATTTTTGATACTGTTTCATAAAAGGGACACAGTTAACAGGGTGTTTCATAATAGGTACTTTTACCTTAGATTGAATCTGTTCTTTCCGAAAAATTTTATTTTCCATCGACAATTTTGAGGTTAAATTGGTGTTTTAAGACATTCTCTAAAATTTTTCCTGAATTCCTTGGGCCTTTACGTTGAAGCTTGAAAAATAATGATTCAGTTATTGTATTTGTCGAAAGATCTACGATTTTGAACAAATATATCTCTGATCTTCCGACTATGCGCCGGAGACTGTAGCCGCTACCTCTCCTGCTGCGCTATATACCGTCCGAAAGTCACGCGCGTGAGCCACACACACGATGTTTACCTCAATTTGTACGATTCAAGACGAAAGTTTCAATCTTCCAATTTCTAACGGAGTATAACCGATAGCGGTTTGAAAATATTATTTGAAGTATCGAAAATGACCGTTCCGAGTAATGAAATAACAGATGAAAAGAAATATACTTATAACGGACGATGTCCACGGATGCGGTAAGGAATTGTGAGGTGATGTACAAAACTAACTCTATTGTTTAGAGTTTTTCAAAATACAAACATTAAGAAAAAATTTAATTTGGGGAACTGAAGGAAAACTTTAAAAAAAGATGGTCAAATCCGACAATAAAAGTGAAAAATTCAAGATTTTATCAGACATTCAGTAGTAAAAACTGAGAAAATGAATGGTTATTAATGTTTTTCACTTTACACAGAAGGAAATTTTTGTTTAAATACTTAAGATTTTATGGATGTTTTATGCTCATATCAGCTTTATAGATCTTCTATCAATATTTTACCTTGGACCAGCATAGGCATCTATGGACATCCTCCTTTAAAAATATATTTATAATAACCGGCACCAGTGGTGGGGTCAGTGGTTGCATGGCGGATCGATCACGAAAGTTAAGCAGCGTTAGGGGCCGTCGTTCTTGGATGGGTGACCGCTCGCAGAACTAAGAGCATCAACAATGGTGTTTTATTTCGGTAGGTAAAGAATGATACTTGACTAGCAAGTTGATTTTCTCACCGCACCGCATCCTGTCTGAGGCTTTTCTTACGGGTTTTTCTCCGTCACAGGTTGCCGACATAGGTAGAAATCTGTCATTGTCTGTAACTGGCGCGAATGCGGGAACGGTGCGGGGAATTGGGATGGGCTTATTAGGATCTAATACCTCCTCACAGAGGTGGTGGGGGTATCCTGTAAAAAATCCATTGTAGGATTTACAGGTAGGAAAGTTAAGGTATATAAAAAAGAAAGAAAAATATTTTTATAATAAATTTTGGATGCAACAATTCATGTATGAGTATTATTTTAATGAATAAAGGATATATTCTGAGATTTGTATATGCAAATAAGCTCGATTGAATAAGCTTCTTTTAATTATTTAAATTATTTATATTGATAAATGAATGTTCTAACAGGTGTAGCTATATGCTCTAATGGTAGGGCTAATAAACTATACATAAACTTTAAACGTATTTTTGCCAAAACTTAACCCGGGCTAGTTGTTTTTGCATCCAACGCCTCATATATAGTAAATACATTGACATTCCGACTTTTTCTCTTTTCTTGCTCACCATGGACGCTTTAGTCGTTTTTTATATCCCCTCCAACCGGACGCACATAGCTAATATAACATCAGAGAACGCATTCTAAATTTAAACTCCTAATATATTCTGCAGTCGAATTTGGGATCCGCAGAAAAATTTTATGTACTATTTATTTATATCTATAAGACATTAGATATTCCAAATGTATTTTATACGAAATTATTATATCAGTATATTATATATGATATCAACTGATGTAAATTAAGAATTACTTACTACAAAAAGGTACACTCCATGCAAAAAGAAAATTCGTAAGTAATATTTAGACAACTATTTACATAAATGATTAAAAATAGAAATGTTGCACTAGAAACAATAAATACTCTTTAATGAAGCAGATAGGTATAATCTAGACATTAGATCATATAAAGCATATGAGGAAGTTATGAGGGTGGGTACAGCAGCGACTCGAATCAATTAATACACCCTTGTTTCTAGTGGATTAAAAAGGCTGTTCAGTTAGAAGTAATGGGTTCTCTAATAAGTAATAATTTGGTACACGTGATAACCGATTTTAAGTTGATTAAAAAAGTTCATTAAAGTGACTTTTTAACAAAAATTCCTTTGCTAATGTCAGAATTAATTGTACATTAAAAAAAATAACCTTTGGAAAACTTCAATCCGATGTTTAGAACTCCGAAAATCATGTGGACGATGAAAGATGAGCATTTTCTGTTCGGTAGCTACTTAAGGTGATCTAACGACCACACACAGGAATCACACTCACTCTGATACTGAAACACACCCTCATACACCCAAACTTACACTCTCACTTATGCACACACTCACACAAACATACACACATACAAACTTCCTTCTACACTCTTTCACACAAAAGCACTCGAGCCGTGTTTGGATAGTATATGAAAGATACATCGTCTGGCCATACCCTTAACATTAAAACTTATGTATTGTATTTTATCGGAATAAAGAATAATTCTACAGGTGAATTTTTTCAAAATAAGAAAATTCTTATAAAAAATGCTGTGGGTTTACATAGATACAAGTTTTCATTTAAGTATACGTATAATACACTTTCTAACTTAGTCTTATGAAGAAAGTTTTGATACAAAGTACTAGTAAAAAATGTAATCAGTTAGGAAAATTGTTAATAAAATATACTTTATAATATTGGCTTTTAATGATCCAATTGGGCTTCTCCAGAAACGTTGTGCTGTGGCTCATGTCATATATTACAGGTGACAAACGGTGAATCAAATTGGCTTACAACTAATCTTGGTGTTCCACAGGGCTTAGTACTGGTTCCCACTTTGTTCAGTCTCTACATTAACGATTTACATGACGTACTTGCAGATGACAGTGTCAAGCACTTGTTATACGCGGACGATCTGCAAACCTTAATTCAAGTTACCAGAGAAGGTCTTCGTATAGGTGTAGGACGTTTATCTGCTGCTGCACGAGCTGAAAAGATTTGGGCTCAGGAGAATGACCTGCGTCTTAATGTCAATAAGACGAAAGCGATTATTTTTTACTCAGATTATAACATTAAGAAGGTTCACGATTTGCAGCTTTCGAGCATTGAGGTGCAGGACTACATCTTTATTCCCTTTGTTGATTCAGTAGCTAACCTCAGGGTGGTCATATTGATGGGTGATTCAAAGTTGATGGGGAAACCGCAGGTTGATGCGGTAAGTAGGAAAGTTAATAGAGTCGTATATGGCTTTTGATCTTTTCAATAGTGCACCATCTTGGCGTTACGTGTGCAACTTGCAAACGCTCTTGTTATCTCTCACTCAGACTACTGCACTTAAGTGTATCTTGACGTCTAAAGCGAGCTACAAACTAAACTGCCAAGATTGCAGAATTCATGTGTGATATATGCGGTGTTATAAGGAATGAGCACATCTCTCCTTACAGGAGAAGGCTGTTCTGGTTAACTATTAAGGAGAGGAGAGAGTCCTCTGCAACGGTGCTATTGAATAAAGCAATCGATATGGGGAAACCGCCGTATCTTGCGGCCTTCTTCAAGAAAAATGAAGCCCGGTCTTCCAGCAGTTTAGATGCAAGGGAGCTCTCAGTTTCAGTTTTGCGCAACGATACGGGTCTGTACTCATTCAGTGTTCAGGGTACATGCCTCTGAAACTCTTTCCCCCGTAGTCTTAAGTATCTACACTCTTTACGTCATTTCAAAACATCGCTGTGCAGATATATGGCTCATAACCACGGTGGCCGACAATGACAAACATTAAAGGGGAAGAGATGACAATGTTATTATTGTTCTCATGTATTACATTGTATTTGGATACTAATTTAAGTGCAATATTTTATAGTTTTACAATCTGTGATAACAGTGATATACTTTGTAATAATGACTTATAATAATATTCTGTATTCAGAAAACTGCACGAAAATCGTTTTATAAGACTGCACTGATTTATTATGAAAGACTGTATCCTGTATTTATACAAATATCTATGCTTAGTATGCGAGAGAGTATTTGATATTTTTTTATAGTACTTGATATTTTTTGAGCAATCAAATAAAGTATATATTCTATTCTATGTATAGGTATAAAAAAATCGAATACTTTATACCTCCACTAAATACCTCAATGTTAAAAAAAATATATTATCAACAAACAAGAAAAAATAACTCCATTAAAAGTCATAGGTAAGATAAAATGTTCTTAAAAGTGATTCATTGAAACCCGACTGTGATAAAATACGAGAAAATATTATTTCTGAACACGTGCATGAAAAAGGCTCTTTTTCAAGCTTGCAAAGCGAATGCGAAATTGTGCATTCCAAGCGTCTTTGCCTGAGCGGGAGGTAATGTACATTACTACCCACTGCAGCGGAGGGCAATAATTCTCTCCTGCAACAGTAGGAGGTAATGTTGATTACGTTCCGTTCCTGAATTTCTTAACGGGCAACTCGTAATGCCCATTTCCCAATTCCCTTTGCATGCATGAAACAGGCCCTATTCACACACTTTTTAAATAAAATACGTTGTGTAACACGGGTGGAAATGGCTTTTTCAGACTCGGATGATGATTTATCCTTGTATCCTCGCTTAGAGAAAGACAATTTTCCCCCATAATTACACAATGTACTATTAATAAATCAACGATACAAACTGTTTATATATTTGTATAGATAATTCAAGAGTACAGAAACCACCAAGTCATACAATGAATCCTTCTCCAAATATGGAAAAAGATGCATCACCCTTACAGGGAGCACATGACCGTTCAACATTTCCCAGCGATAATGATGAACCAGACCTCGAAGAACATAGCGAGAACCTTGCGGAAGGAGATGACGAGAACCTTGTGCAAGGAGATGACGAGAACCTTGTGGAAGAAGACGACCAGAACTTTGTAGAAGGAGATGGTGACACAGACATTTCAAGTGAAGAATTAGGAATCCCAAGACAATTTATTTAAAGAAGAAAATGAAAAGTTATTAACATGACGACACGGAACGCTGATACACACAAACGCATGCGCATTTAAACTCCCATTGACATATACAACAACGCATTCACTCACACACATATACACACAGTCACTCGCAAGCACACACATTCATACACATTGTCACTTACATTCACACCTTCTGACAGACACACTTACACATCGTCTGCTCCGTGTAGAAAGGTACCAACTCGGATTCCAGTTGAGAAAGGTACCGACTTGTCGTTCAGTTGGAAAATGTCCCAACTCGGCGTCTAGTTGGAAAAAGTACCAACTGGGCGTCCGCTTGTAAAAGGTACCAATAGGGAACTTGCATTAAAAAATCCATTAGGACCGACAGATAGAATATCGAAAAATAATCGATGCATATTTTATCTTTTTTCAATTAAATGATTATTAACAAAGATACAGCAGGATGTCACGTGACGTCACAACCTTCCCTCGTAGTATATCTATATAGTAGAAGTTTGTGACGTCACGCGACATTTCAAACTGCTGTATCTTTGTTAGTAATCATTTAATTAAAAAAGAAAAAATACATATCGATTATTTCTCGACATTCTATCTGACGTACCTAATGGATTTTTCATGCAAGTTCCCTATTGGTACCTTTTTCAACCGGATACCGATTTTGTCCATTTTCCAACTTGTATGATTTCAAGCATACGCGGAATTTGTACTCGTCTTTTTTAACTGGACCCCGAGTTAATACCTTTGTACACGGAGCCGAGGACATATAAATACACATAATTACATAGTTACATATATATACTCTCACACAAACATACGTACACTCACATTCTTACACATTCATACACTTACTAATCCACAAACATACATACACACACACTCTTATACACACACACAATCTTGTACACACACGTATACACACATATATACACTCACACACACATATTCACGCACACGCACACAGACAAACATACACACACACACACATACATACACACGCGCATACGTACACTCACATATTTATACATATATACGTTTACTAATCCACATACGGACATAAATATACATACGCGCGCACGTGCGCAGTAACACAAGCATACAAATTTACGACTACAGTAAGTTTATCATAATGTAAAGTGATTTGTTACTTTGTAGGTGTATGTTGGACATAAAAAGAATGTTAATAAAAGAAGGTATGAGAGCATTACAAAACAACTGTTAAGCAAGAGAGTGACCGCATTAAGAAATATTATGAGAATATACCGAAGCATGGAACAATTAGCCAAAAAGTGTCTAGCTACAACAGATAAAACGAAGAATTACCAAACCTTGATTCCAGAGAAAATCAAACATGTATTTTGTAAGTGAGTTTAAAATTATTTAAATATTTATAAGAAGACGATGCATGTTAATTCATGGGAACTCATGTGACCATTCTTTTACATTGATAAAGACATGATCTGTATTTATATGAGTCATTTCAACAAATTTCGCCGAAATTGTGCGCACGGGTTTCGCCAAATTTGTCATTGATTTTTTATATGAAAATACCTATGGAAAGAAGCACTCAAAAAAAGTTTCAGCCGCTAAGGTCTTCTGTGTGATAAAGTAGATTCTTCTGAAGTTCCAAATATGTCCGAAAAACGAGTATTATCAAAAAATTTTACCGATCTTCCATTTTATCAATTTGAACGTAGCAAAAAAGGATTTCTTTATCTTTTTATAAACCTTAAGAAAAATAAAATTAAACCGCCTTGGGAATTCAATGGATTACCTTTACGGAGATAAATGTAAACCTGAAATTTTATGTTTTGCGGGTTATGTTTGATTGCTTGCCATTTTAACTAATCGAACCGGAATTAGGTCAACCACAGCTCAATTTTTTTATCTTAAGAAAACCTTTAATTCTTCTTTGCAACGTACAAATTCATTACGTATAGCCATTGTTACAGAATATGAAAGTTAGGTACTTTTTGGAAAATCGTTAATTTGGCATCCCTGTAACTTTCTTCTATCGGAACCGTTTGAACCCTAACTTCAAGGAAAAGTAATTCAAACATCCTAGAAAGCAATGCCAACAACTTGCGCTCCTAAATTGTCAGCATCTTGAGGCCTCCCATTTGGCCACCACAATTTTCTCACAATACTGAATCTATTGTAACGTTTAATCCAAATATCCTCAATGACTCTCCGAGCACTCAAATTACAGGTGTTAATGTCATCCTTCTTTCTATTCTATACAGAATAATCCATAGTGTATAATACCTTACGTAAATTACGCCTGACTTGATCACTACAGTAATTTAATCGTTGCAAACTGGATTTATCAATAATTAGTGAATAACATTTTCTTCGAACTAGTGAATAGTTTTTCCCTTCGATAAATTTTGTTCGTTTTTTACGAATAGATTACACCTAATATACTGTCGTACACTTTGTATACAATTTCGTATAAAACTTTTTTAATATTGGGTTCAAAAATCTTGGAAATCGAAACTTGTATAGTATATTATTTGTGGTAAATATTTGTATTACAAATTCGAAATAAATATTTAGTATAAATATTTTCTATTTACCTTGTATAGTCGAATAAATATTTCGTGTAAAAGTTTAATTTACTTAAAGGACCAGGTTAAAGAAATTATAAAATTTTCTGCTTTAATGGTAATTAATATTAACTTTAAATTAAAACTTTGATCATTTTAAAAGTTTTTCGTTATTATCTATTAAATTTTATTTTATATTGTAATTAGTTAGTAGCCCAACTCTTCATTAAATTAGAAATATTCTTTAATTTTGTAATACAATTTTTTTTTTGAAACTACACTAGCTTACAATAAATAATTCACCTTCGTTAAGATAAGTTTTACTGTATAATTTTGAACTAGTATAGTATAGTAATACCCCCCCCCCCCCCCCCCCCCCATCGAACACACAACTCTCAGCTCATTACGAACTTAAACAATACCACGACCCTACTGATTCCTACCCTACTAAAATTACCCAGTAGTTGAGTTTTACCTTGCGTACCCTTACCTTATGTACACATAAATACTTGTATGGAATTTCCGTGTACTGACATTGCTTTTGTTTGCTAATTATTTTTTTGTCGCGTTTTCCCTTTCACTTAACAAAAATTTCCCAGTTTTCTTAAGTAACGGTACTTTGAGAAGTTGTACGAACCATAATTTATCAGCATGTTTGTTGTTAAATTAATCATGTTATTAAATATCTTAAATTAATAAATTTTCGTCTGGCAAATCATTCTCTATTTAAA
Source organism: Gastracanthus pulcherrimus (assembly GCA_949152435.1). NCBI lineage: Eukaryota > Metazoa > Arthropoda > Insecta > Hymenoptera > Pteromalidae > Gastracanthus > Gastracanthus pulcherrimus. The sequence goes on along the minus strand of OX424573.1, from coordinate 117,544,834 downwards.
GAGAAAAGACCTAGAAATGTCTTTTTTTTCTTAAGTCGCAATAATGAGCAAGTAAAAATTTTATTTTTCCTCCCACGTAATTTTTTTTTGTTTAGGAAAACAACTCGAATATTTTTTTTTAGTATTAGCTTTTTAATGAACCTCTATAGCTAATATTGTACTCAATCTGCATCCACCATCTACCTTTTTACCCAATATATTCCTGCTTGCATACCTTACACCCGCTTACGTTTCGGCAATCGTAATACTTCGCTACCACTTTTGTTTGCTTTACACATTGCTTACTAATTTTTTTTGTTGCTTGCTTTTACTTGATTTTAAAAATTTTCTTCTATTTGCTTGAAAATTTCTTTTTATTTTTCCTCTTTCCCTCTATTCGTTTTTTGCTTAACATACCTTTCATAAACAGCATTAAGCTGTGAAACTCGTAAAAATCTAATTTTAAAATAATAAAATAACCAACATTTAAGAAATGTGGTAGGAAAGCAAACAAAAGTGAGCTAACTCGTAACTTCATGAAACGTACCTCCCTCCCCTATACAGCTTAATTATCGAAAATAGACCCTGCAAAGATTTAATAAATCAATTCAGAGAGGATTCGTATAACAGAACTGTTTAATAATTACAAAGCACCACAAAATGAAATCGGAAAAGCCCTTCGACCAAACTATGTGATCTATATGTTTCCGGGTGCGCTGATCACGAATCCATGGTTCTTATGACAAATATGCGTTAGAATCAAGGTCATTTGAAGGTCACCTTCGTTAATTCGAGAGATATCATCTTTTTGACCTCGGATTCTGAAAGCGCGGGATATTTTACGTTCGGATATAGTTTGACATACGATTCTCAGTAACCTTTAGAGGTCATATAAAGGTCTAGAACATTCTTTAGAACTACTGAACCTAGTAGATTGTCATGGTTTGCGAATATCGAGGTAATGACCCTTTCAAAATACGTTTTCGGGTGCGCTGATCACGAATTCGTGATCCTTAAGACATATACACGTTAGGATCAAGGTCATTTGAAGGTCAGTTTCGTTAATTCGAGAGATATAATCTTTTTGACCTCAGATTCTGAAAGCGCGGGAAATTTTAAGTTAAGATATAGTTTGATCCACGGTTCCCAGTGAGCTTTAGAAGTCATACAAAGGTCGAGAACATTCTTTAGAACTACTGAACCTAGTAGCTAGGCATAATTTGCGAATATCGAGATAATGACCTATATAAAAGTTATTGGGCACGTATGGAGGGTTTGAAAATATATAGATAGCGAAGAAGACAAAAAATGTAAATACCTCATATGATATTGAATATAAGGTTTTTATTCCACACCCCACTAGAAAGCCCACGTTTTGCCCCTGATAAGCGGGGTGAAAGTGGCATATTTTTCAAAACTAGTTTTGCGGGGCGAAAGTAAAATTAGCGGGACAAAAGTAAAATTAGCGGGGCAAAAGTAAAATTAGCGGGGCAAAAGTAAAATTAGCGGGGCAAAAGTAAAATTAGCGGGGCAAAAGTAAATTTTTTCAAAAAGTGGCCTTTCAGTGGAGAGTGCAATAAAATACTATATGCAACACGAGGCAAAAGTAGATTTTTCCTTTGGGTGATTGTACTGCCTTTACGAGAATATTTTTCCCTTGGGTGATTGTACTGCCTTTACGAGAATATTTTTCCCTCGGGTGCTTACTGCCCTCGCTTCGCTCGGGCAGTAAATGCACCCTCTGGACAAATATTCTCGTTCGGGCAGTAAACTCACCCGCGGGAAAAATCTTCCACTTTTGCCCCTTGTTACATAATGTACTATTAAGTTATATGGTACTTAGATTTATTTTTTTTCTGCCTGTGTATAAAAGTTCAAGGTTATAAGGTATTTAAATTGAACTCTTCTGTCTCTGTAACGACTTTAAGGTTATTTTTTGTTGTTTATTTATACATATAATGGTTTTGATGTTATGTGAATATTTTGATTTTTTCGCTATATATTCTCTAATGTCCTCTTATGTCCTCTCAAACTAGTGGAATGGGCAATTTTTGAATTCCGAAAACTATGTGCATTAAATGTAGATTGCAACTTTACTATCATAAAAATCTAACATTTTCTTCACCAATCTTGAACCAGTGAATAGAACGTTGAGCAATTTTCGGGAAATGGGATGTCTAATGAATTTAAAAATCCATTTTCTTCACACCTATATTGATTACTTCCCTGAAAATTTGGGGGACTTCAGCAAGGAACAGAGTGAGATATTACACCAAGACTTCAAGGAAGTCGAAAAAAGATACCAAATTTATTTGGACATAAATATGATATTGGACTATTTCTGGTCTCTCAAGAGAGATACTACTAATCCACATAAAAGAAAATCTCTTCGTTGATCTTTCGCCAGTAAATGAACACGTTATTCATGAATTTTTATTATTAAGAGCGTAGATTCCTTTCCAGGGAGCTGCAAACTTAAGTTCCCCCATGTATAAAACACGGAGGATAAGCCAGGACTAAGAGAGGACAAATAGAGGACTGTACCATAGAACAAAATTCTTTAGTTTGAGAGGACATGAGAGGACATTAGAGAATATATAGCGAAAAAATCAAAATACTCACATAACATCAAAACCTTTATATTTATAAATGAACAACAAAAAATAACCTTAAAGTTATTACAGAGACAGAAGAGTTAAATTTAAATACCTTATAACCTTGAACTTTTATACACAGGCAGAAGAAAAATAAATCTAAGTACCTCATAACTTAAAAACCTTATACACAACGTTATTTGAGGTATTTACATTTTTTGCCTACTTTGCTATGTATATATTTTGAAACCTTCCATGCATGCTCAATAACTTTTGTATAGGTCATTACCTCGATATTTGCAAAACATGACTAGCTATTAGGTTCAGTAGTTCTAAAAAATGTTCTGGACCTTTATATGATCTCCAAAGGTCACTGACAACCGTGGGTCAAACTATATCCGAACGCAAAATTCCCCGCGCTTTCAGAATCCGAGGTCAAAAAGATGATATCTATCGAATTAACGAAGTTGACCTTCAAACGACCTTGTTCCTGACGAGTATATGTCATAAGGACCACGGATTCGTGTTCAGCGCACCCGAAAACGTATTTTGTAAGGGTTATTACTTCGACATTCGTAAACCATGACTAGCTACTAGGTTCTGTAGGTCTAAAGAATGTTCTCGATCTTTATATAACCTCTTGAGGTCACTGGGAACCGTGGGTCAAACTATATCCGAATATAAAATTTACCGCTTTTTCAGAATCCGAAGTCAAAAAGATGATATCTCTCCAATGAACGAAGCTTACCTTTCAATGATCTTGATCCTGACGTGTATATGACATAAGGACCACGGATTTGTGATCAAAGCACCCGAAAACATATAGATATCTTATTTTGGACTTTTCCAATTTCATGTTGTGGTCCTGCGTTATTGGAATAAATTGGTTGCGAATAGTTGACGGCGGTCAAGGCTCAATACAGAAGGAACATGAGCACAACGTCTTAACCGATAAGTTCGATTTAACCTGCGAAGGTTATTCGGTAACTAAGGGGCTGCGTGGGATCCAGAAATAGATATTGATATAAACGTTCGTTTGAGCTAGAGACATAAAGGTTTATCTAATTTCAGGCCAAAAGCGGCTCAAGCACACTGTTGTCATCAAGACTGAGCTGACTCTCAGCTCGAGCTCTATGAAATAACCGGATTGTGGCTAGATGTATCATACCGTCACTGATATTCCTGAAATATTGGCACAGCTCTTTATTTTCAGCTGTTTTGACGAGCAACGCTACTCTCTAACAGTAATCGGTCGATTCATACTTTCCCAATGTCTGCTACTGAGATGCAAACGTATTTATCTTTAATAGCCAAGTGACATAAATTCGATATAATCTTTAACTAATCAATATATAGAATCTTGAGATAATTAAACCGTTGGTAACTTTTTTTAATAGGGGTTCCAAAACGTATTTTTCAATATTATTTTTGAAGGGAAAGTCTTGAAATTATTCTGTACAATATCAAAGATGTGTAGCGCTACTCGGTGGGCAGAAAATGTTTTCTTCATAAGGACGCAGAAGAAGAAAACCGTATTAACAATGGCTTAGACGGATAAAGGAACCCCTATAAACATTGGCTTGGACCTGGAATTGGTAAGGGATAATATACGACTCCACGAATTACTCGAAAGAGTTCTGAGAACACTTTCGAGGTTGCTTATGATTTTGGTTGAGACGTGCCAAAAGCTCGTACAAAGTGTACGAAAATAACGTTCGTTTGAGCTTCGGGGAGCTAAAATAAGCTGACGCTTGCTGCGAGTATTATACCTACTCTAATAGCTGTGAAATAGAGTTTATGTGTTAAGTGTACTGTTTGAAAATATAGCTCCAAGGCACTATTTTTATCGCAATTGAGCTAACTCTCAGCTCCAGATAGCTAAAATAAGCTGACTTTTGCTGCGAGTATTATACCTACTCTAATACCTGTGAAATAGATTTCACAGCGTCTGTCGAAATGGTCCTCACAGTCATGACCTTGTCCTGTCATAGTGTTTACAATATAGCTCCAAAGCACTATTTTTATCGCAATTGAGCTAACTCTCAGCTCCAGGTAGCTAAAATAAACTGACGCTTGCTGCGAGTATTATACCTACTCTAATACCTGTGAAATAGATTTCACAGCGTCTGTCGAAATGGTCCTCACAGTCATGACTTTGTCCTGTCATAGTGTTTACAATATAGCTCCAAGGCACTATTCTTATCAGAATTGAGCTAACTCTCAGCATCAGGTAGCTAAAATTAGCTGACACTTGCTGCGAGTAATATATCTACTCTAATAGCTGTGAAATAGAGTTTATGTGTTAAGTGTAGTGTTTGAAAATTTAGTTCCAAGGCACTATTTTTATCGCAATTGAGCTAACTCTCAGCTTCAGGTACCTAAAATGAGCTGACGCTTGCTGAGAATATTATACCTACTCTCATAGCTGTGAAATAGAGTTTATGTGTCAAGTGAAGTGTTTGAAAATATAGCTCCAAGACACTATTTTTATCGCGATTGAGCTAACTCTCAGCGCCAGGTAGCTGAAATGAGCTCATGCTTGCTGCTCGTATTATACCTACTCTAATAGCTGTGAAATAGATTTCACAGCGACTGTCGAAATGGTCCTCACAGTCATAACCATGTCGTGTCATAGCGTTTGACAATATAGCTCCAAGGCACTATTCATATCGGAATTGAGCTATCTCTCAGCTTCAGGTAGGTAAAATGAGCTGACACTTGCTGCGAGTATTATACCTACTCTAATAGATGTGAAATAGAGTTTATGTGTTAAGTGTAGTGTTTGAAAATATAGCTCCAAGGCACTATTTATATCGCAATTGAGCTAACTCTCAGCTCCAGGGTGCTAAAATAAGCTGACGCTTGCTGCGAATATTATACCTACTCAAATAGCTGTGAAATAGATTTCACAGCGTCTGTCGAAATGGTCCTAACAGTCATGACCATGTCCTGTCATAGTGCTTGACAATATAGCTCCAAGGCACTATTCTTATCGCAATTGAGCTAACTCTCAGCTTCAGGTAGCTAAAATGAGCTGACGCTTACTGCGAGTATTATACCTACTCTCATATCTGTGAAATAGAGTTTATGTGTTAACGAACTCAGCCTCTTCTGCTAGATAAACTGGAAAAAATTTCGTCTAAATGGCCTTTACAGTCATGACCATGTCCTGTGACAGTGATTGAAAATATCGTTTTTTTAGCTTAATTCTACCGCTTTCGCTAGTTTTAAGCTGCAGACGGCTGGAAGGGACTGTTCTTATCGCGATTGAGCTAACTCTCAACTCCAGGTAGCTAAAATGAGCTGACGCTTGCTGCGAGTATTATACCTACTCTCATAGCTGTGGAATAAAGTTTATGTGCTATAGAACTCAGCTTCTTCTGCTAGATAAAGCGGGAAAATTTCTGTCTAAATAGTCCTCACAGTCGTGACCATGTCCTATCACAGAGTTTAAAAATATCGTTCTTTATAGCTTAATTCTAAAAGAGCATCCAAAAATACTTTAGGTACAAAAAGCTGTCATTTTGGGATCGGGTCGGATCGGAAAGGGCCAAGAAAGGTCAATTTGGTCGATACCTCTGATCGGACTGAAAACTTGTATCTAGGAGTAACTCGGGAAGATCTTACAATCTAGATAGTCTGGATTGAAAATTCCGAAATTTTTCGTTTTAGCTCTTTTCCTATTAATCCTACAAACTCGACGACACTTGGATTCGAAAGAACGGAAAAAAATAGGCGGATATAGTGAATTTCGATGACATCGAAAGAATTTAAGTGCCTGTGCTCCTATTCATATCTCCCGGCACCACCTTTAGCACGAGGACCCCCACAGCGCATTACAGCCGAGCCGATCCGACTACTGGGAACCAAGGCCTACGCACACATACAATGTAAGACCCTAAATATCTCACTAGCCTCTCCTATCCTGTCTTAAACTTGCACTTCCTATTTTTACCACTATCATATTAAATGTCATTTTCGCTATCCTGCTTTTGTTAATGTTTCGACTCCCAGGTAAATAACGCAAGTACTGACCGAAACTAGAGGCGAACGCGATTGAATTTCATATTAACTTCGCGCCACTTATTGCTTACGCGCAACGTAACACGACATTCCTTTAGTCAAATTTTATATCAGCGCTCCTGAATCATACGCATAGCTTGACAAAAAGTATGTCACTGTTTGATAAATTTTATAATTTTTAAAGTACGTCTACTAGAGGTAACAAGATATCATTATGAGCTTCTACACTATAAATCAAAGAAAGTGAATGTCGAAGTATCAGAAACCAAGATTTTCTTGTTTTCCTAAGATAAATGAAACTTTCACAACTAAATTTAGGACTCTACCTATTATAGTTTCTGTGCTATGAGATTAGGGTACGAATAGAAAAATTCACAGAATTTGGAAAAAACAGATATTGTATGCTTAAAGTGATTTCTAGAGTTTCGATTCAGTACACTCAAGTATAATATGACATATTTGATGAAAATTATTACAATGAATAATGCGACCTGATATACTACAGCTATGGTAATATGTCATTGCAAGCCTCTACTGTATTAATCAAAGAATGTACCTGTCGAAGTCTTAGTAACCAAGTTTTTCTTGTTTTCCTAAGATAAATGAAACTTTCACAACAAAATTTAGGACTACCTATTATAGTTTCTGTGCTATGAGATTTGGGTACGAATAGACCGAAACATAGAATTTTGAAAAATCTTACGTTAAAAAATTTACGCGATGACATATACACGCGACGCAACAATTGGGGGCCCACTCTCTGGAATATTTTAATAGCAATTAGCGCGAATAGCAAATTTTTTTTCGAAATTCAAAAATGGCCAACGTGGAGTCGGAAATTAAGAAATGAAGAGGCTACTGATATAATAAACATACATGTAACGGGCATAAACATATATTTAGCGGGCAATCGCGAAACTAATTTCTGTGAATCATTAGCATTTTTACAGCAACGATATCAAGTCGCGAGCGAATCTATTCCGGAACGCGCCGAAAAAGTAAATGAAATTTACGAATTTTTACAAGACAATATTGATATATCTAAAGTGTACGAGGCATATCAAGACGCTTTGATGATAGACATACTTTCAGTAACAATTAGAAAGTTTGATTGCGAAATACGTACTCTTTTAAACAGAAACGATGAAATGACGGAAACAACTGCCTATCAATCTATTATTGACTCAACAAATACGACAAACCCATCCAAAACTAATCCTAAACTTTCATGACAAAATAACGACAATGCTCAAAAACCTGACATAGCAAAAAACTCTTCACTTTTTTCTGCACCAAGAATACACAGCACACCTTATACAAACTCGACAGATAATTATCGTAGACCACACAACACTCTACAATCATTTCAAAGTACCACTCTCACACCAGTTCGTAATTTATCAATTAAAGATGCAGTCGAAATCATTCCAAAATTTAATGGTTACAACATTCCACTTAGAATATTTTTGGATGGATGCAGAAAAGGACGAAGTATGATACAACCGTGTAAGCCAGATTTAGTGAGATTAATAAAAATGCGCTTGTCCGGGCAAGCATTAAAAAATGCACAGCAACGAACTTTCTACAATATGGAGGAAATTATAATGTATTTTGATCGTACCTACGGTTCTGCAAAACGTTTTCACGAATTATTGGACGAGCTAGCAATCATGAAGCAAAAATACGACGAAAACGTAATTTCATTTTCAAATAGATTAAAATCAGCCGTACAAGAAGCATACGAAGCCGCGTTACGCGAAAAAAGACATAGAACTGATCTTAAATTAGAATTAGAAAAAGATAGTGTAGCATATTTTATCCGCGGTTTGCAATGGGTTATAAAAGGACAAATGGACACTCATGAATGTCTGGACGCCGCGATCGACCAAGCGATTGATATAGAGCGCGATTATGCATGCCAAAATACAGGCGAACAAGTGAGAATACCACAGCCTCCTACACAAACAAAAATTAACGAAAAAGAATCTGCACAAATTAACTTAGTCCATAGCAAAAAGTCAGAAATGTGTCAAATATGCCATAAATCGGGTCACACAGCGCCTAATTGCTGTTACCGTACCGATGACGCCGATTCTCCGAAGGCACCGGTCACTCCCCAAAAAAGCACCTGGGCCACACCCGATCGTAAAAAATCAATACCGACTAACTCACATGGACGACCGGAATGTGTCACGCAAGTGTGGAAAATACCCAAAAACAAAAATCAATACTCCAACTATGTTCCCTCTGCCAAACCAATCCCAAAATGGCGCCACTAAAGTATGTAATTATTGAAAAAAGGCCGGTCATTGGAAGAGCGAAAGTTGAAAGCTTGCATATAATAATAAAATGCGAGAAATGCAGCAGGGAAACGTAAACAGTTCCCGGAGAACGATGCAACCAGGGAAATTTCACAACCCCAGCGTCAAAATTACACGAGAAACAATCAGCAATATAATTAATAAAAAAAAATGTTTTAGTAAGCATTAATAATTGTTCGCCAACTATTATGCTAAAAACAAATTGTTGTTTGGAACCATTGTCGTTAATGCTAGACACCGACGCTGGGCCAGCACTTTTGAAAGTTTAAAAAAAACCGCGTAACGAAATTTTAGAACTAACCGATATAACAAAAAGTAGCATAAACACTTATGGCAAAATTGTAATGCAATTTCATGATTTAACATTTTAATTTCACTCAGTACCAGACGATTTTCCTATTGAGGAAAACGATTTTCTTATTGAGGAAAACGATTTTCCTATTGAGGAAAACGATCTGCTCGGCAGTGAAATCTTTATTAATTATGATGCAGACATTAATTATAGAGAACAATATTTTATAATTGATAATTATATATTGCCTGTAAAATTACTCAATTATCAATTAAAATTACTCAGTATCAATGAAAATAAAAAAGTACATAAGTTTTTAACCGCTATTTTTACCGAAAACGCAGAACAGCGCGTGCAAACCAAATCCAAACATTGGCCAAATTCAAGCTTAGAATATCAAATTCGCAAAGTCAAAAATCATATATGCAAATGACTTCCGATTCGAAATCCGAAATCCGATATCCGAAAAACGAAAATTTTACTTATAAAACCGAGATTCGAAACCGAAATCGTAAAATCGTGATCCGAAATTTGAAAATAGTAAATTAAGCGCGCAAAATCGAAATCATAATAATTCAAAATTAGAAAAACAATCGAACTCAGAAGCAGGATCTGATCATTACTAGCAAACTACCGCAAAAATCTACCAAAATTTGCATTTCGTAATTAGAAAATAAAAAAGCAAAATATAATAATTCTAGCTCTTGTTTCAGAAAAACAAAAACAACGCTGTTAGAATCAAATGAGTAATCGCTCCGAGAAGCTGATACAAAATCACTGTTAGAAGCAAATAAAAAATTGAAATCAGCATATCAAATTTGCATATGATGAAATTAAAATTTGCGATAAGAGTGAGGTCGAATATGAAATTTTAGAAAAATTCAATTATTTATTGAAAGTTATTAAAGAAAGTCAACAAATGAATAAATTCTTACCTGAAGAGCTTGAGAATATTCTAATCATTTGTAAGCATACTAAATATGCTAAAATATGAGAAAGTTAATGAAATCCAAAAATTAATTATGCAGTTGAAAAAACTATTTAAGTTCACAGTACATGCAAAGTCTAAAATAACAGCTGCGATTACTCATCTCTTATTTAAAGAGGACAAATACAGCTTTAAATTTTAAACTAATTGATAATAAATTTTAAAGTAAAAATAAGTCACTCATCATACATTACCTGATTATTTTCGGTAATTTTAAACATTTTATCAAAATATAAATAAAAAAATTTTTCTGAATTTTTTTGCAGGTCGCTCGGTGTTTTTGATTGTCTATATTGAGAACCTCTATATTTCTTGGGCTACCGAAAGGTTTAGAGAGCCAATGTGATCGTATTGACGCTTTCAAGGTTTTATTATGTTCAAAATAGATGTAGTTATGGTATGAGTGTGGGAATTTGTATATAAAAATTATTGACCAAAGTTATAGTCTATTTAAAACATATTTGATAATAAAATTTTAAAAAATTGAAGTATTTTTGCTTAATTAGGCTATAACTTTGGTCAATAATTTTTATATACAAATTCCCATATTCATATTATAACTACTTGTATTTTGAATATAATAAAACCTTTAAAGGGTCAATTCGATCACATTGGCTCTCTAAAGCTTGCGGCATCCCAAGATATATACAGGTTTTCATTGTAGTCAATCAGAGGGACCTAACGACCTAAAAGAAATTAAGAAAAATTTTATTAGTTATATTGTGATGAAATGTTAAAATTTACCGAAGAAAATCTTGTAATATATGATGAGTGACTTATTTTTACCCTTAAATTTATTATCAATTAATTTTAAATTTAAAGGTGTATCTGTCTCCTCAAGCGATACAATTAATGCAGCGAAAAGTCACATAAAAGGAAAGAAAATCATAAAAAATGCAAATGAAATAAACGAAAAGTAACGACATCAGAGCACACAAGGTGAAAGCGCTCCTGTGCCTCGACCATCTGACCGGTGAACAGAGAGTTTCGGGAGAGCGGCTCATAGACCAATATGCGGATAGATTTTATCTAACGGGAGATAAGTTGCCGGAAACAACTGTGCTCGAGCACGAAATCCCCCTCACTAGTACCCATTTATTTAATCCAGAGTAATTACATAGTATTTACATCCATAAAATCCTGCAGACGTAAATGCCATTATCTGTTCGCAGATCTGGTGTATATTAAAATATATATTAAATAACGAAAAAAAAATAAAAAACTAAAATTAAACTATACTTAAAAGTAAACGTAAAAATACTGTTCGTAAGAATTTTATTTTTCATAACAATTCACCGCAGTGAAACTAATATTTATAAAATTAACACAAATGCACACTGTATCAGCATTTAAAGATTTGATTTAATCTAATTCTTTATTTTATTATTTTGAGATGATTTGTTAATATCTAAGATTTTTAGGTTGTTTGGTAGCATGGTAAAATTCGTAATGGCTTTTATATAACTATTTTTATTACTATTTGTTTTCTTGTACCTAGGTATAATTATATTTTTATTCCTAGTTATACTGTCAGATGTGAGGTACTGATTTTTAAGATCAGAGTAATGCATCTTTATAGATTCAAAAATAAATATTTGTTCGATATTCATCGGATAGTCCTGTATAACAAAACTGTTTTTATTTACAATTTTAAGATTCTATTCTGTAGGTTTTGCAGTACACTTCTATTATTTTTATAAATTTCACCCCAGGCTATGATTTCATAATTAATTATGCTGTGGAAAAAGACTAGTATATCATTTTTATTACTTCTGTTGACATTAACTTGGAGATCTTATAAAAAATGTAGACTAGTTATTTAGTTTTTTTTATAATTTCTTATATGTGACGATCCTACCTTAAATTGTAATCAAATATGATGCCTAAATATTTATAATTCTCAACTCTTGTTAAAATTTTATCATTTATCTTACCATTAATTTGAGTTGGGACACTGTTGCTATAGTTACCAAAAATCATATATACCGTCCTGACAACATTTAGTGATAATTTATTTACCGCTAACCATTTACCTATAGTTAGAAGATAATTATTCATAGTTTCCTGAGCTTCGATCCAGTTATTGCCAGTAGCTATCACAGCAGTGTCGTCTCATTTCATAAGATGAAATTGCTTCAAAAGGAATTTCTTGCAAATTGATCATTGATATAAAGTATGAAACGAAGAGGTCCTAAAATTGTACCTTGCGGAACACCAATGTTTATTATCATGTTATCACTTACACTCTTATTAATCTTGACTTTTTAGTGATACCAATACAATATAATTTCTCAAGTAATATTTCATGATCAACAGTATCAAAAGCTTTGGTAAGATCCAGAAAAGTTATAAACGTTGGTTTACTACTATCTAAGTTACTGTATAATATATTTAATATGTAATTTAGAGCATTTTTCGTACCTACGTTTCTCATAAAACCGAACTAATGCTCAGATATTATATTACACTTTTTAACAAAAAGTAAATTATATTGTATATTACACTCTCAAAAATTTTAGCTATGTTTGATATTAACCAAATAGGTCTGTAGTTTGATAAATTGTGTCTCACACCAGTTTTATAAATCGGTACAATTTTAGCATGTTCTAGAGCGTTATGCCATATGGATTGGACTAAACATGTATTAAATAAAAATTGTAGTGGTTGGGTAATATAATTACATATTACCTTCAAAACTTTTACATTGATTCTATCAACAGCACCATTTTTTAACTTCAAAGTATTAATAATGCTCATTATTTCATATGTATTTGTTGGTCTAAAAAAATTGATCTTGTATTCATATCTGGCATTTTTAAAGCATAATCAGAAGGTTTAACAATTTTTTCACTTAAATTTCGATAAATTTCACAAAAATATTTATTCCTATTATTCGCTATTTCATTATTAACTGTAATCTTGTTATTATTAATTTTTATATAACATATAGAGTCAATTGATTTTATTTTTTTACCTATTTTCGTGTTAACAATATCCCATAGACTTTTACGATTGTTTGTATTGTTTTCCACTAAGCTTTTATCATATTTGATTTTTGCATCAATGACCTTATCTAGAATTTTGGCATAATTTTTGTACTGTACTTTAATTTATACATTATTGATATCCATTTGTCATAGGTTATATAAAAATTCCTTTGTTTCGCATGATTTAACAATAGCATCTGTAGTCAAATTTTTCCTGCGCTTATTTTCGCCTTTCAATTTTTTTATTTTAGCTTGTTCTATACATTATGTAATTTCGCATATCAGTTGATCAGCAGCTATGTTAGGGTCCTGTATTGACATAATTGCATTCCAGTCTCTTGTCTCAGCAATGTTTCCTAAGTTTTTATAGTCTAATATCACATTGGGTTCAGACTTTTTAGTTTTAATCTTATTTATGTAACAAAAATAGGGTAATGATCTGTTAAAGAATTTTTTAATTTATACATAACCGTATTTAGGCTATTAGTTTTAACGAAAATATTGTCAATACAGGATCTTTTACAATTTCCTACAGGTTGTCTTGTAACATCCATAAAACCATGACTATATCCTGTGACGGACTTAAGCCGTTCTTCTACTCCAACGTAGGAGAGTTCGTTTTCCAGTTGTGATTTTGTTACACGCGGTTCGCGTACAGACCGGAAGAAGTGCGCGAGAAACAACCTTTTCCTGGATTCCCCTTGATAGTTACGCTCCTACAGCCGCCGAGGTCGGAGCTGCAGAAGTGCAACTGTACTTTGGTTTTTGGTATGCTAACTCGAACCAGCAGGAGGGCGCGTTAGCTCTCCGTCGGGCAAGCAGTCAAAACCCCGAGAAAGGCCCCAGCGCGCTTTTCTCGGGTAAAACCCTGAAGACGTAGTCTCGGGTAGCGCGTTGGCCGCCCCGAGCTATGCCTTTTATGGAATTCGTTAGCGCGTTTCCCCCTCCAGTGGCTACTGAAGGACGTCCGGCGCACCCGAATAATAGGTGGAGGCGTAGAAAAATGAGTTATAATTATTAGGGTGAAACTTGTTTTTTTTTATTGAGGGTAAAAGTACAATTAAAGAGGAGTGGAGTTACGATAGAGGGAAGCGAAAGAGAGAGATTACACGCGATAGATAGGCGAGGATTCACCACATCACTGTATGTTCACCACAAGAAGTGGCCCGAGTTCACCCTAGTATTCCGAGCGCGAGGCCTGCTCGCTGGCTAGCCACGGCTTGAGAGGTCAGAGAAAACTCAGTGCTTCCTCGGCTGTGCGTCGCCGATATATACCCTAGCCCACTCTCTCCATCTCTCTCGCTCCCGTCCTCCTTCTCACGATATTCGCGAATCCCCACTCTTCCAATATTCGCGAATTCGTTGCTCCTCGCTGAACACGCTTTCGTATGTCTGCGCGCTCGTATGTGTATATGCACACGCGCGCGTTCTTAGCCATTACGTTGGCCCCGCCGTATCATCTTAATTAACAAATATAAAACCGAATCATTTCCGCAATAATTAAATAATTAATTAAATGATTTCTTATAAAAAAAACTAACTTTTAATTAATACTACTTTTTTTATATCGTAAATGTATTAACTAATTTATTTTGCTTATAATAATTACTAATGTTAATATCATATTAACAATAACAATAATAATTAATGGTACCGTTCTTGATAATAAGGGTATAGGTACAGGCCGTCTCAGTGCCCCCCAATAAAAGTTTCAATTTTGGAAACCAAATTTGAAAATTTTATTTTGCTTCCTGGGCGGCGTATACCTTCACTGGCTCGCTCTCCTAATAAAAAAGTAACGCGTCAGATAACGTATTCTGTTTTTTATTTATTCTATAAAAACAACATAAAACAATAATCCAAATTACAAATAATTAAAAATTAAAAATATAAAATTCCTAATTTTCGACTTGTTGAAGCCACTCTTCAAAGTCGTTGATGGCATCCATCAGGTCGTCCGATTGGAGGTGTTGGCATGGGGCCTCTAGCCCTGCTTGGTCGACGTCCGACCCTCCGATATCGGGTGCCATTGAGATTGGGTTTTGCTCGGGGTTATCGGTCGAACTTCCCTCCTGGACATCGCTCTGTCCCTCCCTGGCCTTTTGCCTGTTTTACGCATATTTTTTATTTTTTAATGACCGAAAAAACCGAAATTTTTTATTTCTTGTCCCTCGTTTTGTGCTAAATTTTGCGTACCTCGCTATGATGTTTTGACGTGCCTGCAGTTTCCAGGAACTGTCTTCCAGCTGGTCTATGGCTCGGGGCTCGTATTCCTCGCCGTCGCTTAGACTTGGTAAAGCCTTTTGGGCCGTTGCGATTTTCTCCATGTCGCTTAGCGCAGGAGGAGATGGTAGTAGATGCGTTATTCCCCTTTTCCTCTTTCGGCCCTTCTTTAGGGCTTGCGTTGGTTCCGGGTCGGGAGTAAGCTCGATGTCCGTTGGAGTGGGTCGGTCCGTAAAATTCGGGCTTCCTCGGTGAAGCTCCGGGTCGCCGAGCTTGCGCGCTTCCAAAAAACACCCATCCTCGGTGTTTCCGTATGGATTTCTCCATGTCTCCGGCCACCTGCGTTCCCTTCTGCTTCGACATTGTGTCCGGGCCCAGCCGCTTGTCCTCTTTTGGTCCTCCGGGTGGGTTCCATCGAGCAGGTTCCTCGGCTCGCTGGAATCTTCCCTTCCTTGCGCATTTAAAGCGTACGTAGAAGATGCGTGTCGTTTTATATGGCACCGTCCTATGGTACCCGCTTCCCAGCGCTAGGTCTCTTTCGCACACGACCGTTTCCTGATCGCACATACCGAATCGCACGTGCCTTTCGGTACTCGTCGCTGCGTCGCGGGTCGCGGGTCGGGTTTCGCACATGATGCTCGATCTAAATCGACTGTGAGGTCCTTTTGTCTTGCACCTTGACTCATCACCTCGGCTTTCCCCCTCCCTTCTGCCGAATTTTCGCACACGTGCCAGCTCCTTGTTTACGTTTGAATTCTCCCATGCGCGTACCGGACCTGCAGTCCTCCCTGCTTGTATTTCTCCGAAAACATCGCATGTTTCTTCGATGTGGCTCTCTTCTTGTCCCTATCTCTATCTACCTTTTAATTCTATTCTTTCTCGCTACATTGCTTTCTTAGAGTATTTTGAACCATATTCTTTTTTCTTTGGGCCAATTTCACGGTGCCTCTTTTATTTTTAATTTTATAATTTGTTTTAATTGATGTTTGCACGTATACGTATATACACGTGTTGTCCAATATATACGTGCACTCATTAAATTATTGTATTCTATTATTTTATGGTTCAACTGTCTCTTTGTTTACTTAATTTATTTTAATAATGCATATACCTTAATTATGTATTGGGCCAATTTCACGGTGCCTCTTTTCGTTTATAATGTTCTGTTCTGCATTATTTAAATAATTACATTTCGTTTTTACATATGTGTTTTTGTTTTTCGCTTAATTACATGTTACGCTATCTTTTGTATTTTAATCTATTCTAGTTATGCTCTTTTACTTTTGTTTAAATCTAAAATTTATAAACTCTTAAGCCTGTTCTATTCTATTGTGTGTTTCTCTCTCCCTACTGCCCCCCAAAAAAATTTGAATTTTTGAAAAAAAAATTTGAAAATTTTATTTGACCGCGCCAAAGAGAGAACATCCTAAAGTTATCAAATTTCACTTGCCCAATTTATGATTATTTTCGTGTGAACAAAAACAAATTTATACTATAAAAGTTTATTCTAGTTTATCTAATTTGTCAATTTTTTGTTTCAATAATCAATTTTTCTTTTGATTACTTACTCACTGTAATACGGCTTTAAATTTGCCAAGTGAAATTTTCCCCGTTATTTTTTTAATACCGGGTCGTAAAGTAGATACGTATCGATTCCCACGGCTTGTTGCACGATAAATGGCCCTTTAAAAACATCAAAAAATTTTGCTATTTTGCCGTTCTCCGCATCCGATACGTTTAAAGCTTTCACTAACACTTTGTCGCCGTCTTTAAATTTAAAGTGTGTTTTATTCGCATTCCGTTTCGCTGCTCTATTCTTTAAGAATTTGTGCGCATAGTCGCGAGCCAGTGATATTCTATTGTCGCGGGACACATCGTTGTCCTCTTGTGGTACTTTTAAATATTTTTCCCATATCCTTGTTGGCTTATGGCCCATATGCAATAAGATAGGTGGCTGGTTCGTCGTTTCATGTGAGATTTCATTTATAATGTTTTGAATTTTTCGAATATACAGAGCCCACCCGCCGTGTTTATCCTTTACGAAAGTGCGTAAAAACCTCGCCAATTCTCGGTGTACGCGCTCGATTATGTTACTTTGAGGGTGTCTGATAGATGAATATATTATGCGTATCCCCTCGTTTTTTAATGTATCAATCCATTTTTTGCTCGTAAACTGCGTCCCATGGTCTGATATTATTGCCTCCGGTTTCCCATAAGTTGGTAGTAATCATTCATTAATTTTCTAATTACCGCTGTAGTGTTCGCCTTTTTTAGCGGATAAAATACTACGTATTTACTGAATACGTCTATAGTAGTTAACATGTATTTTACACCACCTCTCGACACGGGTAAGGGACCAAAAAAGTCTATCGATAACATTTCTCGCGGTTTATTAGTTAATATAGGTTGCGTGATTTCGTCATATCGCTGCGTTAAATATTTAGTTTTTTGGCATGTATCATACGTTTTTAGTATTTCAGCTACCCTTTTTCGTAAATTTCGTGAGTAAAAATGCTCTAAGATTATTTTATATACTTTTCGCGGCCCCACATGCCCATATATCACGTGTACCTCCGTTACGAGTGGTTTTAAGTTCCCCTCTGGTATATATATTTTTGCACAATTAATCATAATTCTATATAATATATTTTCTCGAATTTCGAATTTCTTTTTTATTTTAGCGTCCCCAGCCCTTAGTTTTTCCATAATCTGAGACGCGTACGGCTCACTTCTTTGTAATTTATCCATATTTTTACACAAATTGATTAACGCCGGGCTTGGCTTTTGTTGTACCACTGCGGCTATAATTATTTCAGTTTTTTCCGCGCGGTTCGGCTCTAAATCGGTGACGCGGCTTAGATAGTCCGCGACGACGTTTTCTTTGCCCGGTATATATTCCGGGTCGATATTAAAGTCTTGTATAGCTAAATTCTATCTTTGTAACCTGGCATTACGGTACTTGCATGTTTTTAAAAAGGCAAGAGCTTCATGATCTGTCCTCACGTAAATATTTATTGCCCCCCGTAAAAATGTGTCCAATCTCTTTAATGCCCATACTAATGCAACCATTTCTTTCTCAGTGGTAAAGTATGCGCCCTCGCTCCCTTTTAAAGTTCTACTTACAAAACACACGACTCCTTCTTCACCCTCGTCATTTAATTGCGATAGTGCCGCGGCGCACGCAAAATCCGAAGAGTCGGTGGAAAGTATGTAAGGCCGTTTCGGGTCTGCGTATTTTAAAATAATGTTTTCATCAAAAATTTCTTTTATATTGTTAAAAGCTCTTTGTTGCACTGCGGTCCAATCAAAAAATGAACCCTTTTTAAGCAGCTCAATCAAAGGTTTTGTGTGGTGCGAATAAGTTTTTACGAATTTAGTGTAAAAATTGACAAATCCCAAAAAACTCTGTAAATCCTTTACATTTCGGGGTCTTTTAAAATTTTGTATGGTTATTATTTTCTCGGGATCCGGCCTGATTCCGTGTGCTGATATAAAATGGCCTAGAAATTCAATTTCCTCGCACATAAAGTTTGATTTTTTAAAATTTAATCTTAGATTATGGGCTAAGAGTCTTTCATAAAGCGCAGCCAAGTGCGACAGGTGTGTTTCGAAATTTTTCGATTTTATCACCATGTCGTCCACAAACAATACTAAAAATTCGTCAAAATCTGACGTTGTTTGATCTAGTCCTCTAATTAGGGCTGATCCGCTAGTTTTTATCCCAAAGGGTACCACGTTATGCTCATAAATGTGATTATCACACTTAAAAGCCGTATATTTTTTGCACCACTCCGCGAGCTTTACCTGCCAGTAACTACACGTGAAGTCTGAGGTACTCGTTATCGGCTTTCCTGCGCATCTTTGCAATACCTCCTCAACGCCCGGCGGCCCCTCGTAATCATCAATAAGCCGCGCGTTCAGTTTTCGAGCGTCTAAACATAATCGCACAGAACCGTCCTTTTTTTTAACTACGGCTACTGGGTTAATATACGGGCTGGTCGAGCGCCTAATGATTCCTAATTCCAACATTCGGTTTATTTCCTTTTTTACCTGCTCGCCATATGCTAGTGGTATAGGATAGGGCTTAGTATAGAAGGGTGTATCGTCCTTCAAAATTAGCTCGTGCTCATAGGTAGGTAGCAAACCGGGTTTTTTTTCAAACACTTTTTTATATTTTACAAGTAATTCTTTTAATTTCGTCTTTTGTGATTCATTTAGATTTTCACATAAATTTACTTTATCGTCGATTTCTTCTACTGAGATATCGTACGATTCTTCGCGGGATTCCGTACCTTTTCCATCGTCCTCGTCGAAGTGATTCCTGAGATCTACCTCATTTTCGAGGTACTAATTTGCATGCTCGATGCACAGAGACGTATATTCGTTTGACGCGAACCGCCTATCTGTGTAACCGATAACACCGTCTTTCTGATTTACTTGAAATAATAAGTTTTGATTTACCGTGTCAATTAGCATTTTTAACGCTTTGATTGAGTCATACCCGATGATACACGGTTTTACCAATTTTGGCACTACTAAAATTATTAATTTTGCCTCTAATCCTCCGATAGTTATAGTTAGCAGTATTTGGAACTTTAATCTCGCCGATTTGGCCCCCGTCGCGCCTTTAATGACTTTTCCACTTATAGGTAGTGTAGGGCATTCTTTAAGTTTATCAATATTTGCGTAATAAAATTCTTCTGAAATCGCCGTGACTTCACTCCCCGTGTCGATTAACGCTTTTACTTCGTTTCCGTATACGCTTATGCTAATTTTCGGACAACACGTAATTTCGGCATTTTCTCCAGCGGGTTCTACATCGTATAATAATGTTTCCCGCGGGTCTTCTATTATAGAAGCTACATTTAATTGCTCAGTTGCGCCCCGTCTATTTTTTACTTCTAGATCCGAATTACGTGACGCAACTAATCCCCGTTTCCCGGGGTTCGAACATCGCTGATATCTATATCGAACACGTTTATGTCCGATTGATCTTTCTTATTTGCAACAGGAGCCGCGGATTGGCTCGGCGCGTTACCCGTGAATTTTTTCGTTTCTACCGTGTTAACGGGCGCGCGGTCGCCTTTTGTGCGCTGATCATCGCTGTCGTATTCTGCTAGTATTTTCAATAGACTATTTTTATCTTTTACCCTTTGCCCTGCTATAGCTAACCTGATACTCCTCTCAAAATGCTCGCCGATTTTTAATACTAGGTTTTTTTCGGGTAATTCGAGTTCAAGTTCTTTCGTTAATCCCAGGATATAAATCGCGTAATTTACGCGATTCATGGACGCTGAAGCATACCACTGCCCGAACTCTACTTTTCTTTTCGCCACTCGTCGCATGTTCGAATTCCAGTACCTCTCTTTGAATTTGTTTAAAAAATCGTCGTAATCTTTTATCTGGCCCTCCTGCAGGTACCACCAGTTATGAGCATCGTCTATTAGTGCCTGCGAAATTACACATAGTGTTTCATCGGCATCAGGCCGTATTAATGTAAAATAGTTTTCTAACTCAAATATAAATTTCATCAGTCTTTCCGAGGGTAATCCCTTAAATTTAGGTATATTGTTCGCGCGTTTCCCCCTCCAGTGGCTACTGAAGGACGTCCGGCGCACCCGAATAATAGGTGGAGGCGGGGAAAAATGAGTTATAATTATTAGTGTGAAACTTGTTTTTTTTTATTGAGGGTAGAAGTACAATTAAAGAGGAGTGGAGTTACGATAGAGGGAAGCGAAAGAGAGAGATTACACGCGATAGATTGGCGAAGATTCACCACATCACCGTGTGTTCACTACAAGAAGTGGCCCGAGTTCACCCTAGTATCCCGAGCGCGAGGCCTGCTCGCTGGCTAGCCACGGCTTGAGAGGTCAGAGAAAACTCAGTGCTTCCTCGGCTGTGCGTCACCGATATATACCCGAGCCCACTCTCTCCATCTCTCTCGCTCCCGTCCTTCTTCTCACGATATTCGCGAATCCCCACTCTTCCAATATTCGCGAATTCGTTGCTCCTCGCTGAACACGCTTTCATATGTCTGCGCGCTCGTGTGTGTATATGCACACGCGCGCGTTCTTAGCCATTACGTTGGCCCCGCCGTATCATCTTAGTTAACAAATATAAAACCGAATCATTTCCGCAATAATTAAATAATTAATTAAATGATTTCTTATAAAAAAAACTAACTTTTAATTAATACTACTTTTTTTATATCGTAAATGTATTAACTAATTTATTTTGCTTATAATAATTACTAATGTTAATATCATATTAACAATAACAATAATAATTAATGGTACCGTTCTTGATAATAAGGGTATAGGTACAGGCCGTCTCAATCCTTTATCCAAAAAATTACAAAAAATATCTTGGCTCATCCTATCTAACTCTAATAGATCTATATTAAAATCTCCAATTACTAGATGGATTTTAATATGTCTCTTTTCACTTAAAAATTTATTTAATTCTAAAATTAACTCAGTCTTTGATATATCATGAGATCTGTACATAGCGCAAAATTCAATAGAACTATTATTATTTATCGTAATATGTATATTTACATCAACAGAAGCTAGGGTGATGTTTTATTGAATTCCAGCAATAAATGCCACTATGCAACATTTCACTATATTTATATTAAATATGTATTGACGCACCATATGTATCAATGAATATATAAATAAATAAATAGATAAATAATCTCGCACCACACAAACATTTAATCTCGAAACACAAAAAAAAAAGATTCAAACACTAACAAAAATTACCAAAACAAGCAAAAAAACAACAAAACAATAAATAAAAAAAACAACACCAATCAAATATCATTATTCAAGCATGACGTATGCAAACAAGGAGACTCTTGCCAGCTGCCGATCGGCACGAAAGTATCAGGAGAACATCAGAAGCAAAGAGCGTATCTACCCTTCCGATATTACAAGGCGCTGTCTCGTCCACTTTCATGAGACCCAAAAAAGAGGCATCAGGGGCGCAGGAAGACGAAAAAAGTCATCAATGGATCCTCTCGCCCCAAAACTAACTAGTCACACCCTGCTCGCCCTTAAGGTGGCAACAAATCACGAACTCAACGAATACTGTTCCTAGAAGTAGAAGGAGGAGGAGCCAGAGCCATGCAAGGACCACCCTCAAAGTTTTTCTACGCAGATCCAAGGACGAAGAGCACGGACCAAACTATCACCAAGAAATTAGCTACAACGAGGAGGTGACACAAAATTTTCTTAATATATATATTAAGACATATCTAATGCACCGGAAATTTAGAAATTACCTCAAACTTCTTGCCCATCTTACATGCATCAAATAACGATCTCTAAGTACTTCTGTCTTCTAAATTTTGCGTACCTCAAATATAAATAATTGCACATAATGACACGTAATGTGCATATAAAAAAAGGGAGAACTATCTTAACTTCACAAGTATTATTTCAAGTACTCTATTAAATAAAATCTAAAAAATCACGCTAACATATGGGCAAAGCCAACGTTATTAAAAATTTAATAAACATTGTCCTCGAAATTCGAGTTTTAACAAATATATTTAATTAAAAATTAGCTGAGATCACTCAACTCATTAACTTATAAGAAATTACTTGTACTCACATTTATTTGTACTTCAGGCAGCAAAATTAAAAAAAAATACTTATGTACTCGATTAGATTAAAATTTTGATCTTATATTCAATCAATGTGTAATGTACTAATGTAGTTGAATCAAACCCAAACAGTTCGTTATATCAACATTAAATAATCACCCCCTTAGTGCAAATGGTTTTATCAATGTATTAATATCTACAAATCCGTCGTGTGATATAACAAACTGCGTTTAAGCGCAACCAACATGAGTAACGATTATTACCCGGAATTTAATAATAGCATGTTTAACCTATATTTCTACATGTTCTTCACACCACTCCCGACGTAATCCTTGAAATAAAATCCCTCTCAGAAGAGCAACAACTACATATCCACTACATACGACCAGTTCTACATCTTACATAAATGCATAAGAAAATGTATGAAAAATCTGCACAAATGCAAAACTCACTTGTAGTGGCAAATACAAAGAGATATGTAACAATTTCAAAATACATCATTGACCAAATGTTATAAAACCTTGCTTTGCGTCAAGAAAACTGGATTCTCAGCAGACATTTGCAACACAGAAATGGAAGTAACCTAAAAAGACATCTGATCATTCGGTTACACTTCTCACACCGACCAATCACCGACAGAACACCGCGAGTTAGGAAAAATTCGAAATCATGACCACTTGCAGGGGCAAGTAGGCTGCACCTCAAATTGTATCGCACCGCCGACGCGAGTCTGCAGGGGCGGACCCGTTACGTCCAGAACATCGCCATCGTCAAACTATATGTATCTTACGATACTGAATCCTACTTATAGACCTATATTATACAACTAGTATCCTACCTTGCCAACCTCGTACCCTTGCATATCATACTCATCCACCCCAATTTTTCCCTAACTCCCCTCCGCGACCACACACCTCAGTCGCTCCCCTTCTATGACACATAATTAATTCATAACTTAGGTTAAGCATGCGACTCCCGCGTAGTTATATAAGCCAGGGACCCCCAGGGCGCAGCGGCTCTCAACCGACATGAGTGTCTCATGTCAACGTGCGCCCATCTGTGTACGTTACACGTTCGAGGGACCACGCCAATGTCTCAGTGGGTCTATAACGTATGTGTGTGTGAGTGTAATGTTCTGTGTTTACGTCACTGTGTGTACAGAAATATGTGTGTCTCTCTCTTCTTTTCGTTTACTTACATCGTTGAGTTGGATATATGTATAATAGTTTTAGGTTGTACATTATTTTAGTTGAAATATTATATGCGATAACATTTTTTTTGTAATGTAATTATAATAATAATAGTTCATACATTCATTACTTGCGTTCTTCATGCCCTCTCATCATTCCTTGTACAGACAACCGAAATCACATGCGCGCACTAATTTCACTGCACTGCACTTATCTTGCGCATCTTGATAAGGCTGCCGCCAATGGCCCTGGCGCTCCGTCGTTCGCGTATAATGACTCAGTTTTTTCTCAGTGTTGTTGTCGATACGACCTTGCAGGTGATAAGGCGCTCCCATGAGCGCATTCCTCGGCTTCGTATCACTGCTCTAAATGATGGCCTTCTCGGAAAGAAAGCCAGATCCTCCGCTGGCGTACAGCTGGGCGCTGGAGCTTTTGTCGGCTATGAAGACTGTTGCACACCGATTCTTTTTTTTTTAAGTCTTTACTCGGTTTTTATGTCGATCCGCTTGCTGATGAGTCTGAAACTTTCTAGAGCCTATTAGAAAAAAGGGGACCCCCCGCGACAAATCGATTTACAAATTATCAATGTAGCAATTGTTACTCCTGTAGTGAATCGTCTTTAGTATATTATATAATCAGTTGTTTTAAGTATTAAAAGGGAGTGTGGGACGTTTTGAAAAGTCCTACTTAATTTGGGGTGTTTGGTTTCTGTTTTTCTATTATTTTTCGTATTACTGGGGGCTCGATTTGATTATGATTTTAATAATTCGTGTTTTGTTTTCTTTTTGAATAAATTGATTTAATTGCACAGTGTGTTCATTTTGATCTCCTTTGTTTCAGAGAAAAAACCCTGTTGGTCTGGGGAAAATATACCAATTACTCCGGACTTCCGTCGGATACGACTTCGAAACGACATTATAAAATGATATCATTCACTTTTATGGTGATATGAGTTTTTAAAGTTTAACTTTTATTGTTTTCCTAAAAACTACTGTAACCGGGGCATCCGCAGTAATACACACACTTACTCTAAGTGTTTCCAAAACTAATTCATTTGTGTGATATGTGTCTTAAAGTTTGTTTGATTGTTGTGTCGTTTGCAAGGTTTGCCGCGTCGCCCACCGGCCCTTTTTGTTCCATTGATTAATTGAGCGTTATTTGACTGACACTAGGTGTTGCAGGTGAAAATGTCCATCCTAGCTGACTGGAAGCCGGATAACCCAAAAATTCTTATCGCTTTACTAACTCTATGAATTTGAACCTTTATACATTTTTCTAATTAATTTTTAATGCGCGATTTAATTTCCCAATACAGCCAACGGCTAGCGTGTCTATTACCATGCGATAAAAAGAGCGATTATGGTCGTGTGTTAATATTTTGGATTCTTTGCAAGGGCCCATCAACATCATGACGGAATATCTGTCAATAATGAGCACGATACTCGAAATCTAATATTTTCGATACTTATTTTTTTTTTTTACTTGAACGTGACTTAGGAAGTACACTCGTTGTCTTATCAACTTTTAGATTGCTTGTATGTTTTTCCTGTTTTCTTTCTTTTCTGCGAGGAAGCACCTGTGCATAGACGTCTCACAGTTGGTGCCAATCGCTTTTCCTCTTTTCCTTGTGAATCTCCCACGAGGAGGTTTGGTTTTTTTCTTGTATACAGTTAAACGAGAAATGATGTTTGTGTTTTTAGATTGCATTGCTGGGCGTATATTGGGGGGGGGGGGGGGGAGGGGCGCAAAAATTAAAAATGACTGTTCTTTAGCGCTACAACTCCCAGCGCTTTCGATAGCTGGTCGATCGGGTGGGTCTTTTACTATCGAGGTACTTTTAAGCTTATCTAGACTGATGATTCTCGTAATATTCCCATTTCTTATTTTTCCCTGCTTGTAGATATGATCAATGCTGATAATTTCGTAAGGGTCTTCATAGTCACGGTCGTACTTGCCCATCTGTGGATCTTTGAGCCTGTAGACCATCTCGCCCTCTCTAAAATGCTGTACATTCAGCTTTATGTCATAATAGTATTTCGATCTGAATTCCGCATGGACTAGATTCATGGCAGAAAGTATTTGTACTTCGGAGAGGTTGTTAATTAGGTCAACCAAATAATCTCCATACGTGAGAAAAATTTTTTTCGGGGGAAAACTCGAAGGTTTTTTTGAAAACGGGATTTCGCCCAAATGCAAGCTCGTGTGGGGCAAAATGAGGAATCATGCATTGTGCAGTTATAGGCGTGCTGGCAAATAGACACCCACTTGCTCCAGTCTTTACGATTTTCTGTATATTTTTTCAATTATTCTGTGAGTGTATGATGCATTCCCTCAATGCCGTCGTTTGATTGCGGGTGATATGCCGTGGTGTAGTACTTGTCAATTCTGAAGATATGACAAAATTCATTTAGCAGTCTATTTTGAAAGTGCGTACCCTGGTCTGTCAGCAGGGCCGCGGGTGGTCCAAAATAGCAGATGACTCGCTCTGTAAATGCGCGTGCAACCTCATCCGCGCTTGCACGTATTATTGGAATCAGGATGCAGTATTTTGTTAAACAACCCTGTATTGTAACAATATATTTATAACCTTCTTCCGAGGTTTTAAGTGGACCATAAAATTCCATAGACATTTTTTGAAAAGGTTTGAATGGCGTGTCCGTTATTACCAGTGGCAATTTTGCTGAAAGTTTTGCTTATGCCTCTGTGTCGACCGATCGCTGCTTTGTGATATTCTTCAATCAGTCTATAGCGATCTATTACAGGCGGAATAGGCAAGCTGTTTAAAAACAAAACTGCTATCAGCGGCAGCACTTCCATTTGATTTTCGAACAAATCAATGAAAGTGGTCCATTCAGGTATGATTAGGATGACCAAATCTCTTATTATACCACAACTTTTTATATTTTGGCCACGAATCTGATCTCTTAATTTTTTTAAACATTTATTTAAATTAGATTTGAGTGCATTGTCATTCATGCTATCTTTGACAAATAATCCAAGCAGTTTTATATCTTTGCATTGCGATACATGCACGTCGGCAATTTTGTGACTTGTTTTCGCGATCTCATCGGTGCTTATGTATCTCCATTCGCTTAATGCTTGCAAGATTTCAGTGTCGGGAAAATGGCCAGTGGTTAAGAGATAAATAATATTTTCTTTATATTTGAAAGGGTGGGCATGGAGCGCTTTTAACTTTCAGAACGCAGATGGCTCTTCGCCGTCCAGCAGAGCCCACGGCAGCTTGTCCCACGGTGGCCTTGCACTGATAACGAGACACCGCTCGAGCGCATTTGTGTGCGTGCGCGCAAGAATACCTGCCTCTCGTGCACTGCGCGCAAGAATACCTGCCTCTCGTGCACTGCGCGCATCAGACTGCACGCTGCCGGAGTCTTGTGCATCTTTTCCAGAGTGTGAGCCGGAGTGCAGCTCTTTGCTTGAGGGAGATTTATAATTGTCTTGGATAGGTTTATCGTTTTTCCCTTCATTTTTAGGGGGTGGTCCGGAGCTTTTGTCCGACTCATTGCGATCATCATAATTTATGCCACTATTAATATTTCCTGGCTCTGCATCTGTATCTATTCGAATGTAGGATGTAAAGTGGTCCCCAAACATATGCAAATATATATAGTGTTCGGTAGTGTTCACTATAATGTGGCAAAAATCTACATTTCCTTTGCTTAATTGCTGGTGAATGTAAATATTCTGGTTAAATTCCTGCGCACAAATATATGCGCAGTCTGCATTGCCCCATTTAGTTTTTGAGCTTAAGATCTCTCGCGCTTCCTCTGCGTCTCAGTAAATCGGTAGCGCTGGCGAGTGAAGCAGAAGCTGGCTAAATTGCACAGCTGATATGCTCAGCGATTGGATTTTTATTAAAGAATAGAATAGGCAATTGTCGGGTGGCTGCGATGGTATATCATCGCTGCGAACTAAGATAGCGTGCGGGTCGACGCACAATTCTCTCGCCTCGTAAGTTAAAATGTCCGCTCTGTACGATGAGTCAGCTGCTGGTGGCTTTTTGGAAACAAATTTTGAATCATTAAAAATGCGAGGGACATATTCAAAATCGTCTGTGTTGCCCTATTCATAGGGCCCAATATCGGGAAATTCAATTTCATCCAAATGCTCTTCCATCTCAATATTTGAAGTTGGTGCAAATCTTGACTTTCTTTTACTTTCAATTTTTCTTGCCATATACAGAGCATTTTCATGCTTTTCCGCGATGTTTTCTCTAGAGAAATCTCCCCCTGTCTTCTTTAAATTTGTTATTGGTGTTGGTGCAGGTTTATTTACTTCATTTAGGAGACGGCTCGCAGCATCGCTAGTCCAACCTAGCGGCGACGTTCTTTTCGGCTGAGGTATTATCTGCATACTGATATCGGTATCAGATTTCTTCTCGTCGAGCGTCGGCGATTCGCGCCGTGCTCGCTGTGCATCTGGCATTTTACTGCCAGAGCTTTTGCGTTTGAGGCAATTGAAGTCGGGTGTGCTACCGGGCTCTGTATCGGCTTCCCATACATTTATCTGCATGCCATTTCTTCCTTTGATGTCGCGCTCGTGTATGTCGACAGTTAGCCTCGCACGTAATTGAGTTGCCAAATCTGGTAATATTTGTTTATTTGGTGTGCATGGTCTGGCTGCCGTGTTGCTGCTCTCGAGAGTGTGAGAGGAAGCATCCCGCCGATTTTTCTGGTATTTCAGAATTTTTAAGCAAATTTGGGGGTGCCATTTGCACTATTACAACAACATCCATAACCTCGGGCTATACAGTAATAATTTCTAAGAGTGACATATTTTGATCTGGAACAATGTCACACTCTGGCGTAAAATTAAATTGAGGCGGTGATCGATTGAGTGATTGCGGTCTGATCGCTTTCGCCACCCTGCGCTGCTCTCTGAGTGCTTCTGCGGCGGCTGGCGTCGGTGTGCTTGTGATTTTCACACCCTTACGCAAGCCTTTTTCTTGGCGTAATCTCGACATTTTATCGCCAGTTTTAGCCTAACTACTTATAGGCTCTTTATTTTTGTTCAAAATATAGGGTAAAAAATATGCCTGTTTTTTCCTTGTATTCATGCACTTATCTGCTTTCCTTAATTCAGGAGTAACAGAGTGAGAATCTGAGATGAAGTCGGAATTTATTTTATTTACTTCTTTTTCCGGGCTGACTGGCTGTGTTATCTCTGCCGCCGGTCATTCGTCGGATTTGGCTATTTTGTGAGCTACGATGGAGGCACGTAATAAGATTTTCCCACGTTCTTACGGGTCCAGCCGAAATTTATATTTCCCAGCCGGCTCTGCATCTACATTTGTCATTACACAGGCAAGTTGTATTGTGTCTGTGTAATCAAGCCTGTAAATATCGTCCTACTCTTTATGCTGTGATAGCCATTATATATTTATTAGCCAGTCTTCTCGAAAAATGTCGCTCGTGGTCAGACATAAAAAGAAACTGTTTTCAGTGTTTCTTACTGCTAACACATCGCCCTGTTTGTATAAAAGTGAACTGCTCCTTCCGTTCTTTTTGCGGGTTTTTATTGTTTCAGATGTTTCTGACTCCGATCTGACTTGTGTACTTTTCCTGTTCTCCGATGCCCTTTCCCTTTACGGTTCGTGAGACAAATATTGTAACTCGCTGTCCCCCTCTTCTTGTGCGTCTGCAAGATCATAAAGCTCCGCTCTCATACCGAGCCGATAAAATACGTCAAACGCATACCCATGCAATGCAGCCTTCAGCCTGTTAAACCGAATGTCTGGTTTTTTGGTGATGTGAAGATGCTTGAGTGGCTCGTGATATGTAACCGCTGTGAATTTCCTGCCGTACAGATAAGGTCTGAACTGGTCTTTCGCAAACACGATCGCCAGAAACTCCTTATCATACGTGATGTATCGTAATTTACTCCCTTTGAGTGGTCTGGATCCATAGACGCATGCAGTGTCTGAGCCGATGATTCCTTGGCTGAGCACCGTCCAGAGTGCGTAATCGGAGCTATCATACGTGACTATAAACGTCTTGGAAAAATCCGGTGCAGCTAGAACAGGCTCGGCTGGACAAGATCCTTTTTAGTTCGTCAAAAGCTGACTGCTGTGCCTCTTCCCATTCAACTTGACACCTTTGCGCAGCAGTGTTGCTAGTGGCCGCGCGATTTCAGCGAACTTGGGTATAAACTTCCAATAATATTCGGTAAAGCCCAGCCACTGCTTGACTTTTTTCGCATTCGTCGGCACTGGGTATTTTTCCAGTGCCTCAAGCTTCTTGGGATCTGTGTGTATCTTGACTCCCCCACTATGTGTCCGCGGACGAGTGCCTCGCTTTTCAAAAACTGACACTTCTTGGGTTCGACCGTGAGATTGGTATCTAAAAATTTTCTCATGACTCGTCTAAAGCGAAAGCCATGCTCAACAAGATTTTACACGGGGAATTCAGAAATCATTCAAATATATGGCGACTTCTTTACCCTGCATTCCCGCCATGTATATAGCCATAGCTTTCGAGAAAACATCGGTTGCGCCTTATATACCCATGCCAACTCTCCGATATTGTAGGTGTTCAAACGAATTCTGACCAAGTGGTGCATCAAAGGCTGTGTATTGGGCCGAATTCGGATGAATAGGTATCTATCTGATACACCTCTGTTTTAAATCGATCATCGTTATCATTTCGGTTGACGCGAGAGTTTCAAGTATGTCACTCGTGAATGGAAGGGAAAATTAAGTGCCCATCGCGATTTCGTTGAAAAGTCAAAAATCGTTGACAAGCCACCATTTTTTATTTCCCTGGGCATCCGGTTTTTTGGGCAACACCTAGAGGTTGCTGGAGTACGGAGAGTCCGAGGGCTCAACAACTCCCTGTTCGATTAATTTTCTAACCTCCACTTGAATCTGCTCGCTCAGTGCCGGCGGATATCTGAAACGCTTTGCTCGCAACGGTTTATCTGTCGTAAGTTCGATTAAGTGTATTAATAAATTCGGGGCTGGCAGCGGCTCGCCTTCAAGTCCAAAAACTCTGGAAAATTCCGTTATGAACTCGCGAACATGATTTATTTCGTGCTCTTCGCAACCCTCCGTATCTATTAATTTCATGATTGTGTTAACGCGCTCTTCCCGCAGTACCGGATTGTTCTTGAGCAATTAATTTTTTTCTGATACGTCAATTGGCTTCTCATATGTATCTTATCCTTTTATTCGCATAATTTTTACGCGGCCTGTTATATCTATTTTGTCGTCCTCACCGACATCAAGGGTATCATATGATTTAGTAGTCTTGCACAGTATTAACTCGACTCGCGGGACCTGCACTGTAGCCGGCTCTTCGCCGATATTTATGCACTCGGCATATAATACCCCGTTGCGATTTTGTGCTACAAAACAGTCAAATAATACATATGGACCAATGTATTGTAATGGGACCCAGACGACTTCCATGTCAATATTCTTAATTTTTGCATAAATAATGCACCGCGATTTCGCAGATATCAAAAAACATTCATCTTGTACAAATGGAATCATTATAAAATCTAAAATCACGCAATTTTGATCGGCGTTTACGCACCCTCCGTGCTATTCCATAATGTCCCAGCCGATCAGTCCCTCTGTATCAATGGGAAAAATGTCGGGGACAACGTTCATTTCGCACAAACGGCCACAAACGACCACAAAAACTTTCCCTAACGTCCGCCATTCCCCTGGAATGACTCCTGTAATTGCAAGAATGTTATTTTTCCTGATATGTGTATTCGCGTGTAATGAACTGAATATAATTACGGATATCTCTGCAGCCGTTTCTACATAGAAGCTGGCTTCTGCGTTTTTTAAGTCGGCACTTTTTAATATTACAACGGACGGCTTGCGCCCAGTGCTCGCGAGTCTAATGCATACTATGCGAAGCGTAGGACTGCGCCGAGCACTGTATGAGTTTAAAAGCTGCTCTTTCTTATCTTTTTCCGCGCTTACTCCGGATTGAGCTGTGTCATCTGGTCTTCTTGCATCTTCATTTCTATGAAAATAGTCGCGGCCGGGATCATTGTAATATTGCGCTCATTGTACCGCTGGTTACCGTTATAATAGTTATTTTCATTATAATAATTGTTATAATTATTGCGCCCTTTGTAGTTGTTACTTGAGCCCCCGCGATTATTCCTATTTTTATTACGACTTTCCGTGTTCTTCGAACGCTGGCGTCTCGTCCTTATATCCGCCTAAAGAGCAAAGCAGCTCGTATACTCCTGTCCCGATTTATCGCAATCACTGTATTTTAAAGCATCGCGCTTTTTCTTTTCACACTCCTCCACGCTGTGCACCGCTGAACCGAACTAGCTGCATTTTACTGTCGCGGGCGCGGCAGTGGCTAGTCGAATGCTCGCTGTGATTTTATTTATAATTCTGTCCTCAAAATCGGACAACTGAGATATCTGCCAATCAGGAGGTTGCTGAGAGGCCAAAAAATTTATTTTAGGTGCAGCCATAGAAGGTTGTGCCGCGATCTGCGCAATGACTAAACAAGTGCTTTGTTTGCACTCGAAATTAATTGCAGTTTTAATAGCCTCGTTTAAATTTTTCGGGTGTTCACAGCATACTTGATGGTCTAAAGGATGCGTGAGACCGAACATGAAATGTTCAAGGGCATCAAGGTTCGCTCCTCGCTTTTGTAAATCCCGATCGACACATTCAAGATCTAGTGCCGAGTCGAAAATAGTAGATAATTGATTGAAAAGTTTTTGTACTCTAAGCCCATAATCACCCACTTTTTCGCCCGGTCCCAGCTTTATTACTCTAATTTGTGTTAAGATATAATCTGCTAATGCCACATTGCTGTATTGCAGAATCAAATCGGCCAATAATTTTTCAACCGTATCATAATTTAATAACTGCGCCGTGAACGCTTCCCCGGCTCGTCCCGATAATTTACCCGCTAGAGCCAAGCGTATGTAGGATTCGAAATCAGGCCCAAAGTTTGCCCTGATTTGGGGTACCGCTAAGCAAAAGAGATTTAGTTTCTCCGGGTTCCCATTAAAACTCGGAATCAAATTTAAAGCCTGAGTAAAAGTAAGCCCCTTGAGACGCACCTCGGGGGTGTGTGTATCAAAAAGCGCCGGCGCCTGGCGACACTGCTAACCGCCTTGTGTAATCTTATTCACTTGTGAAACTAGTGCCGAGTCAGGTGATTCTTCTGGTGTATAAAATGTGTGTTGTGTAGCGTTTGTGCCCAAGTTACGTGATTTCTGTATGCAGTGTTATTATTTTCTGTTGGAATTGGTAGGTTAGTATTAACAATATGTCCACCTTGAGAAGTATGTATGCGTGTCGGGGGGTTAAATTCTGGAAAAGTGTAGTTGGGTTGTGTTGTTGTCTGCGGTGTATTATTCATAATATTAATTGTGTCCGAGCGAGCTGGCGCGGCGTCGTAAAACCTATTTAGTACCGCTGCTGTGCGCGATGTGTTATGCGCGGTCTTAGTTGTATTAACTGACTTTATATTTATTGTGACCAGTTCTTGTTCATACAGGTCTTAAAATGATGTCGCGGATATTTAGTGGCTAGTGAGATTTTCGCGGGTCGCACTGGGTGAATACTTATTATCATTTAAGTTGACAATTCTTTCCATGAACTGACTGGGATTTAACGCGAGTAATTGCACATACACAGGATTTGCCGCGCTCGCTGCCGCCGGCCACGCAGCTTGCGCGTTTGAAGCTGCCTGCCACGCAGCTGAAGATGGTATTTGTGAAGACGCACTTAAACGATTCTGCGATACATTCGCGTCGCGTGATGCAGGATCGAGGACCCAAATCTCATCTAAATTCTTCCTTAAATTATATTCACTCGAAATTCTGCTATGTTACTTCAGATGACGGCTACTTGCTTCTGCCATATTTACGCCCAAAAATATTTGACAGGGATATTTCGTTTATGAGGAATATTTGAATGTTGTGCGAGAATGAAGAAATGTTATGCAATCTTGAGAATACAACCAAATTTTGATGATTCGTCGACGCCCAGTCGCTATACCGATAATTATAATGTAAATAGAAATTTCCGGGCGCGGATCACCAACGGAGGACACAATATGTTTTGTATTTGCACAGGTACTTACATTAAGGCGATCATGAAAAGGATTGCGAGCGGGCAACCAGACATCCTTCCTGTCTCTGCTTGAATTGTAAAAATTCGAACTCCTTCACGTTCTTCCTTCCTTCCTTCCTGTCCCTCGGATCGGATCGGTGGTTTTTAACCACCGGTAACGAACTTCAGTAACTTTATCACTTAACGAATAGTCTGTGTGCCCCACACACGGAACACACAAGGGATGCCAGTGTAACGGAGAGACGATAGACGCAATGCGTAGTGTTCGTCGCGTGTTTTACTCGGCACAGTTAAGTGTCGAATCTCGATGAGGTTGGGACGTTCGAAAGAAGACGACAAGGGATAGGGTTGATGGTCGTTTATTCAGCAACTCGGGGAGAGAGGTGTCTGTCCGCGCCTAAAGCTAGATGCTCGCTCGATCGGAGATCAGACCTGACTGCCTGTGTGCGTCGCTCCAGAGACGTGCATGTTTCACGCGAGAAGACTCGCTTAAGATAAGTATTCATTCTCATCAGCATGTGTGCTCCTCTCAACCGACATGAGTGTCTCATGTCAATGTGCGCCCTTCTGCGTACGTTTACATAAGCTAAAAGGGAATTCCAGCGATTTAGTTGAGTACGCTCAAGTATAATATGACATATTTGAGAAACATAAACAATTTATAACAATTATTACAATGAATAATGCAACTTGATATACACTAGCAGTCGTAATATACCATTGTAAGCCTCCACTCTATAAGTCAAAGAAAGTGCCTGTCAATGCCATAGGAACCATGTTTTTCTTGCTTACCTAAGAGAAATGAAACTTTCACAACAAATTTTAGGACTCTACCTCTTATAGTTTCTGTGCTGTGACATTTGGGTACGAATAGACCGATGCATAGAATTGTGAAAAATTTCATATTATAAGCTAAATGGATTTCAGGAGATTTAAATGAGTACGCTCAAGTATAATAGGACATCTTTGAGAAACAAATACAATTTTTAACAATTGTTACAATGAATAATACAACCTGATATACTATAGCTATCCTTGTTAAAAATAACGACGTCGCTGCGACATCGCAAACGACCTCCCTACGACATCACTGCGACGTCACTACGGCCTCGCAACTACCTCTCAACGTCCGCAAATCTACTACTACAAGTATTAATACCTAATAATTAAACACACAATATATACTTTTTTGAGGTCCCTGATTACGAAATCAATGTCAGAGTTTCCAAATTCAAAATGGCGGATTCAATATGGCTGCCACAAATGTGAGATTTGATCCTTATAGATTCTTAGCTGTGAGATCTGGGTACAAATAGACCGAAACATAGAATTGTGAAACATCTGTTATTATAATCGCAAAGGGATTTCCAGATATTTAATTGAGTACGCTCAAGAGCGGTGTTGGTTCAGTGGATAGCGTGCTAGTCACATAAACAATACTGTTTGAGGGGTCGAGGGTTCGATTCCCGGTGAATGCACTAGGATTTTATTCTGAGCTGTTTTCCACGGGAAAAGTACCTTGTACACCGGCTGTTTCGAGACGGGTTTTTCCCCGGAATTTTCCTTCAGTGTAATTTTGGGATTTTCCTTGCCTTACAGGCGCAAGCCTGGGCGGAATTCCGAAACAGTGTGTAGGGAATCAGGTGTCGGTAAGGTAAACGATCCCATGTCAGAATTTTCAAATTCAAAATGGCGGATCTAATATGGCTACTACAATCAGGAGATTTAACGAAAGTCGGAATAAATGTTAATTTAATACATATTATATAGGATTTTGAGATCGCTTATTACGAATACAATGCCAGAATTTCCAAAGTCAAAATAGCGGATCCTGTATGGCTGACACAATCTGGAGATTTAACGAAAGTCTGGAAAAAATGTTGATCTAATACAAAATATACACATTTTTGCGATCGGTAATTTCGAATACAATGTCAGAATTTCTAAATTTAAAATAGCGGATCCAATATGGATGGCACAATCGGGAGATTTTTTGAAAGTAAAAATAAAGTGTTGATCTACTGAAAAATATATCGGTTTCTTAAGTCGCTGATTACGAATCCAATGTCCGAATTTCAAAATTCAAAATGGCGTATCCAATATGACTGCCTAAATATATAAAATATATGCCTAATCTAATATAAAATATACATATTTTTTAGATCGCTTATTACGAATCAAATGTCAGAATTTCCAAATGCAAAATGGCGGATCCAAGATGTCTGCTACAAACGGGGGATTTGACGCAAGTCGGAATAAAATGTTGATCCACCACACAATGTGTAGTGTTTTGAGGTTGCTGATTACGAATTCATTGTAACAATTTTTAAAGTATTGCAATTACATGTTGCTGTGCTGATTCTATTGCATAAGCTGCGATGCAGGGTATAATGCAGATCAATGGGCGCTATGGATGCAATTGGTGTCTCCATTTCGGTGAAGTAATTTTACATAAAAAGACACAGCTAGAAAATAACCATTCATTAATGATATTCTAAGTAGAGGTACCGATGCAGTTACTGAACTGCATATTCAGGAGACAATCGATACAAAAAACTGGTTTTTGGTTAAAAAAGTGTCATCATTAGTAATTTTAAAAGACTTTGATATTATTAATTGTTTTGTACCAGACTTTTTGCATAGCATTAGTTTGGGAGTGGTAGAACAATTTACAGAGTTCTGGCTTAGCTTATCAAAGAAACCCTATTCTTTTTTGAAAGAATGCATTTACGACATCGAAAAAAAGTTGAAGCTTTCAAAGTACCAACTCTATTATGCCGCTCATCTCGCTCCATACACGTTCGAAAATTCTGGAAATCCAAAGAATGTGAATATTTGCTGCATTACTACAGCTTAGAAGTACTGTATGAATCACCGGATTTTAAAAAGTATGTAGATCATTGGGCCCTCTTAGTAGAAGCTACTCATATTCAATTAATCAAATCTATTACTATGTAAGAGCTACGTATAGCACATGAGCTTCTAAAATAATTTGTTGGGTTGACACAAGTGTATTATACAGAGGACGCTATGATATATAACGTTCACCAACTGACGCATATGGCCGAAAGTATTATCGATTGGGAACCTCTATGGGCGCACTGTGGCTATCCTTTCGAATCGGGCAACGGCAAAATAATTCGGATGGTACATGCGGCAAAAGGCGTCCTTAATCAAGTATGTTGGAATGTCTATAGAAACCAGAGTTTTACAATCTTAGAAAAATATGTATCATAACAAGATGAATCACAAATAATAGATTATTGATATTATTTGGAAAATCGATGGACAAAGAAAACAGAGAAATGTAGATATGGCAAATATTTTGGAAGGAAATTTAAATCTAATAGAAAGTTTGTTGAGAAATTACATTTATCTAGAGATAATACAGAAGCATACCAAAAATAGGTCAAAAACAATTGCCTTTTTAAATCGTGTAAAAATTTCTGCTATAGGTCAAATAATACATTAGCACATGTAGTATATGGTACATTCATCCAAATAGTTCAGTTCATCGTAGACAGAGAAAATAATAATGGGTATACAGTCTATAGGAGAATGGAAGTGCAAAACTGTTTTACAGATAAATGCACAAAGGTTATTTTAGTTGTGCGTATCGATAATAACGTAAACATCATAGAAACCAATAATATTAACAAATGATGTGTTTATATGAATGTAAACAATAAGAAATATATATCAGCAGTACCAAACATGTACTGGCATACGTAACATTTCTGAATCTGTTGTAACAAAAAGATTTTTCACGATAATAATCTTGTATATTTATTTTAATAATATATACTGTAGTAATTTAGCTCCTTATGGAAGCAATTTTGAGTCCACCATCGTCAATTTAACAAATGTCACTTTCGATATGTAATTAACGTGTTCAAATATTATAATGATTTAATATACGATATAATTTAAAGTAGAATTTTAAACAACATAATATCTTATACTTTGTACCTATCTTCGAAGTACCATTTTTAAATACTTTAACAAATAATGCTCCTTCCTAAGCTATTCATATTCATACTGGGATGCGCTCTTTCGAAAACTCAAAGTCTTTATTCTTATTTAGTTAAAATCAATACTTAACTCAAATTATTATCTTTGGTAAAAAGTACTTTTCTACGTCAGAAAGGTTCAGTTATATCAATTTCATTTTAAAGTTTTTATTTTCATCGTGGTACTCAAAAATTACAGCTAAAATAGTTAAGAATGTTGATACTGTGTACTCTCCCCTATATACGCTAAAAAAGAAAGTTTTTCAATAAAAGAAAGAGATTCTACTGATCAATGAGAGCCTGAGAAACGGATTCAGATAATGAAAGACATATTTATAAGCATTAATGGAATACTTGAATATTTTCAACAATTAGTTATCTTGCATTCTGTTTAAACAATTTACATATATTTAAAAATGTATTTTCTTAAACTTTTGTGTATAATATAAACAAAAAAATCATTTAAAAATTATTTAAAAAGTCACGACCCTTCCCTATTGCATACATTCGATAACACAATTTATTCTAATTATTTTGTACTAAAGTTATTATAATCAGGGCTGTTAATATAAAAATAATAGTTTTCGCAACCTCAAAACACTACACATTCGGTGTTGGATCAACATTTTATTCCGAATTGCGTCGAATCTCCCGTTTGTGGCAGCCATGTTGGATCCGGTATTTTAAATTTGGCTATTCTGACATTGAATTCGTAATCAGAGACCTCAAAAATCTATATATTGTGTGTTTAATTATCAGATATTAATACTTGTAGTAGTTGAGTTGACGTCGTTGCGAGGTATTTGCGAGGTTGTAGCGACGTCGCCGTGACGTCGTTATTTTTAACAAGGTTCAGCACTCGTCTTTGTCTACTCGGGGGCCTTCGGTGTCATCGACTCCGACTCGTGCTGAATATATCACCCTCGCTAAATGTAGCTCATTTTCTCCCCTTGTTGCACAATGTACTATTGATAACCTTAAATTATAATTTTGTGTTTTGTGAATATATGCTTTCAGTGTACTTTTTTCATTTTATAAGTAATTTGCAATAATTGCAGCGTACGTGGACTGTTGCATTTTACATTTGATAATGTGTTGGTGTGCAGCTTGACGATATCTCAAAAATCTGATCTGGAAGCTTCTGATACGTCGGTTTTTTCGAGCAGTTTAGCAGTCTGGACCTGGATCGTTGCGTTGCTTCTGAACAAAGTGACTACTATTTTTGTATATTTTATTTATCAATTGATCAGCATATAATTTTTTTAATTTTATAACTCGAATTTTAAGTATTTGTATACAGTTGAGTCACACAAAAAATGTATACAATTTTTTTTCAGTTGTATAGAATCTGTTCGTGATACAATTTTTATACAACCGGATTTTATACAATTCATATTATACAAATCGTATAAAATATTTTTACTTCGGAAATACATATTTCTTAACTGCTAAATGCACGTCTAGAAGGATTTTATCCCCATGGCATATACCATATTTTTAGTAATATATGTCTGTATTAAGCGTTCTGCGTCCTCAAAGGAGGAAGCTCTGTGATAATAAAATTAAAGTTTTTCTAAGAACATGTGTGACGTTGTAAAACATTACTTGGTTAGGGGAAATGATAAAGCGGAAAATAAGCCAGCCAACAAGTCTTCCGTGCACCTAGCTACACCCGAGCTGGATAATAACTGTTTATTAGCAATTAACGGGGGGAAATTTACACTGATTTCGATGTACGCTGAGAGTACGGGCCACGCGCACACACGCTCATGGCAGACCATCTGACGGCGAAAACACGGGGACACAACATGCTGTATCACGAGAGCATCCGACAGCATGCACGGGGGCACAGTGTACCGTGCACAGACGGTGAATTGCGCACTACACCGTGACCACCACACAACACACAAAACCACTGTAAGCAAAGCCTGAAAAAGATGACCATCACTGCCAGCTCAAAAACCCACAGCACAGGTACGTAGTACCAGATGGGTGGGGGCGACCGACATATACTCAAACGTGGTCGAGCTCGTCTACGCCTGTACACACCCATAGCGTTGCGGTCGACCTTGTTCATGCACTCAGAAGCGGCCGAAAAAGGAGAGCTGTCTCCACGATCACCGGGAAAGGAGACTACGGCGACTCCGCTAACACAAACTCGTCAGCTGAGCGACAGAACACGGGCAGCCGGGAGCAAGCAGTAGTAGCGGCGGCAGAACCCGCCGGCCATGCCAGGCTAGAGAAGAGCTAGCAGAGGGGAGAGTGAGAAAGAGATAGATAGCCACGGACTGATGCAGTAGAAGCCGCGCGGGATCGATAGAGGAAAAGAGACATTGGAGGGGGAGAGCGAGCATATCGCTTTCATAGATATATTTGCGCACATGGTGTACGCGCAAGTCAACATATATACGCATATGTACGTCGATACCTACGACGTTAGGCCGGCTCGCAGGCATTATCTGGTGAATTAAAACATTCAAATCTCGCGCGCGCGCATAGGTGGCGCAGCAAAACAATGCGAGGTGCTCATCATTCTTTAAAGGTCTATAGTTCACGGCCGACCGCCCAGATAAAGGCTATGATTGGCCCTGAACTTTCTCAACGGCGACGAGGCTGACTACGCTAATGAAATTCCAAGCGAATAGTTAAACGACACCCTCTCTCTCCCTATCTATCACTCAAGAGTGAAGGAAAAGGAAAATCGAAGAAGACGGAAGGACCAAGAGGCCGAGCGGATAATATTTCTGCCCTCATGCCATTTGTTGGCTGGCGCTGAACGTGAGAACAGCTCGCTCCTTCACACGGTACGAGGCTTCCCCAGAATGAGAGGAAGTGTGAGCGAATTACAATAGACGGTGAGTGGACAATTTAATTCGAGCCGGAAAATCTTTTCGCGCGAG
Organism: Gastracanthus pulcherrimus; assembly: GCA_949152435.1. Classification (NCBI taxonomy): domain Eukaryota; kingdom Metazoa; phylum Arthropoda; class Insecta; order Hymenoptera; family Pteromalidae; genus Gastracanthus; species Gastracanthus pulcherrimus. The sequence goes on along the minus strand of OX424573.1, from coordinate 117,503,637 downwards.
TGCTCGTAGCTCTTGCCATTTTAGCTTGTGTGTCGCAGCCAGAGGTATAGGTGTGCTCGGGAGTGCCGTGAAATACTCGCGTAGAGCGGCTGAAATAATAATGTAACAATACTCATTAATAATACTAATAATAATATTCATAAATTAATTAACATCAGTCGCGGGTTCCGAGATATATACGGGGCGAATCACGTCAATTCTCCTAGCGCGGCGCGCGAGCTCTTAATACTATTGTTTTCAACTCGCGTTTGTGGTATAAAAAAAAATATATAAAAAATATCCCATAAACTATTTTGATGTATTTTTTCCTCAGCTTTCCAATGGTGAAATCAATTTTCCAAAATTTTCCATTTTCCTTAAAAAAAAACAGAAAACGTGTTATATCTCGAAAAGTATATTTTTAATATTTTTTTTAATACTTTTAATCGAAAGCTGAGGTTTTTTTACATAAGAAAAGTTCTTTTGCACAGAGTGCCCGATTATATTTCAGTGAGTAATAGAATGCCGAAAAGTTGAAGTACCGCGCGCAGCATCATGGCGCGTGACTTCGCGCTCGACGGTGGTCGCTGGATTCGGTCCTCCTTTTCATATTTTGCTACCTTATAATTTCTTTTAAACCTGTTAGTTAAATTTAGTTATTTTTTGTTTTTATTAATCGTTTTTTTGTTACTTTGGCTTTCGAAGAGGCTTTCAAAGTCTTTAGCTTCGTGGCTTTCTTTGTCTTTGTTGCGGGTGTGGATACATTATTTTCTTTTTTCTTAGTGTATTTCTTTGGAAAGATTTGATATTTAGAACTTAAAGACGTTTTCCGTAGTTTGAATATGTTTTGATTCAATGGAATAAAACCATGATACTGTAAAGTCCCTGGTATAGATTTAGCATTATCTAATCTTGGTTTGAGTTCTAAAACAGTTTTTTCATAATCATCTTTATTGCTATAAAATACTTTGGTTTCTTTGCAATAATTTTTATCCCATTCATAAAGACTTTTTGCTGTTAAAATTTTATATTTGAATGAAAGTTGTAGCCTAGTACGTTTTGCACCTCTTTTTAAGTTCGAACCGATACCATCACATGCACCTTTGCCGTGCGCGGTAGCATAAAAGTGCCATTCCGCTGAGATTTCGAAATCTTTTTCATGAAACAGAAGATTTTACATTTTATTCTTATTTTTAAAATGTTGACTTGCTCCATCCGTTAAATAATAAATTTTTTTAACTACGAAATTAGATTTCAGATAAAGTATGACAATTTTTTGATATTCATAAACCGCAACAGTATCATGGTTTAGATTATCAGAAATTACAGCAATGCTTACATGTTTAATATTACTATTTTCTTTGTAATAAAATACAACTGTAAAAACAGTTGCCTGGTTATTATTCCAATGGAAAGATTGCGTAGAATTCTGTACTACAAATGCATAATCTTCCGCAAAATCAAAACAGACAATAAACTTCCCTTCTAGAAAATTTTCTTTCAACTTATTCACATACTGTGACTGTTTCTTAGCAAAAAAATCGTGAGTCTTCAATTTCATTAATTTGTCGCCCAGCGTGTTGAGAAAGTCATAAACGTTCTCACTTTTTGAAGCTATCGTACACCGATCTGTTTGAAACCACGATTCAAATTGAATTTCAAAAATATTATTTTTATCAAAACATTCAAGCAAATGTTCTCGTAATGCAGACGTATTAGGACAATTTAGACAGTCATCCAAGAAACACTCATCACGTGCATTTTTACAAACGATTGCCTGAATACAGTCATGATAATTTGTAAGATATAGTTTACTATTTTTCGTTAAGCACTCTAGCTCAGCAGCTTCTAGCATGAGCTTAACGTTTTCATGATGTACACATACACATACATTGTGTGTACCACTGCTTTCAGCTAAAACACAGTGTACTGGTCTGAATTGTACGAATTTTGTTAACCCAATTTTAACGTGTTCGTATTCTTTTTGAAATAAATAATAGATTTCGTTCAAATTGCCAAGAAGTAATCTTTTCTGAACGTGTTCTCATTTGCCGTTGTCCTGCTTTACTGATATGCAATCTTTCAAGCCTGGCATAATTCGACTTATGTCATCCTTTTCATACGAACTTTTAACTAAATTTGTAGTTTCCACCGAACGTACTTTGCCGCGTTTTTTTCAGGAACTGAGAAAACTCCTTTTTCAGCTACTAACTCTTTTGTTTCTCGAGCTTCCCATTCAGTACAACCAAACTCTCTGATTAAATCATTACGAGACCAAAAATCGGGAGCAAGAGTGAGTAGCTGAATTCTATCTTGCTTCGATATAGTATTAGAAAATTTTCTTTTAATTTGTTCGAGAACCGTTACGCCAGCTTTATGATATTCATCACAACAATTTATGACAGCTTTTTTTGTATCCGAAATAGCTAAATCTGCTTTACGTTTGTAAATTTGCCTACGACATGTACAACATATTTTCGCTTCTTCGGGTACAAACGGAAATATACTTCTAAAAGTTGAAGGGAAGTCAAACAGATCTTTAGACGTAGGGTGATTCTCTCGAGAGAAAGGATTTATGCATTTCATTTTCCAGGTTGAACCCATTGTAGTTGCTACAATAAACCGGAGAAATACGTAACCGATAGATTTATGATTTAATCATGATAAAATCTAAATTTAAAAAAAAATATCGTCGTATATATGAATTTCTTGTGACAATTAATTTATAGATTAAAGTTTTTTATGTTTAAGCCACCTACCGACTGAAAAAAGAACTAGTTTTACAAGTAAGCATGATGTGGCGGTGACGGCGGCCGCGCCGCGCCAAGTCGCGCGCGGTACTTCTACTTTTCGGCATTCTATTACTCACTGAAATATAATCGGGCACTCTGTGCAAAAGAACTTTTCTTATGTAAAAAAACCTCAGCTTTCGATTAAAAGTATTAAAAAAAATATTAAAAATATACTTTTCGAGATATAACACGTTTTGTGTTTTTATTTAGGAAAATGGAAAATTTGGGAAAATCTAACCACACCAATGGAAAGCTGAGGAAAAAATACATCGAAATAGTTTATTGGATATTTTTTATATATTTTTTTTTCATACCGCAAACGCGAGTTGAAAACAACAGTATTAAGCGCTCGCGCGCCGCGCTAGGAGAGTTGACGTGATTCGCCCCATATACGTCTCTATATTACATCTAGCTCGGGAGTTTAGGTCGTGGTGGACGCGCACGTAGATACAGTATTACACTGATTAGTTTGTAACACCACATTTTGTGTGCGTTACACAACTTCCAGTCTGTCGAACGAACTGCTTAGTGCAAGTCCGATGCTCGACAGAACTGGCATATACCACCGATAGCACAATACTCACCCATTTCACTCACTATACACATACACACACACACACTATTTCCTGGAACGACACAGAGCAAGCGAGATCTCCAATACCCTGAAGCAGCTGAAGAGGACGCACAGCTGCCATCCCATAGAGCCTCGCATTGGTGGGAGCTGGCTGGTCTCGGCTGGGGTGCGCTGAGCATGTCCTGGTGTCTCCTCTCTTTACTCCCGTCCTTTCGAACCAACCTAAGGAAACACACATAGAGATTAGAAAGCAAGAATATAAGCAAAATGGTATTAGAATTATACCCACCTGATTTTATGCCTTGAAAGCCATAAATAGATCCACCTTGGGCGGAGCGGCTGCTTCTCTAAATATGAAGGAGGCCTGCAGCATACACCCTAGAAAAAATAAAGATAAGTCAGTCTACAGCAAACATGCATATCAAACTGGAACTCTCTTACCTGGTTTGGAGGGTTTGCAGAGGCAGTGTGGTCTCTCAGAGGCAGCAACGTAGCTCAACGCATAGCCCGCTCCTCCATAACAGCAGCAGTAGCTTCCGAAGCACTCGCCAGACACCTAGAAACAACATAGCATTAGTAAGGGGAGATTACAGTGATAAACAAAACACTAATCTCACCTGATAATAGTGGCAGTTGAGGAATGCAGTAAGAAGCTGCATGTAAATATAACCTCTTCGAGGTTAACCGTGCCCACTGCTCCTGCTGCAAGTACGCCATCCTGGGCCTTGAAGCTCTCGTCTTCGTGCCCCTTCGTCGGCACCATTGCCCAAATACCCCTCCTGCTGCATCCCTTGTCGCACTTCCTCGTCCTGGCCACTCGTCCTTCCTCGTCCTCTCCAACATCGTCTGGAGCCGTCGACTACGTGCCACATAGCGTGACGTCACCACGAGCACACGCTCACCTTTCCTCCTTCTCATTTCTTTTTCTTCCTCACCAAAGCATGCGCTGCGCCCTCAACCGGGCTCGGTCCGCACTACCGAAATCCGAGTGTAGCGCCGCGGGAACGAAGCGACAACTCGCTCACTTCGTATTGAGCCACGTTCACAGACGCTTCGGTCTTTTTGTATCAGCGAATATAAAACGAATATATATATATATAACCTTGTACCGTGTGTGCCGACCAGCTTGTATCGTCGCAGGAGGCCACACCGGATTTAAATAAAAGAATAAGTAGCACATAATATCATTGTGCTTAATGTACACTTATTTATATATATATATATATATATATATATATATATATATATATATATATATATATATATTTACATAGATATTTTTTGTAAAGCTAGCGCCACGTACGTGTCGAGTATCGCGTCGCCATCTTTCCACGTGTATTTCGCCGCCGTATGTTAGTTGAATTCGCGTCCCTGAGAATTAGCTTCTTTCCCTCCCGATCATTTACCGTTTCCCACCGTACCGCCGTGCTCATCGTAGTTAGTTAACTGCATAAGTAATTCTATGTATCGGTAGAACACTTGTAAAATCGTGCTGCGAATTCGCGCAGCTGGCGCTCAATGACTTGTATATAAATTGAATAAACCACAAGTGTTCATAATTTTACCCTAAATTCCTGTGTATGATTTATTTAAAGTCTTGAATAAAACTAATGTTAAAGCCTGCATGTGCGGCGCAATAATCTTGGCTAGTATAGCTAAAATTATTGTCATAAAGTTCGTGATAACCATCAACAATTTCGAAATTTTTTGTGGAATATCAAAACGATAATTTTAAAAGGTAGTTGAAAAATAATTTTTGGCAACACGTGTTCATTAGATACAGTATAGACTCTACAATCTACTTCAACCTTTATTTTAAAATCAGTTTAATTAAAAATATTTTTGACTCAATTGTTATTCCATTTATTTAACGATTTTAAATAATAGTATAAGAAATAAAATTTTGTTTTGTTTAATAATATTTACAGAAATTAGTAAATGTGATTTGCAATGGTACATAACTGGAGCAATTATATTTAGATTTAAATACATTTTTCTTACAAACACACGCAGTGGAAATTATTTTCAATTAAATAAACGTTGAATAGATACTTTTATTTGATTTTTCTTTTAAATTAGAATATTCACAACATAAATTTAATAAATTAATATTAATCATCATTACTATAATAATACTATATTCACATAATACTAGTATATTCGTATAATAATAGTATATTCATATAATAATAGTACATTAACATAATATTAGTATTTCGTATAATAATAGTATATTCGTAAATTGCCACGACTTTACGAAAATTTTTCTGGAACTTGAATAAAAGCATAAAGTTTAGAAACCTCATTTTTATTACTATTATATATTCATAATTTTATATTTTACGCACATTTACCCTATTTTATGTATTTTATGCACAATTTCGTAATATATATTATTTATTTTCTCCGCCTATCGCTACTATAAATTCCCACCTTCCGATCAGTAATATTTTACACCTATTCCCCAAGAATCCTATAATCACTATAGTGATTTAATCGTTGCAAAGTGGATTTATCAAAAATAAGTTAATAGTTTTTTCCACCTTCGATAAATTTTGTTCGTTTTTTTTTACGAATAGACAACACCTAATCTACTTTTATACACTTTGTATAAAATTTCGTATAAAACTTTTTTTTTAATATTGAGTTCAAAATCTTGGAAATTGAAACTTGTATAGTATATTATTTGTAGTAAATACTCGTATTAAAATTCGAAATAAATATTTAGTATAAATATTTTCTATTTACCTCGTATAGTCAAATAAATATATTGTGTTTGGGACCCGGTTAAAGGAATTGTAAAATTTTCTGCTTTCATGGTAATTAATTGTAAATTTAAATTCAAACTTTGATCATTTTGAAATTTTGTTTTTTTGTTATTACCTACAAATTTTTCTTATTATTTTGTAATTAGTTAGCAAGCCTTGATTACATTTGCAATATTCTTTAATTTTGCAATACATTTTTATTTATTTTTTATAAACAACGCTAGCTTACAATAATCCAACTTCGTTAAAAAAAGTGTACCATATTATTTTAACCCTTTCAGTCACAGAAGCCGATATATCGGCTCCCTATTGTTTTTAGTCACAAAATTTGATTTCTATTGTTATCGCAGTACAAATATACGTTTTCTATGTATTTTTGATCGTAGAATACGAATCTGATATCAATAATTTTATAAATATAAAAACAACCCTTCAAATGGGGTGAAAACCACCCTTTTAGTCATGAAATTGAATTCGTTTGGTTATGAAAGTAAAAAAACCCCCTCCTCATTAGAACACGGGCTTGGGACCGTCTGTGGCAGAGTTATGTTTTTTTCTTTTTTTTTTGTTTTTCTTTTTTTCTTTTTTTCTTTTTTTTTTCTTTTTCTCTTTTTTTCTTTTTTTCTTTTTTATTTTTTTTTTCGTTTTTTTTCTTTTTTTTTTTATAATTTTTTTTTTATTTTCTAAATCTTTTTCAGGTAGATATTTATTCATTTTCTTTTATCTTATATACATTTACGTTTTGTGATATATTTCATAACAATTTTGTTTTTCTTTTATGCATAATGGAACATTGCAAGTTGTGCACATGTAGGAAGTTCTAACTCGATTTGTTTTAGAACTACAACAAGTGCAATTTCTTTGTATTTTGAGTTTAGTTGGAATGTGCGGGGCTTGAGAAAATCTTATTTCATTTGAAATTTGAGGCTTACGCTTACTAGGAGTAAATTGTTTTGTCTTGGTACCTCTTTTTTTAGGTGATGCAAACCCAATAAGCTCAGTTACCAGCTTTAGTCGAAAATCTATCAAATTCATTTTAGTAGTAGGGGTATTTTGCTTGTAAATGATGAAAGAATTTACAACGGTTACATCGATAAAATGCCAGAATATTCGAAGCCACCACTTTTTACTTTTTCTACTAATCTCGTATGTAGATTTCAACTGATCTGCTTTGTCAACACAGTTCATATAATTATTATAGTCTCGAGTGGCTTGTGGACAATTGATTTGAATGCTAGTACCATCTTTTTGTCGTCTACTTACAGTAGTTTTGATTGAAGGATCGTGAAAATTAGATAAAAACTGGACAGGTTTGTTATCATTCCATTTTATCCAACTGATACCCTTGTATGAAGTCCGAGATTCATAATCTCCCCTTTTCATTGTTTTATCGTTTATTTGTTTTTTTGGCAAACCTTTCCGATTTTTTCGTACTGTTCCACAGGCTAATATATTTTTACTTTTGAGTTCAATCATCAAATTAACACTAGTAAAGTAATTATCGAAATAAACTTGATAATTTTTTGAAATAATTTGATGGGTTAAATCGATTACAACTCTTTCGCCCAATTGTTTTTCAACCAAGTTAGCAGTTTTTCCAGTATATACCTGAAACTCACATACAAAACCATGTTCATCTGCTCTAACCCAAATTTTAAAACCTCTTTTTATAGGTTTCTGTGGATTGTACTGTTTTAGAGTACTTCTACCTTTGAATTTGACCATACTTTCATCAACAGCTTGTTTTTCAGATGGTTTGTAGAATTTTATAAAATTTTCTGAAAGCATATCAAGTAAGGGTCTTAGTTTATATAGCTTATCATAATTGGGTTCACCTTTTTGTGGCATTGATAAGTTATCATTCAAATGTATATGAGACAGGATAGCAAAAAACCTATTGAGAGGCATAACAGGGCTTATATAAGAGTTGTGTAATTGAGAATTAGATGACCAATAGCACCGAATGGCGGGTAACCTACTTATTCCCATCATGATATTCATGCCAATAAATTTCAATATTTCTGCTTTATTTACTTCTTCAAATGGCTTGTCTGATTGCTGCCCGTAAAGATTAGTCTGTTCGACAATTCTTTCGATCAAAACTTCTGAAAATAAGCAAAGGAAAATTTGTGAAGGTGAACGAATATCTGAAGGAACCATTGGACCGCAATCTTCGGAAAAAATTATTTCGTCGAATTTTCTTCTTTTATTATCCCAAATACCATCTAAAGCAGCTAATCTGTCACTCAACGGAGTATCACTATCACTTTCATATTCAATCACGTTAGAATTTTCACTATATGAAGTATTTTCTAACGAGGCTACTGCTTCATCAATTTGATTTTTGTCAATATCCGAATCATCATCACATTCAGAATCATATTCTGGATCATCATATTCATCTTCACTTTCATTATCACTGGTGATTTCAGCATATTCCATGATAAAAATTTTTTAGAATAAACCAAAACAAATTTCACAATGTTGTGAGATTACTGATAATTTAGAACGAATAATGATATTGAAATTTTTGATAGGAAAAATATAGAAATTTTATGTAACTACCTAATAAACTTAGATTTGATCCTTTGAAGTTCTTGCAAACAATTTTTTTTATTATTATTAATATTCTTTTTTCAAAATATAGTTTGGATTGAAATCATTCACTCGAGGGGATTGTAACAAGGGGTGTTTTAGAAAATTTATATGGCTTTCAGAGATTTTCAATATATTTTTTGAGCTCTAAATTCTATTTATATATTCTTAGGTCCTATCGAGTGCTTTGACGTTGAGTATTCACATTTTCGTAGTAATCCAATTAGAATTTTAGAGATCGTTTTTACGATTACTGAATTTTTTTCCATTGGATTCAAATTTAGCGTTGAAAAATGTATCAGAAACTAATATTAGCAGTAACATAACAAAACAAACAGGGTTTCGTGACTGCAATGTTACTTTTTATTCCATTTTACGAGTTTTTTTATGTTTTCAAATTTGTGACATTGGATTTGCATCCGCGTTAAAATTTACATCGGAAACATATATTTTCTTCTATAGTGAAACGAATTGAATTGTACGTATAAAAGGGTGGTTTTCACCCTGTTTGAGGGATTTTTTGTATATTTATAAAACTTTCTGAAATCAGATTTGGATTCTGCATTCAAAAATACATTGTGAACATATAGTCTTCAAAGAATATATAGTCTTCAAAAGAATTAAATTGTATGACTAAAAGGGTAGTTTTTACCCCATTTGAGGGGTTGTTTTTATATTTATAAAATTTTTGACGTTACATTCGTATTCTGCATTCAAAAATAAATTGGAAACATATATTGCACTTCCATAACAAACGGATTGAATTTTATGACTATAAGGGTGGTTTTCACCCCATTTGAGGGGTTGTTTTTATATTTATTCAATTTTTGATATCAGATTCGTATTCTACGATCAAAAATACATTGGAAACATATATTGCACTTCCATAACAAACGGATTGAATTTTATGACTATAAGGGTGGTTTTCACCCCATTTGAGGGGTTGTTTTTATATGTATAAAATTATTGATATCAGATTTGGATTCTGCATTCAAAAATGCATTGTGGACATATATTGCACTTCCATTACCAAACAAATTGCATTTTTTAACTAAAAGGGTGGTTTTCACCCCATTTGAGGGGTTGTTTTTATATTTATTCAATTTTTGACACTTGATTTGGATTCTTCGTTCAAAAATACATTGGAAACATATATTTGCACTTCCATAACCAAATGAATTGAATTGCGTGACTGAAAGGGTTAAATTAGTAATGTTCCACCTATCGAACACACATCCCTCAGCCCATATCGAACTTAAACAATATATATTCAATACCACGACCCTATCGATCCCTACGCGACTACACATTGACAGTAGTTGAGTTTTACCTTGTGTATCCCTACCGCATGCACGCAGAAATACTTGTATGGAATTTCCGTTTCGTGACCTTGCTTTTGCCTGTTAATTATATTATTTTTTTTTGTTTGGTTGTATCTTCAATCCTACTTAACAAAATTTCCCATTCTTCTTAAATAATAGTAATTTGAGAAGTTGTACGAACAAAAAGATTATCATCGTGTTTGTTGTTAAATATCTTATATTAATAAAGTTTGTCTGGATTTATTTGTCTATTTAAAGAAAAAATTCCTAGAAATATTTCTTATTTTTTATTTATGTCGAAATCATAAGAAAGTAAAAATTTGGGGCCTGCGGCGGCTCAGTCGGTAGAGTGTCGGATTCCCACGCCGGTGACCCGGGTTCGAATCCTAGTCTCTGCCGATTGATACAAGCACCTCTGTAAAAATTACATGTGCTTTGTTTACAAACACACCGCAGACCCCCGTCGTCGATTAGCACCACATGGAAGCACAAACATGGCGACGTTAAAAAAAAAAAAAAAAAAAAAAAGTAAAAATTTTATTTTTCCCTCGTAAAAGGACTTTTTTTAGGAAAACAACTCGAATTTTCTTCTTACTATTAGTTTTATTTAATCCCTCCACCCAATATCGTACTTGATCGGAACCCACCATCTACCTTTTTACCCAATATATTCCTGCTTTCATACCTCATACTCGCTCAAGCTTAGACAATCACAATACTTCGCTTCAACTTTTGTTTGCTTTACACACTGCTTATTAAAAATTTATTTTTCCTATTGTTGCTTGCCTTCGCTTGATTTAAAAATTTTTTTTTTCTCATTCTATTTGCTTGAGTTTTTGTTGTTTTTTTTCTGCTTTGTTCCTCTATTCGTTTTTTTCCGTTTTTTTACCTTTTATAAACAGCATTAAGCTGTGAAATTAGAAAAAACCAACATCTGAGAAATTTGGTAGGATAGCAAACAAAAGTGAGCTAACTCGTAACTTCACGAAACGTACCTCCCCCCCCCCCCCCCCCCTATACAGCATAATTATCTGAGATGAACCCGTCAAAGATTAAACCAATCAATTTAGAGAGTACTCGTATAACAGAATTGTTTAATACTTACTCGAATGAATTGATTGCAAATAGTCTACGACGATCAAGGCTCAATACAGAGGAAACACGAGCATAACGGCTTAACCGATTAGTACGATTTGACCTGCGAAGGCTATACGGTAACCAAGGGGCTACGTGGGACCCAGAAATAGATAATGCCACTGAACGAGGGAAAGAATCCCCGTCGTTGGATACAGAAGATATTCTCGAAGAAACAGAAAAAACCTCAGATAGGACGAAAGATAATAGTAGGGGTACTTTCATTGAAACAGCCTTGAATGAGGGCCACGAAGGGTTATCATTAAATAAAGGGTCGAACCTCGTTCATAGTACCCCGAATACTGGGTGGGACATATCCCGCCGAGACCTCAACTATCAGAAGCATCTGTAGAACCTATAGGGCGTCAAGGAGTCCATCAACAAACTACTCTCAGCTTTCAAGAATTGTCCACTATTGTCGAATCAGGTGAACCGAAAAACAGTACAGATGATGATAGCACTACACCGACTACACCATCAAATCGGGTAGGAGCAACGGGAGACGGGGCTACACAAGAACAGCAACTAGGGGGCAGAGATTCATTAAGGGAAAACCCAAATCATCCGATAGTCGTTACCAATGTAGATCCGACCTCGACAATCAACAACTTTCAGTATTCGCAGGCGAACCTAAATCTCGGGGGGAATCAATTTCCGCCTTCACAGGCAGCTGGCATGCAAGAACATACCAGAGGGGCAATAGGAAACATTTCGCAGAATTCCCCGCCCATAACTGCACCATTAAGCAACTCTACGCTATATACCCATAATCCACCAATAAACCTAACACAAGATACATAGCCTACCGTACAAACCCCCCAACTTACTCAGATACCCAACAACCCTACCGTCCAGATTCCCCAACAGTCACTAATACCGAACTACCCTACCGCCCAAACCTCCCAACCTACACAGATACCGAACAACCCTACCGTCCAAACCCCCCAACCTCCACAAATACCGACCTACCCGACCATGCAGATCCCCCAACAGTCACAAATGCCGAACTACCCTACCGTCCAAACCTCCCAACCTCCACAGATACGAAACAATCCTACCGCCCAAAACCCCCAACCTTCACAAGTACCGACATACCCTACCGCCCAACCCCTCACACTTTCACAAACACCAATATAACCCACTTTCCACACGCACCAACCCACACAAACAAATACTATCCCTACCGTACAAACATCCCAACCCACACCAATGTACCTACCCCATACCAATCAAACATCTCATCCGCTACACCAACAGACTCAGACTGCCGCCCAAATTTACCAACATTCGTATACACCCACGAACCAGTCAGCACAAAACTCGCAACCACAAACATCAATGTACCATATGCCGCAATCTACACAACCATTACAATCAGCACCACGCCCTACCGACCAATTTAACCATTACTAACAAGTGGTGAACCATATATCCACCCATCAAACCATACCACCTAATTACTCGCAAATTCCATCGGATTCGAACTCGCAAAATTTAAATTTATCGCACCCAAGTACTGCACCTATCCCACAGACATGGAACCCCTCACTTTCTTGCCAAGATGTCCACAATAACGGCTCGGGACAGGTCCCAAACATTGCCAAGCAGTACAATATACCCCGATAATTCGTCGTATACAGCTAATGCAGTAAATTCTACAAATAACCCACATTTACCACCTAACCTCGTAGACTATCCATTAATGAACCCTAACACTCAAGTCCCAATACCTAGTAATCCATATTGGTATTACCCCTTCGCACAGTTTCCCCTTGGGCATGGTATTCCCCAAGGAGGATACTCTTACAATACTTCGAACACCTTGCCATACGGTCAAATGCTTCTTGACAATCCTGAGCGAGTACATCCTCAGAACTCGAATAATGATTTCTCGTTACAGCAAGAAACTAGAGTAGCCAGTCTCATATAAAAGTATAATGTAAGCTTTAATGGAGAACTAAAAGCAGATTTAGGGGAATTCCTCTCCCGAATAGAGGATTGCCGGAGAAGCTGTAACAGCTCGGGACATATTGAAAATGATTCCCATTATTTTAAAAGACCAAGCTTTGTATTGGGCACGCCCGTTGCTACAAAACTGGCGAACATTGGAGGAATTAAAAAATGCCATAAGACAACAATATGGCAGACCGGATTTCCAATTACAATTAGAAGATGATAATAGGTCAAGATCGCAAGGATCCGAAGAATCAATCGCTACGTTCATCGCAAATATCCGAGCATTGATGAATCAATGTATCCCCTCAATGACACTCAGAGCTCAATTGGATAGAACTTATCACAACCTACATGAGGATTATTTCACCAAGATAAATAGATATCAATTCAATACGTTTGAAGAATTATAGGCCTTGGGACAAGAAGAAGAGATGCGAAGGGATCGGAAGAAGAAATATAGACTCCCACCGCCACCTGAACATTCGTTGTGCCCTCAATTAGCTTATAGACCACCCCCAAGAAAAAACCGCATTGCCGCTACCGAAACGGTATAACAATACAGTGACTCAACAGACGAAGAAGACACTAACGTTGCAGCTGTCGACAACATCGTAAAAATAAAAGCAGGTCAATTGGTCGAATTCGTACGGAAACAAGACGTCGAACACACGTCAGGCATATCAAAACAAAAAAACTGGAATAATGGCAATAATCACAAAGCCCCCGTACCGCCTCCCCAAATACCCCAAAACACGAAACCTACCGTCAATAACAAGTCCACCTCACCCCAAAAATTAAGTAAGGAATTCCAACAACTGAAAAAGTATACCCATGTTGGGTTTGCAAAGACACAGGCCATTGGGCAGCAGACTGTCCCAAAAAGACATGGAACATTTGCTATAAATGTGGTATTCGTGACGTAACGATACGTGCCCAAGATGTAGACCAAATGTGGGATACGATCAAAGAGGGAAACAGTAAGGGCCAGGTTAACCTCTAAACTCGGGCAGGCCCAAATATCCACGCCAAAAACAACATCAAAAGCTTCAGGCCTAGTCAACTGAGGTTATGGAGAGAACATACCGATGCCTATTGGTCCAGTCGAAAGCTATTATAATCGTCTGTACCTCAATATCGAAATAGCAGGAAAAGTCACCAGGCGCAACCCCTGGAGTAGCTAAGATAAATCCTCATGAAATAATTGTAGAAGGTTGTAGTCTGATAAAACAACGTATTCGTACAATCTCTCCAAAACTTTTAGCCGCTGCCCACGCTGAGGTTGATCGTCTCCTAGCGGAGGGAATTATCGAACCCTCAGAAAGCGCTTGGAGTAGTTGTCTCGTAATTGTACCGAAATCGGACCGTAAAATATGGTTTTGTATCGACTACCGAGTACTAAATGGCGTTACAAGGAAAAACGCTTACCCCCAAACAGATAGCAGCAGCTACGCTTTAGGGGCAGTGCTCACCCAAATAATCCAGGTAGAAGAGCACCCCATTGCCTAAGCCAGTAGGACCTTAGCAAAAGCGGAACGTAACTACACAGTAACAAAATAAGAATGTCTGGCTGTAATATGGGCAGTAGACAAATTTCGAGGATATCTTCTAGGCGAAAAATTTACTGTCATTACCGACCACAGTAGCCTCACGTGGCTGCAGAATTTAAAAGACCCAGCTGGCAGGTTAGCCAGATGGCCCACAGCTCTTCAAGATTACAATATGGAAATCATACATCGTAAGGGAGCACTTCATAAAGTACCTGATGCGCTATCTCGTTCGTTTCATGAGGTTTGCTGCTTAGCAACAACGGGATTGCTAGACGCTTATAACTGGTATACCAATCGCATAAAAATGGTAAATAATAATCCAGAAAAATATCCAGATTGGAAAATTGTCAACAATTGCTTATACAAGCATCGTCCCAACCCCCTTATCGACCCAATCATAGCCGACTTAGACAGTTGGAAACTCGTGGCTCCCGAACTCAATAGCGAGAGAGCTATGTTTGAATGTCATAAGACCCCTCAATCAGGTCATTTGGGAGTCGATAAAACTTATCATCGACTGGTCCAATCGTATTTCTGGCCAAGAATGAAAAGGGATGTTATTCGTTATATGAAAGGGTGCCCTGACTGCCAGATATATAAAGTCCCACAACAGGCACCAATGGGACTTATGACCCAAAGAAAAATAGAAGGACCTTGGGAAATTGTAGCAGCTAACGTCATGGGCCCATTGACAACTAGTAAAGGGCAATGTCGTTATGTCGTAGTATTTCAAGACCTATTCACGAAATACGTCGAAATCAGACCTCTTAAGAAAGCTAACGCTTAGTGCATAGTAAAAGCTTTCGAGGAACTGATAGTATTTCGTTGGGGATGTCCTAAATACCTTGTAACCGATAATGGAATGGAATTCTCGAACAAACTTATGACGTCAAAGTTGGATGAACTGGGGTCGTATAAGGATCAGAAACGTCGGGCTGCTTGCCCCTTCGACCCATGCAATACCTTGACGGAGTTCAAGGCCCCGTATGTGGCGACTACCCCAGCAATTCGCACCGCACGACGGGAGGAAAGGGCCACCCAAGAACCAATCCAGGTCGAACACCCACCGATTCCCCCATCATCCATCCAAGACCCACCTCCCTACCGTCCGATCCCCATCCAACCACCCGTCCTATCGTAGACCGGCAAAACCAAAAAAGTCTAAAACTCACCCCATCATTAATGTGGTAAACGACCCGAACGGGGGACAAATACGCATTACAACGGGGGACTCAATTACTTTCACTAAGATGGCTACTACCCAGACGAAGTCGGAAAGGGAAGTGATAATCAGACAACGAGTCGGGGTAGAGTCGGTACACCCTATATATGCAATCAGCCTGATTGATTTCGTGAAGGAAGAGCGACCCAGCCCGATACCACTCGCACCGACCTCGTTCGTCGGGCAGAAGACCATCCCCAGCTTGATAGACTTAAAGATCTAGCCTCCAGCTCCGTACCGATCGGATGATACAGCCTCCATCTCTTCGCAAGGGTCCTGCTGGAATTGCAAGAAAGAAGGTCATCGATATACGCATTGTAGGAGCCGGAGGGACTATAAGTTCTGCTTCCGATGTGGCCAACCAAATGTCAACGTGCACACTTGACCACGGTGCACAGGACCAACACTGTCGGACTATCGGAGGTCATCGAACCAACCGCGCACGACGCCGGCTACTCCTCCCCGTCAGGCCGTATCGGGATCGATGGGAGCCCCAATTACCCCCTGCATCGGCGCCCGCACCAACTCCAGCGATTATAGCATCGCGTATTTACGGCTCTGCTAATCAGCTAGTGCTCTTAGTGATGCCGGGTGCTACGGTCTACTTCTCACAACCCCAATAAAAAAAAAATAAAATAAACACCCCTTCCCTACTCCCCACATACCTATACCGAATCTCCTACTGTGGACACACCGTTCCTCTATCGCCAATGCCTTACCCCCCTCCGCCTCCCGACAATACCGTAAATTTCCTATCGAAATCCATCCCGTCCCTCCTATCGTCAATACCGAATACCCTCCTAATGTAAATTCCAGTTCATTCAAACCGAACGCGTAAGCTTCCACCTAGATTACCGAAAACTCATAACAGTATCCCGTAATTTCCCTTATTGTAAATATTATTTTCCCTCCCCCTACCGTAAGTAGTACTCCATTCGCTAGTTTATTCACTTGTAGATATTAGAAACCACAGGGTTACAGACCCATCAGGACAACCTCATACGATTTCCGTAGACCAATAACCGTTTGTAAACGCGAGAAATTGTGCATACATAAAATAGAGTAGTATAAACTAAGTAAGTTATTTAAGAAAGAAAAAAACTGATAAGTATTTAAATCGTATATTTGGGCGTGGGTTCGTTACGCGAACTCACCTAGCATCCACTCATTGGTAAAATCACTTATAGTCAAATCAGCATGTAACCAATTGGTAGCTACATGCACAAATTACTGTATCAACATTTTATATAGGACTCTGTTTCCTTAGAATGTCATACATTAAGCACAATATTATGAAGTGTCCCTTACTAAATTAGAAAAAAATTTAAGAATTTAGTCTGTAAGAATAACGCTGTATATAAAAATGGTTTTAGCTTCCTTTTATAAATACAACCGTAATAATCACGACTGATCAATTGTACAGCCATAATGTATGTAGTCATTAGTACTTATAGATGCCTAGTAGCGCCAAATAAATATTCATAGATCATCAAGAGAACAAGAAGAAATGACAATTAAATGAAGTATTTAAGTAAAACTGTACATATGCGTAGGATAAGTATTTAGCTAGCTAGAAAGCGTTAAACACAAGCGATTAGCATAGATTAGGTTAGCATATAAGTTAGTTTATAAGTTAGTTAGTTGCGTACGGAGTGAGCACGTCCCAAGTAAACCGCGAACCGCGTAGCCGCGCTTCGGTTTAGTAGGGGGGAGTTTATAACACCACATTTTGTGTGCGTTACACAACTTCCAGTCTGTCGAACGAACTGCTCAATGCAAGTCCGATGCTCGATAGAACTGGCCTATATCACCGATAGCACAATACTCACCCATTTCACGATACACATACACACACACACACACACTATTTCCTGGAACGACACAGAGCAAGCGAGATCTCCAATACCCTGAAGCAGCTGAAGAGGATGCACAGCTGCCATCCCATAAAGCCTCGCATTGGTGGGAGCTGGCTGGTCTCGGCTGGGGTGCGCTGAGCCTGTCCTGGTGTCTCCTCTCTTTACTCCCGTCCTTTCGAACCAACCTAAGGAAACACACATAGAGATTAGAAAGCAAGAATATAAGCAAAATGGTATCAGAATGATACCCACCTGATTTTATGCCTTGAAAGCAATAAATAGATCCACCTTGGGCGGAGCGGTTGCTTCTCTAAATATGAAGGAGGCCTGCAGCATACACCCTAGAAAAAATAAAGATGAGTCAGTCTACAGCAGACATGCACATCAAACTGGAACTCTCTTACCTGATTTGGAGGGTTTGCAGAGGCAGTGTGGTCTCTCAGAGGCAGCAACGTAGCTCAACGCATAGCCCGCTCCTCCATAACAGCAGCAGTAGCTTCCGAAGCACTCGCCAGACACCTAGAAACAACATAGCATTAGTAAGCGGAGATTACAGTGATAAACAAAACACTAATCTCACCTGATAATAGTGGCAGTTGAGGAATGCAGTAGGAAGCTGCATGTAAATATAACCTCTTCGAGGTTAACCGTGCCCACTGCTCCTGCTGCAAGTACGCCATCCTGGGCCTTGCAGCTCTCGTCTTCGTGCCCCTTCGTCGGCACCGTTGCCCAAATACCCCTCCTGCTGCATCCCTCGTCGCACTTCCTCGTCCTGGCCACTCGTCCTTCCTCGTCCTCTCCAACATCGTCTGGAGCCGTCGACTATGTGCCACATAGCGTGACGTTACCGCGATCAGATGCTCCCCTTTCCTCCTTCTCACTTCGGTTTCTTTATCACCAAAGCATGCGCTGCGCACTCAACCGGGCTCGGTCCGCACTACCGAAATCCGAGTGTAGCGCCGCGGGAACGAAGCGAGAACTCGCTCACTTCGTACTGAGCCACATTCACAGACGCTTCGGTCTTTTTGTATCAGCTCCGTGCGAATATAAAACCGCTTGTTCCGTTCGGGAATATATATATATATAACCTTGTACCGTGTGTGCCGACCAGCTTGTATCGTCGAAGGAGGCCACACCGGATTTGAGTAAAAGAATAAGTTGCACATAATATCATTGTGCTTAATGTACACCTATATATATATATATATATATATATATATATATATATATATATATATATATATTTACATAGATATTTTTTTGTAAAGCTAGCGCCGCGTGCGTGTTGAGTATCGCGTCGCCGCCTTTCCACGTGTATTTCGCCGCCATATGTTAGTTGAATTCGCGTCCCTGAGAATTAGCTTCTTCTCCTCCCGATCATTTACCGTTTCCCACCCTACCGCCGTGCTCACCGTAGTTAGTTAACTGCATAAATAATTCTATGTGTCGGTAGTACACTTGTAAAATCGTGCTGCGAATTCGCGCAGCTGGAGCTGAATAACTTGTATATAAATTGAATAAACCACAAGTGTTCATAATTTTACCCTAAATTCCTGCGTACGATTTATTTAAAGTCTCGAATAAAACTAATGTTAAAGCCTGCATGTGCGGCGCAATAATCTTGGCTAGTATAGCTAAAATTATTGTCATAAGCTATGGGAATTTGTATATAACTAGGTTATTAGAAATAAAACAAATCTAATTGAAAGTAACGACCGAGACTTTACTGGTAGATCGTTTCCCCGTTTCTTCTGCACGATTTCGGAGTGTTCAGCGACGATTCCACGTCGGTAGCGCCGAGCATACCGGTGTCCGATCGACCGGGACCTCCTCAAGAGAAAAAGAGAATTCAGGAGCCGAGGCAGTAGTAAGCTTATGCTAAAAGATGGCGCCCATCTAGATTCGCTTGTGTTTTCGGACATGTTTTGAGATATAAGGAATCAAAATACACTATTTTTAGAAAATATCCGTATCGATGTGTATGTGAGAGTGTTCGTGCGTGTGTGCGTATGTTTATGTGTGAGTGTGTGTGTGCGTGTGTGATAATTCAAGTAATTCATAGTAAGATTTTTTGTTTCTGGGCTCATTTTGTTGGTATTTCTTAAACGAAGGTGGCACAATAATAATTTTTTTAGTTTTTTGGATTCATTATTGATTTTTATCAGTTTTTCGATTTTTGGGGTTTCAAATTTTCGGTTTCTTTGGTACGTTAGAAATTTTTTCGTCGATTTCAGTAGTTATAACGATCAGAAATAATTAAAAATTTGCAGTCATTATTTAGTATGGTAGTAACCACTAGTTCTTTAGTATTTCAAAAAATAGAAAAAATATTTTATTACTATAGTTTAACAATAGTTGACCAGTAGCTTTAGTATTTCAAAAAATAGAAAAAATATTATATTACTATAGTTTAACAATAGTTGACCAGTAGTTCTTCTGCCGTTCAAAAATAATAAATATATGACAGTGGATTTTCAGTAGTTAATCAGTGGTGCTTCTATAGTTCAGAGATAATACAAAATTTACACTGGTTATTTGATAGTTAACCACTAGTTCTTCAGTAGTTAAAAAATTAAAAAACTTGCAGTGGTTTAACAATAGTTGACTAGTAGTTCTTCTGTCGTTCAAAACAATATATATATATGGTAGTTGTTTTTCAGTAGTTAACCAGTAGTTTTTGCATTGTCACAATCTTTTTGAAACTTGACAGTAGTTATTCTGTAGTTAAGGAAATACTACTGGAAACCTGTCGTTCCGGCGGTAGTTCGGGCAGTACTTTACACCAGTAGTTTAGGCAGTAGTTTATTTCCATAAGGGGGTGGTGTAATGATATATATTCAAGATAGTATATTTGAAACTACTAAAATTGAAGTTTATGATAGATCGAGTATTGTAAGTACTGATGTTAAATTGATGGACGGAGAGTCATTCAAAATTTCGGAAATTTATAGATGTCACGATATTCCAAAAACAGAATTCGTACTTAGTATAAAAACATTTTTAACAAATCAGGTAAACACGAAAACCATTGTATAGTTGGAAATTTTAACATTGATATTATGGAAGAGAATTTTAGTAGAAAAGATTTAAGTGAGAAAAACATTATTCAAGAGTTTATAAATAACTTTTTTTAGTATAAATATACTCCCTGTTTTATAGGTACGAGGGTTGTGCAATAAGTCCTTAGAAAAAGATAAGAAAAAAAATTTTTTAGGTATTTTTCTTTGTATTCTTCAACATACTCTCCTTTTAGCTCTATACATTTTTCCAAGCGCTTTTCCAAATTTTTTAAGTTGTTTAAAATGTAGGATTTCGGAAGCTCCTCAGAATAGGCATTTGTTTGGGCGATGACCTCGTTCGACATAAACCGTCGTCCGCTAAACCATTTTATCATGATTGGAAATAAGAAAAGTCACTGGAGGCCAAATCTGGTTAATTCGGTGGATCTTGTAATAATTCGAACTTTAATTCCATAATTTTGACCATCGAACCTGCGCAGGTGTACACCCGTACACTGTCTTGATGAAAGAGGATCTTTTTCTTTTTCAAATAAGGACGTTTTTCCTTGATTTCTTCGCTCAACCGGTGCAATAACGACGCAGAATACTTTCCTGTTATCGTATTTCCTTTTTCCAAGTAATCGATGTAGATGATGCCGCGTGCATCCGAAAAGACCGTGATCACTTTGCCGGTCGATTTCACCGTCTTCGCCTTCTTCGAAGCCCGTTGACCTTAAAAAATCCACTGTTTTGACTGTTCCTTTGTCTCTGGAGTATAGTGGTGTATCCATTTTTCATCCACAGTTATGTATCGATGCAGAAACTCCCCAGGATTGCGACGGAAAAGCACAAAAACAGCCTCAGGTTCGATCACATGATTGCGTTTATTCTCCACTGTGAGCAAAGGCGGCATCCATCTTGCCGAGATTTTATTCACACCCAATTTTTCGTGCAAAATTGAAGCGACAGTACTTTCCGATATGCCTGTGGCCTCAACTATTTCGCGAACTTTCATTCGTCGATCACTTAAAATCATATGGTGGATTTTATCAATCATTTCGGGGGTAGTCACTTCCACTTGGCGTCCCGAACGATATTCATCTTTTGTGGATGTACGGCAACGTTTAACCTCATTCACCCAATTGTAAACAATTGCAAACACAGGAGCAGATGTGCCATGAACTTCATCTAACTCAGCTTTGATTTCTTTCGGTGTTAAGCCTCTTAAATATAGATGTTTAATCACCGTTCGTAACTCACTTTTTTTCCATTGTTATGAATAAACGAAAGTTGTTTACTGCAATCGACAATAAAAATGATACTATGTGATCGATAGAGCTGCAACTTTAACAGCTGTTTAGCTAGTAGCGTTGCTCACCAAGAAAAATTAATTTTCGATACTGCGAGCGCCAACTCATGGATTTTCTAAGGATTTATTTAATGGTCCTCGTATAACGAAGCCCTTATTAGACAATGAAGGAGGCACCTGCATTGACAACATTATTATCCAAAATAATAATATGAAACTTGATTCTTTCAAGTAGAAAAATCCATTTAATGATCACTATCCATTGATTCGTAATGTGGATTACTTTAAAATAAAACAATTCAATAACAAAATATTTAAAATCATAAATCAGAGTAAACTTAAGAATATTGCTAGAAAAGAAGACTGGAACCTAATATTGTCCATGCAGGACCCAAACAGTGCAGTAAGTACACTACTACAAAAGATAAATAATATTACTGAAAAGACCACTATGTACAAAAGTACAGAGTAAAAACAAAGACCTAATACCGACGAAAATTTGGATTACTAGTAGAATAATAGTATCATGTAAAATAAAAGAAAAATTATATAGATTATGGAAAAAAAAACTAATTGTCAAATACTATAAAATGAATATAACAATTACAATAAAATGCTAGGTAAAGTTATAAAAGATACGAAATATAAATTTGGAAGGGAAGAAGTGAAATTGAATAGTATCAATACAAGACAGTTATGGAATATAATTAACTCTAAATTAGGTAGAATTAATACTCAGAGCAAGTCGATTAAACATATATATGAAAATAATAAAAAAATAGAAAATAAAACCAATATTGCATATTCAATGTATTACTATTTTTGTGAAGCATGAGCTAAATTGAGTGCATAAAGTATGCAATCAAATACTGATAAACTAAACGTCCCGACAAGGAACCACGATTCAATTTTTCTAAGTCCTACAGATTTCGATGATATATAAAGTTATACTTTCTATGATAAAAATCCTGAGGGGCAGATAATATATTAATATTAATTCGATAAAATCAATCTCTGAATACATAGTATTACGACTTCAATATATTCTTAATTCATGTATTGAGAAATTCATATGGCCTAATGCACTAATATAACCTCAAATTTGATTAAGGTATAATACATTATATTTTATTATATTTTCATTATAAAAACTACATAATATTTGGATAATCCATCATATTTTAACAAAAGGGCATTCAGTAGGTCGCTCAGAATGTACTGAAAGACGATTTTTGTATTGACTCACGCACGGGCGAGTTTGTGTGGCACATAGGAGCTTCCGTACTTCTCTCCCTTTTACAAAGTCGATGTTGGCCCCCTCGAATCTAGCTTCCCTCGCCACTCTCTTCAAGGTGTGGATTGCCTGGAATTTAGCCCTTCTCTCCGTCACCGACATCCATTCATCGATTTCTGCGGTCTCATTTCCTTTCATCGCCTTCTTCATGTCCCATAGCATCTCTTTCTTCCCGCATCTTTGAACCATACCTTTTCTACCTTACTGTCCCTTTTATCCTTGACGTACTCCGCTGTCCACCTTCCTACTCCCAGCACCCCTTCCATCCATTCATCGAATGCCATCCCTTCCTTCCATTCTCTACCTTTTTTCACCATCAGTACTTTCTCCTTGAAAATTCCAAATTTGCCACATTTCTTCCTTTCACTATCACTTATATCTTCCACTTTCTTAATCTCACTTCTCATTTTCTTAGACCTTTCCACCTCTTCCTTTCGTTCCCCTTCTGTGTTACTCTCACTTCCTCGTTTCCTCTTTTCTTTCATCAATTCTTCCAATGTCTCCAATCTCTCTTTTACTTTCTCGTTTTCTTTCATCATTTACTCGTTTGTCTTTCCTTCTTTGAACTGCCTTGCATATCCCTTCTTTTTCAACTCATCCTCGCGCCTTTCTCATTCTCTTTTTAGTCTCACCATATCCTCCTTCTGCTGTTTCTCTTGCCTTTTCAGATCTCCCATTTTTTTCGTTAAATCTCGAAATTTCTGCTCGATTTTTTACTCTCCCTTTTTCTTACGCCTTTTTGCTCGCTTTCGTATTCTTATAAGTTGTTGTCTGCATCCTCTTGAAGTTGCCTTCTTATCTTCTCTCCTTAGGGTCCTCCCACAGTTTCCTGCTGCTTAGCCTGCCCGGTCTCGTTCCGTTCCTGCGTCTCCTATAAGGCTTCTACCACACTCACTTATTTGTTTCTTTTCCTCTTCTGTCGCACTTAATATCTCCTCTTCTCGTCAATCCTTTTCTTTTTCGTACCTTTGGCCCTTTTCTGTCCTTTACCTTGTGTACGCCCCGTTTACTTACGTGTCCTTCCGCCTTCCGCTCTGATTAAAAAGTTCCTGTTTCGTTTCCAAATTATTTCCGTGATTCTTTTTATACATTTCTTGTCTTCGTTCAGTTGAATTTTCCAATCTATCTTCCCATCTCCGCTGTCTTCGCATTCCATTAGTACGTGCTTCATCGTCTCAATTTCCTTCTTGCATAGTCTACACAACTTATCTTCTTCCTTTCTCCAGTATTCGTTTCCCCTTGCCTCGTTTCCTATTCTAAATTTGACCAAAATTTCTAATCCGTTTCTTGATTTTTCCAAGTTGCTATTTGTTTCCATTTCGTCCAGCAGTTTTGCATTTTCGATCAGTTCCTCTCTTCTGTTTTCTCTCTTCTTTGGATTTCATTCCACTCTCTTACTGACAGCCCTACCTTCTTTAACCATTCCCTTTTTTCTTCTTTTAGGATAGAATCTTTTACCTTGTTATCCTCACGCCTATCCCGTTCCCCTATTTTTTTCTCTTTTTCTCATCCTCTTCGATTTCATACATCCCCGGTCTCCTCTTCCTCATCCTCGTTTTCGCGTTGTAGTTTGGCTTCATTGTCAAGAAACCATTTTCTCCTTCTCTGACTCCAGAGCCATGTCGCTTCCTCTGTTCTGACTTTGTTGTTCGACTTCTTCGTTCTTATCCCCATCTCTCTTATCTCCCTATTCTATTACAATATCTCTCCTCGATTTCTCCTATCCATCCATGTCAGGTCATGTTCTATGTAAATATTTTTTACTCCAAATTTATTTTTGTTTCCCATTACCTGTTCCTTGTCGTCGTAGCTTCCACATTGTGCTCCAATCAAAAACTTATCATTTTCCGTTCGCACTCTCCAGGTCCTCTTTATCCTTCCTGTCACTTCAATTTCCTTTTGGAGCGGGTACTCGCTGTCTTCGCTTTTGTATCTTTTTTTCTTGGCCAGTCCTGTTACAATTATATTGTCTTTTCTCTTTACCCTTTGCTTTTCTTCTGAAATCTATTCCAGGTCCCTCAATCTTCTGATGTTCTGTTCCTCTTCCGCTTTGTTTATCCTCACTTCCGCGGCTGGCTTCCGTTCACTCCATTCGTTCAATACTTCCTCTCTCCATTTCTTCAGTTCGTTCACCTCTTTCTTTAAGGAACTATTACCCGTTATAATTTTGAAAAAATCGATTTCTTTTTTTTACATTTTTGATTCCTTATTCCTTCAGAAATCATCTCCTAAATTTTTATAAAGAAATTTGAAAAAATAAGAAAGTTATAGCAGTTTTAACGCTCGCCCGTTTTCGATGCGTGGCACCTGGTTTCACGAGTTTCGGCAGCTGCGCTTCTCCTCTCTCCAAAATACCGTTATTCTATATATACACATACACATATATATATATATATATATATATATATACAAATATAGCTCAGTGTCGACTTTCTCTCACGTGTTTAGTATATATTTGGAAGTGTACACAAACGTTTAAGATACTTTCAAAATGGGTAAAAATCCGTATGGAAAAGGAAAAAAAGATCGTATCCAAAAACAGCATGGCGTGTGAGAAGATCTCGTGAATTTCAGGGAAATCAGCATACTACTGAATACAGTACGGAATTCACGAGTATTTCGGCAAGAAAATTATCAACGAGTAATTTGGAGGTTAAACTCGACGATAGCCATTCTTATTGTATTTTGTCTATTTCCCTCGTTTTTTCGGCGTTGGCGAGTATGTTACTATGTAAAACGTGCGGCAATGATGTGAAATATACCAAATGTGCAATTCGTGGACTAGGATTTAAAATAAATATTGATCGTGAGTGTGGTGATCGACATATAAATTCTGGACATTTCATAAATAAATCATTTGAAGTTAACCGGCGCATTGTATTTGGTTTAAATCTCTTTTGCTCACTCATGTATATGACATCTTCTTTTAGTACAACAACCTACTACAGACTATTAGAAAATGTAAAAATAGCGGCAAGTTCTGTCGGTAAAATTTGCTTAAAAAAAGCTGGCGTGGAAGAAAAGCAAAAAAATAAAGAAGCAGGGATGCCCGAGGACGAGTTGGTGGTTTCGAGAGACGGAACCTGATCAAAGCGAGGTTTCGGTTCTCTGCTCGGTATTTCAACCGTGATTGGTAAACATTCTCGTAAAGTTTTAGATTTTTTTGTTTCATCAAAAGTATGTAAAACATGCGAGATAATGTTGAAAAAATTGAATCGCGTCGATTTTGATATATGGTACGAGAGCGAGCATCAAAAAGAATGCATTGCAAATTACGAAGGTAGCTCCGGTGGTATGGAGGTTCAAGGCATTATAGAAATTTTTAAAAACTCCATTAATTTGCATAATGCTAAATATCCGTATTATATCGGTGACGGGGATTCAAAAACGTTTGCAAATCTATATGATGCCTATCCCTACGACGATTTTACAGTGCAAAAGCTTGAGTGTGTTTTGCATGTCGGCAAACGTATGTATCGACAGCTTAAGGAAGTTAAAAAAACCATAACTCAAGTACGAAAATTAAAAAAAATGAAGAAAATAAATTAGAAGATCAATCAAAAAAAGATAAGGAGCAGCAAAAGAAAGAAACACCACCCAAGAGAAGAAAAACTAAATCGGATCCATCACCACCTCCACCTGTAAAAACGCAAGATTTGACTGGCAAAATTATGAAAAATATGTCAACTCATTACGGATTATTTATCCAAAGGTATCCAGATTCTGTAGCCGATATGAAGGAAATATGGGCTGGATATTATCATATGATCTCCACCGATGAAAATCCACAACACGATTATTGCAATCCGGATTGGTGTAAGTTCTTGAAGGCACAAAAAGAAGGTATACCATACAAACATAAACCAGCCTTAAATGCGGAGGTCCAAGAATATGTCACACCGGTTTTTGAAAAACTATCCGATGAAAAATTATTAAAACGATGTTTGGGAAAGAACACTCAAAACAATAATGAGCGTTATAATAAAACACTTTGGGCTATCATTCCGAAACATACGTTCGTAGGACGGGAAGTTACAGAATTGGCTACTAATATTTCATTAACCCTATTCAATGAGGGGCGAATGACTCTCTTGAAGATGTTAGAGGTGATGGGATGCATAATTGGACATCCTGCCTATGATTATGTCCAAGAAAGAGATGAGGAGCGAATTGAGAATGCTAACAAAGCGAGGACAGCGGCGTCGAAGGAAGCTCGCTTGGCAAAGAAAACAGCTCAGATAGAGGAACAGCAAGAATTTATCGACTCGGGACTTCTTTTATATGGACCAGGGATTGCTGATTAGCCAATTGTAAGTGTTGAAACTTGATTTTTTTTTAAATATTACATAAATAAATAGTAAAAAAACTTTAATCGCGATATTCTCGAAATTATGTTTTTCCAGTCGGCCCAGACTTATTCTCCATAACCATTCGATGGATCATTCTAATTCTTAGTGAGTTTTGTTCATTTTGATGTCCTCTACCGTAATTTACCAGAAAATTGCAGAAATGTTGGAAAAAAAAATAATTGACAAGTTGAAAAGGGGGGGGGGGCGTAATTTTTACAAATTTTTTTTCACATGATCGCCATTTTGTTTTTAAAATTATTTTTTTATAAAAGGTGGTAAATTACGATGTAAGACACCGTCCTCTTTAAAAAACTTTTTGTAATTTTGTTTCAAAGTTGCCAATTTCGAGATTAACCCTGGGCCATTAGGCAGTGTCATTTTTAGCACTCAACTTTGACGCGCTCTATAAAATTCTGTAAACATTAAAAAAAAAAAATTTAATTTTGAAGAGTAAATTAATAAAATATTAAAAGTTGTACAGAGTTCTGTAATAAAAGAAAATTTAATTATTGGTAATTTTTTGCCTTTGTAACCGGTAATAGTCCCTTAAATCTTCCTTTTACACTTTCAAGTCCTCTTCCTCATTTTACCTTTCCATTAATTGCGCTACTTCTCCTATCAATGTATATATCTTCTCCCATTCTCGTCAGGTCATTGTGGGACCTTTTTTCCATTGTCCTCTTTGTTTTTCAGCATTAATCTTAATTCTTCTATTTTACTGTCCCATTCTGTTTTTGTTACCCTTTTTACTCTATCATTTTCTTCCTCAAGTTACTTTACCTTCTTCCTAAATTCTTTCTTTACTCCTATAAACATTCTCTTTATTTCCAAATTAAATAAATACTTTGGCCTCATTCTCTTCTGCGCAGTCAGGCTCTTCCATATCTCCTGCTATGACGGTCTTTTCTGAGTCCATGTCCGATTCAGAAACCTGTTCTCCGTCCACCTCATTTTCCCCTCTATTTTCTTTTCAATTTTTACTTCAGCTTCCTTTTCTCCTCTTGTACCAGTGACTCCTTTGGGCTTTTCTACCCTTTATCGATGTTTGATGGTCTCGGCGCATCTCCTTCCTCGCCATCGTCATCTTCACTTCCCTTGAGGTACCATCTTGCTTGCCTCGTGGTCCATGCCCTAGTGGCAATTGTTCCGATCTGTTCTGATTCCCGTTCCCCTTCCGACCTTTGCTTGGGTTGGCATCTCTTGCTTTCTCCATTTACTTCTTACTTGGGTTGGCACCCTTTTTATTCTCCATTTCCCCCTCTCTCCCCTAACGTCACTGTGTTTACCTGTCTTATGCTCTCTTTCTTCCCTTGATTTTGTCATGTTCTTAACACTTTTCTACTGATCTTTTATTATACGCTACTTACTAACTTTTCTGTTCATTCACTCTCTCTGCTTTCCTTAATTTATCTCGCTCTCTACCCTTCTACACATACAAGCCTTTTCCCTTTACATCTTGATACGTCTGGTTTCTCTGGCGGTCATTTTGCTGTCGTCTAAAACTGTTGATATAATGTATGGAAATTACCATGATGTAAAGAAGACAAGGTCCGTCATTTATGGATCATCAAAAATACAAGAGCCAGAAATGGCGGAAGATAGGATGGCTTCTAAAGTGCACACCATGGTGTAAAAAAAAACAAGTTGTGCTCCCAAGCAGTGTTCCTAGCGTCTGCTATTTATAGCTTATGTATTTTCAATGAGCTATAAATAGTGAGCGCTGGGAGCACTCCTTGGGAGCACACCCTGTATTTTTTACACCATGGAGCACACCTTGTTTTCTTTGCACCATGGAAATTACTGTGAGAGTGTACCTGACACACTAAACGTTAATATAGATATCGAAACAATGAAAAGAGTAGAATATCATAAATATTTAGGATTGTTCATCGATTTCAATATGAAATGGGACAGACATATTCGATATGAACTGAATTCGATATGTCTGTCCCATTTCATATTGAAATCGAAGAACAACCCTAAATATTTATGATATTCTGCTCTTTTCATTGTTTAGATACCTATATTAACCTTTAGTGTGTCAGGAACACTCTCACAGTAAACAAGAAAACTAGATAATTAATATTTATTTTTGCCAAAGTTAAAAATATAATGGAAACCAAAACATTAAAGATAATTTATTATACATTTTTCCAAAACTTAATAAATTATGGAATAATTGCATGGGAAGAGCATATAGCAATACTTTAAACCTAATACAAAGAATTCAAAACAAAATATTAAAAATCATATAAAAATCGATTCTCCGAGCAATACCCACCTCTTACTGTAAGCCAACTATTTCTATTAAAATCTGTATCATTTCATTATGAAACACTGAGGGAATTATGCAAGTCTTAAAGCAGGTAATACTAGAAACAAAAGTATTCAATTTCCGAGCATTACTAAAGCACTAGGAAAAAAACAGCTACAGAGTAGCTCTAAAAGTGTTGAATAGGTTAATAAATTATCTCAAATCATTAACTACTAATAAAGCTAGTACAAAGGAAAAGCTAAAGCGATGTATACTGATTCTATAAGTAGGCATAACTATCAGCTTAAATTACTTTTTGCGCGAAATATATTGGTGTAGCAAAATTTTTCTTTATTTTAAAGTTAGTTTTTTAATTAAATTTTTAAGTTAGTTTTTAAGTTTTTCGTTTCTAGGTTATATGAGTCAGCCTATGTACAGGTAATGTTTACTTACCTCTATAGGTTTTTACTTGTAAACTACCATTATAATGTCACTTATGTTACCTCCACTGGAATATACTTGTAAATAATTTTCGGGTTTAATAAAATTCAATTTATAAAAATAGGGTATAAAAATATTGATAGAGTAGAAAATTGTAAATATCTAGGAACTATTTTTGATTATATCATGAATTGAGATATGCATATTAAACACAAACATGAAAACGCTAAATATTTAGTATTTACTTTTTTAAAAATCTCAATATTTATGCAAACGAAAACATTAACAATAATCTATTATGCATTTTTCCATAGTTGCATCAATCATGTTATAATAGCCTGGGGTGGTGCTTATAAAAGTAATCTTAATCTATTACAAGGATTGCAAAATAGGATTCTAAAAATAATCAACAAAAACAATTTTATTATACACCATTATCCATTAAACTTAGAGCAGTTATTTGTCTTTTAATCACTACAATATCATTATTCATGCTGAAAAACAAATATCTACAGTCCAGAAGTATTACGAGAAATAAAAGTATATCTATACCGAGAATTACTTGAACTATTAGGAATAAAACAGTTATATAATAGCTATTAAAATGTACAATATATTACCAAAAGAATTCAAAATTATAAATAATAATAAAGTCACTATAAAAAGAAAACTAAAACATTGAATTAGACCAAATCATTAAGAAAATCTATAATAGATAATGTAACTTACAAGTAAAGTTGCTTTGACTTGTAGCCATCAAACTACAAGCTATAAGCATAATCTCTTTATTAATATTACGAAAAGTAAGAAATATGCATAGTACTGTTATGTATCTTACAAAGTCTATTTAAAGTTATGTTTATTTTAGTAATAAGTCTAGTTTCTAAGGTAATATTAATTTAGAGTAAGGTTTTGCCAGGCCTATGTACATGTAATATGATTTACCGCTATATAATTTACTATGTAAATGAAATGAATTGAATAAAAGTGTTTACAAGAGAGACACTTATTTATGTACAATTTAAAGTATAACTATATACAAATTATACATGCAACTTTCAATTGACATGAACTAATTTTGGTTTGAAAGAAAAGATAAGTTAATTTTAAAAGCTTGCATATGAATTCTGATACTTCACATATGCTGTGACGGACGGGAAAACCTATCATAGTACGAGGGTAGTTCAATAAGTCTTTAGAATGACCAACAGATGGCGCGCGAATCGCTCCAAATCATCTGTTTTCAGTCAGCACCACTCCCGACTAGATATATGGTGCAGTCACAGTCCACATCTTCTGAGTTTACGTGTTTTTATAACCAATTGAAAAAAAAAAAATTGCTTGTTAAGAAAAATGGAAAAAAACGAGTTCAGAGCGGTAATTAAACATTTTCATTTAAAGGGTTTAACTCCATATGAGATAAAAAATGAATTGGACTCAGTTCATGGCACATCTGCCCCTGCCTTAGCAACGGTTTATAACTGGGTAAATGAATTTAAGCGTGGTCGTACATCAATAAGTGACGAACCACGTTCAGGAAGGCCCGTAGAAGCAACTACTCCCGAAATCATCAATAAAATCCACGATATGGTGTTGAAGGATAGAAGATTAAAAGTGCGTGAGTTAGCTGAGGCCACAAGGATATCTATAGGTGCAGTTGTTTCAATTCTACATGAAAAATTAGGCATGAAAAAGCTATCGGCAAGATGGGTGCCGCGTTTGCTCTCAGCTGAGAATAAACGCAATAGAGTGGTCGCCTCTGAGGCTCTTTTGGCGCGCATAAGTCGGAATCCTGAGGAATTTTTTCGTCGATTTGTGACTGTAGATGAAATATGGATACACCACTACACTCTTGAGACAAAGGAACAATCCAAACAGTGGATTTCCACAGGCGAACCAGCTCCAAAGAAGGCAAAGACCGTAAAGTCAGCTGGTAAGGTTATGGCTACAGTTTTTTGGGATGCACGTGGAATTATACTTATTGACTACTTGGAAAAGGGTAAAACAATTACTGGTGAGTATTATGCATCATTATTAGAGCAGCTGAAAGAAGAAATTAAAAAAAAACGACCACATTTGGCGAGAAAAAAAATTCTCTTTCATCACGACAACGCCCGAGTTCACACATGCTTCGTTTCAATGGCTAAAATTGAAGAACTAAAATTCGAATTGGTCGAACACCCACCGTATTCACCAGATTTAGCCCCCAGTGACTTTTTCTTATTTCCAAACTTGAAAAAATGGCTCGGTGGACAGAGATTTACGGACAACGAAGACGTCATTGCCTCTGTAAGTGCTTATTTTGAGGAACTTCCGAAAACGCACTTTTCTGAAGGATTAAAAAAACTTAAAAAGCGATTGACCAAGTGTATAGAGCTCCAAGGAGATTATGTTGAAAAATAAAAAAAAATTTACCCAAAAAAAATTGTTTTTATACTTTATTCTAAAGACTTATTGAACTACCCTCGTAATATCAAATTAAATGTAATTTATATTTTTTAATAAAATCATGTTAGCAGAAAGCGCGTAAAATGGTTAAAAGATAGAGTCAAGAAGTGACGCTAAGTGCGCATTGTAAAGGCGCTAAATACACGCATACGCGAAAAACCAGCGACGATCACAAAACTGTGCAAATCTCGAGCGGAGTAGAGGGAAGCGAGCAAGGAGAGAATAGTGGGAACGGAGAGTAGCGAGCGGCACAGCATGAGTATATAGAGACACACGAGCTGCCGGCTGATCACCATTCTTCTTGAAAACTAAGGGGACGTCGGTCTATCCAGACTAGCGCTCCCTCGAGTAACAGAGAATGGGAAATGGTGCCCGTGGCCAGAGCTAACGCCCTTAGGCTTACGATCCCGCGTAATCCGTAATTTGCTCTCTCCTTCCCCTACTAACCACACGTAACAAAATCCAAATTTAAATAAATATGCAAACCTTATTTATGTTTATTTAATTCCAATATACCAATATACCATCTTGGAAGCGCCGGACCCTCCTTGGTATCTATCGAGG
The DNA here is from genome assembly GCA_949152435.1 of Gastracanthus pulcherrimus. Lineage (NCBI taxonomy): Eukaryota > Metazoa > Arthropoda > Insecta > Hymenoptera > Pteromalidae > Gastracanthus > Gastracanthus pulcherrimus. The sequence continues at coordinate 117,470,234 of OX424573.1, read as the reverse complement.
ACGCTAACGCGCTGCTCAAATCCCCCTTAAATTCGATATGTCTGTTCCATTTCATATTGAAATCGAAGAACAATCCTAAATATTTATGATATTCTACTCTTTTTATTGTTTGGATACCTATATTAAAGTTTAGTGTGTCAGGAACACTCTCACAGTAATTTCCATGGTGCAAAGAAAACAAGGTGTGCTCCATGGTGTAAAAAATACAGGGTGTGCTCCCAAGGAGTGCTCCCAGCGTTCGCCATTTATAACTCATTGAAAATACATGAGCTATAAATAGCGGACGCTGGGAACACTGCTTGTAAGCACACCTTGTATTTTTTGCACCATGGTGTGCACTTTAGAAGCCTTCCTAACTTCCGCCATATCTGGCTCTTTTTATTTTCGATGATCCATAAATGCCGGACCTTGTCTTCTTTACATCATGGTAATTTCCATACATTATATAAACAGTTTTAACGGAGAGCAAAATGGCCGCCAGAGAAATCAGAGGTATCAAGATGTAAAGGGAAAAGGCTTGTATGGGTAGGAGGGTAGAGAGCAAGATAAATTAAGGAAATTAGAGAGAGTGAATGAACAGAAGAGTTAGAAAGTAGAGTATAATAAAAGACCAGGAGAAAAGTGGTGAGAACATGAAAAAATCAAGGGAAGAAAGAGAACATAAGACAGGTAAACACAGTGACGTTAGGCGAGAGAGAGGGAGATGAAGAATAAAAGGGGTGCCAACCCAAGCAAGAAGCAAATGGAGAAATCAAGAGATGTCAACCCAAGCGACGGTGGGAAGGGGAACGGGAATCAGTACGAATCGGAACAATTGCCACTAGAGCATGGATCACGAGGCAAGGAAGATGGCTCCTCAAGGGAAGTGAAGATGACGACGGCGAGGAAGGGAGATACGCCGAGACGATCAAACATCGATAAAGGGAAGAAAAGGCCAAAGGAACCTCTGGTACAAGAGGAGAAAAGGAAGCTGAAGAAAAAGAACTACTGGTCAACTATTGTTAAACAACTGCAAATTTTTTTAATTTTTTATGACACATGACCCATAAAATCTTACTATGAATTGCTTGAGTTATCGATCCCCCCCCCCCCCCTCCCACACACGCGCGGGCACACGCACACACACACAAACACGCACACTCACACATAAATACACACATACACGCACGAACACACTCACACACTCATCCATACGGATATTTTCTAAAAATAGTGTATTTTGATTCCTTATATCTCAAAACATGTCCAAAAACATAAGCGAATTTATATAGGCGCCAGCTTTTAAGGAGGTCCCGGTATGCTCGGTGCTACCCTCGTGGAATCGTTGCTGATAACTCCGAAATCGTACAGAGGAAACGGGGAAACGATCTACCAGTAAAGACTCGGTCGTTACTTTCAATTAGATTTGTTTTATTTCTTATATCCTAGTTATGTACAAACTTCCATAGCTAACCAGTGTACTGCTGTATCTACGTGCGCGTCCAGCGCGACCTATAATCCCGTGCTAGATGTAATATAGAGACGTATATGTGTCTCGGAACCCGCGACTGATGTTAATTAATTTATGAATATTATTATTAGTATTATTAATGAGTATCGTTACTTTATTATTTCGGCCGCTCTACGCGAGTATTTCACGGCACTCCCGAGCACACTTCTACCTCTGGCCGCGAGACACAAGCTAAAATGGCAAAAGCTACGAGCACTCGCGCGAAAAGATTTTCAGGCTCGAAATAAATTGTCCACTCACCGTCTATTGTAATTCGCTCACACTTCCTCTCGTTCTTGAGAAGCCTCGTACCGTGCGAACATCGCCTACTACGAGTAACTTATTTACAAGCTAAATATTTCTCAACTAGGAAAGATTGGTGTACGCGAAGGAGCAATCTGTACTCAAGTTCCGCGCCAGCCAACAAATGGCATGAGGACAGAAATATTATCCGCTCGGCCTCTTGGTCCTTCCGTCTTCTTCGATTTTCCTTCTCCTTCACTCTTGTGTGATAGATAGGGAGAGAGAGGTTGTCGTTTAACTAATCGCTTCGAATTTCATTAGCGTAGTCAGTATTGTCGCCGCTGAGAAAGGCCAGGGCCAATCATATCCTTTATCTGGGCGGTCGGCCGTGAACTATAGGCCTTTAAAGAATGATGAGCACCTCGCATTGTTTTACTGTGCCACCGGTACGCGCACGAGATTTGAATGTTTTAATTCACCAGATAATGCCTACGAGCCGGCCTAACGTCGTAGGTATCGGCGTACAAATGGGTATATATGTTGGCTTGCGCGCACACCATATGCGCAAATATATCTATACAAGCGGTATGCTCGCTCTCCCCCTCCGACGGTGTCTCTCTTCCTCTATCGATCCCGCGCGGCTTCTACTGCGTCAGTCCGTCTATCTATCACTTTCTAACTCTCCCCTCTGCTATCTCTTCTCTATCCTGGCATGGCCGGCGGGTACTGCAGCCGCTACTACTGCTTGCTCCCGGCTGCTCGTGTTCTGTCGCTCAGCTGACGAGTTTGTATTAGTGGAGTCGCCGTAGTCCTGTTTCCCGGTGATCGTGAAGACGGCTCTCCTTTTCCGGCCGGTTCTGAGTGCATGCGCGAGGTCGGCCGCAAAGCGATGGGTGTGTGCAGGCGTAGACGAGCCCAACCACGTCTGCGTATATGTCGGCCGCCCCCCACCCATCTGGCACTACGTACCTGTGCTGTGGGTTTCTGAGCAGGCACTGATGGTCATATTCTTCAGACTTCGTTTACAGTGGTGTTGCGTGTTGTGTGGTGGTCACGGTGTAGTGCGCAATGTACCGTCTGTGCACGGTACATTGTGGCCCCGTATATGCTGTCGTATGCTCTCGTGATAGAGCATGCTGTGTCCCCGTGTTTTTTTAGCGAGGGTGATATATTCAGCACGAGTCGGAGTCGATGACACCGAAGGCGCCCGAGTAAACAAAGACGAGTGCTGAACCTTGTTGAAAGTAACGACGACACTGCGACGTCGCTACAACCTCGCAAATACCTCGCAACGACCTCAACTCAATTACTACAAGTATTAATATCTGATAATTAAACACACAATATATAGGTTTTTGAGGTCGCTGATTACGAATCCAATGTCAGAATATCCAAATTCAAAATGCCGGATCCAATATTGCTGCCGCAATGGGGAGATTTACCGAAAGACGGAAAAAACATTGATCCAATACAAAATTCATAGTATTTTGAGGTTGCTGATTACGAATCCAATGTCAGAATTTCCAAATTCAAAATGCCGGATCCAATATGGCTGGAACAAACGGGAGATGTTACGAAGTAGGAAAAGAATGTTGATCGAATACAAAATTATAGGTATTTGAGATCACTGATTACGAATACAATGCCAGAATTTCCAAATTAAAGATGGCGGATCCAATATGGCTGACACAAACGGAAGATTTGACGCATGTCGGAATAAAATATTGATTCAACATACAATGTGTAGGGCATTGAGGCTGCTGATTACGAATCCCATGCCAGAATATACGAATTCAAAATGGCGGTTCCAATATGGCTGTGACACAAGTAAAATTTTACAAAAGTAGGAAAAAAATATTGATATACTACAAAATATACAGGTTTTTAGGTCGCTGATTACGAATCCAATGTCAGAATTTCCAAATTGAAAATGGCGGATCTAATATGACTGCCACAATCGGAAGATTTAACGAAAGTCGGGAAAAAATGTTCATTTAATACAAAATAAATAGGTTTTTTAGGTCGCTGATTACGAATCCAATGTCAGAATTTCCAAATTCAAAATAGCGGATCTAATATGGATGGCACAATCGGGAGATTTGTTAAAGGTCAAAATAAAATGTTGATCTACTACGAAATATACACATTTTTAGATCGCTTATTACGAATCCAATGTCTGAAATTCCAAATTCAAAATGACGGATCCAATATGGCTGTCACAAACGGGGGATTCGACGTAATTCGGAATAAAATGTTGATCCAACACACAATGTGTCGTTTTTGAGGTTGCGTTAAAGTATGGCAATTATATGAACATTTCTTTTTATTTTGTGATATTTTGACGAGAAAACTATTATTTTTATTTTAACACCCCTGACTATAATAACTTAAGTACAAACTAATTAGAATAAATTTTTTTTATCGAATGTCTGCAATAGGGAAGGGTCGTGACTTTTTAAATAATTTTTAAATGATTTTTTTGTTTATATTATACACAAAAGTTTAAGAAAATACATTTTTAAATATATGTAAATTGTTTAAACAGAATGCAAGATAACTAATTGTTGAAAATATTCAAGTATTCCATTAATGCTTATAAATATGTCTTTCATTATCTGAATCCGTTTCTCAGGCTCTCATTGATCAGTAGAATCTCTTTCTTTTATTGAAAAACTTTCTTTTTTAGCGTATATAGGGGAGAGTACACAGTATCAACATTCTTAACTATTTTAGCTGTAATTTTTGAGTACCACGATGAAAATAAAAACTTTAAAATGAAATTGATATAACTGAACCTTTCTGACGTAGAAAAGTACTTTTTACCAAAGATAATAATTTGAGTTAAGTATTGATTTTAACTAAATAAGAATAAAGACTTTGAGTTTTCGAAAGAGCGCATCCCAGTATGAATATGAATAGCTTAGGAAGGAGCATTATTTGTTAAAGTATTTAAAAATGGTACTTCGAAGATAGGTACAAAGTATAAGATATTATGTTGTTTAAAATTCTACTTTAAATTATATCGTATATTAAATCATTATAATATTTGAACACGTTAATTACATATCGAAAGTGACATTTGTTAAATTGACGATGGTGGACTCAAAATTGCTTCCATAAGGAGCTAAATTACTACAGTATATATTATTAAAATAAATATACAAGATTATTATCGTGAAAAATCTTTTTGTTACAACAGATTCAGAAATGTTACGTATGCCAGTACATGTTTGGTACTGCTGATATATATTTCTTATTGTTTACATTCATATAAACACATCATTTGTTAATATTATTGGTTTCTATGATGTTTACGTTATTATCGATACGCACAACTAAAATAACCTTTGTGCATTTATCTGTAAAACAGTTTTGCACTTCCATTCTCCTATAGACTGTATACCCATTATTATTTTCTGTATCTACGATGAACAGAACTATTTGGATGAATGTACCATATACTACATGTGCTAATGTATTATTTGACCTATAGCAGAAATTTTTACACGATTTAAAAAGGCAATTGTTTTTGACCTATTTTTGGTATGCTTCTGTATTATCTCTAGATAAATGTAATTTCTCAACAAACTTTCTATTAGGTTTAAATTTCCTTCCAAAATATTTGCCATATCTTCATTTCTCTATTTTCTTTGTGCATCAATTTTCCAAATAATAACAATAATCTATTATTGGTGATTCATCTTGTTATGATACATGTTTTTCTAAGATTGTAAAACTCTGGTTTCTATAGACATTCCGACATACCTGATTAAGGACGCCTTTTGCGGCATGTACCATCCAAATTATTTTGCCGTTGCCGGATTCGAAAGCATAGCCACAGTGCATCTATAGAGGTGCCGAATCGATAATACTTTGGGCCATATGCGTCAGTTAGTGAACGTTAAATAGCATAGCGTCCGCTGTATAATACACTTGTGACAACCCAACAAATTCTTTTAGAAACTCATGTGATATACGTAGCTCTTACATAGTAATAGATTCGATTAATAGAATATGAGTAGCTTCTACTAAGAGGGCCCAATGATCTACATACTTTTTAAAATTTGGTTATTCATACAGCACTTCTAAGCTGTAGTAAAACAGCAACTATTCCCATTCTTTCGATTTCCAGAATTTTCGAACGCGTATGGAGCGGGATGAGCGACATAATACAGTTGGTACTTTAAAAGCTTCAACTTTTTTCAATGTCGTAAATGCAATCTTTCAAAAAAGAATAGAGTTTCTTTGCTAAGCTAAGCCAGAACTCTGTAAATTGTTTTACCACTCCCAAACTAATGCTATGCATACCCTGCATCGCTGCTTGTGCAATAGAATCAACACAACATGTAATTGCAATATTTTAAAAATTTTTACTACGAATTCGTAATCAGCTACCTCAAAACGCTACACATTGTGTGGTGGATCAACATTTTATTCCGACATACGTCAAATCTTCCGTTTGTGGCAGCCATATTGGATCCGCCATTTTGAATTTGGAAATTCTGACATTGGATTCGTAATAAGCGATCTAAAAAATGTACATATTTTGTATTAGATCAACATTTTACTTTGCCTTGCGCAAATCTCCCCATAGATACGCCATTTTGAATTTTGAAATTCGGATATTGGATTCGTAATCAGCGGCTTGATATACCGATATATTTTGCAGTTGATCAACATTTTATTTTGACTTTCAACAAATCTCCAGATTGTGCCATCCATATTGGATCCGGTATTTTGAATGTGGAAATTCTGACATTGGATTCGAAATTACCGATCGCAAAAATGTGGATATTTTGTATTAGATCAATATTTTTTCCAGACTTTCGTTAAATCTCCAGATTGAGTCAGTCATACTGGATCCGCTATTTTGAATTTGGAAATTCTGGCATTGTATTTATAATAAGTTGGATTCGTAACCAGCGACCTCAAATACATATAAATTTTCTTTTTGATTAACATTCTTTCTTACTTTCGTAAAATCTACCATTCCCGGCAGCCTTATTCCATCCCCCATTTTGAATTTGGAAATTCTAACATTGGATCGTCTACCTTACCGACACCTGATTCCCCACATTGTTTCGCAATTCCGCCCAGGCTTGTGTCTGTGAGGCAAGGAAAATCCCGGAATTAAACTGAAGGAAAATTTCAGGGAAAAACGCACCTCGAAACAGCCGGTGTCCAAGGTACTTTTCCCGTTGAAATCAGCTCAGAAAAAAATCCGAGTGCATTTACCGGGAATCGAACACTCGACCTCTCCAACAGTATTGTTTCTGTGAATAGCACGCTAACTACTGAACCAACACCGTTCTTGAGTGTACTCAATTAAATATCAGGAAATCCCTTTTAGATTATAACAGTTAACAGGATAATAACAGATGTTTCACAATTCTATGTTTTTTCTATTCATACCCAGATCTCACAGCGAAGAATCTATAAGAGTCAAATCTCACATTTGTGTCAGCCATATTGAATCCGCCATTTTGAATTTGGAAACTCTGACATTGAATTCGTAATCAGCGACCTCAAAAAAGTATATATATTGTATGTTTAATTATCAGGAATTAATACTTGTAGTAGTAGATTTGAGCTCGTTGCGAGGTAGTTGCGAGGCCGTAGTGACGTCGCAGTGACGTCGTAGGGAGGTCATTTGCGACGTCACAGCGACGTCGTTATTTTTAACAAGGATAGCTATAGTATATCAGGTTGCATTATTAATTGTAACAATTGTTAAAAATTGTATTTGTTTCTCAAAGATGTCCTATTATACTTGAGCGTACTCATTTAAATCTCCTGAAATCCATTTAGCTTATAATATGAAATTTTTCACAATTCTATGCATCGGTCTATTCGTACCCAAATGTCACAGCACAGAAACTATAAGAGGTAGAGTCCTAAAATTTGTTGTGATAGTTTCATTTCTCTTAGGTAAGCAAGAAAAACATGGTTCCTATGGCATTGACAGGCACTTTCTTTGACTTATAGAGTGGAGGCTTACAATGGTATATTACGACTGCTAGTGTATATCAAGTTGCATTATTCATTGTAATAATTGTTATAAATTGTTTATGTTTCTCAAATATGTCATATTATACTTGAGCGTACTCAACTAAATCGCTGGAATTCCCTTTTAGCTTATGTAAACGTACGCAGAAGGGCGCACATTGACATGAGACACTCATGTCGGTTGAGAGGAGCACACATGCTGATGAGAATGAATACTTATCTTAAGCGAGTCTTCTCGCGTGAAACATGCACGTCTCTGGAGCGACGCACACAGGCAGTCAGGTCTGATCTCCGATCGAGCGAGCATCTAGCTTTAGGCGCGGACAGACACCTCTCTCCCCGAGTTGCTGAATAAACGACCATCAACCCTATCCCTTGTCGTCTTCTTTCGAACGTCCCAACCTCATCGAGATTCGACACTTAACTGTGCCGAGTAAAACACGCGACGAACACTACGCATTGCGTCTATCGTCTCTCCGTTACACTGGCATCCCTTGTGTGTTCCGTGTGTGGGGCACACAGACTGTTCGTTAAGTGATAAAGTTACTGAAGTTCGTTACCGGTGGTTAAAAACCACCGATCCGATCCGAGGGACAGGAAGGAAGGAAGGAAGAACGTGAAGGAGTTCGAATTTTTACAATTCAAGCTGAGACAGGAAGGATCTCCTGTTGCCTGCTCGCAATCCTTTTCATGATCGCCTTAATGTAAGTACCTGTGCAAATACAAAACATATTTTGTCCTCCGTGGGTTATCCGCACCCGGAAATTTCTATTTACATTATAATTATCGGTATAACGACTGGACGTCGGCGAATCATCCAAATTTGGTTGTATTCTCAAGACCGCATAACATTTCTTCATACTCGCACAAAATTCAAATATTCCTCATAAGCGAAATGTCCGTGTCAAATATTTTGGGCGTAAAAATGGCAGGAGCAAGTAGCCGTCATCTCAAGTACCTAGCAGAAGTTCGAGTGAATATAATTCAAGGGAGAATTTAGATCAGATTTGGGCCCTCGATCCTGCATCACGCGAAGCGAATCTATCGCAGTCTCATTTAAGTGCGTCTTCACAAATGCCATCTTCAGCTGCGTGGCAGGCAGCTTTAAACGCGCAAACTGCGTGGCCGGCGGCTGCAAGCGCGCAAGCTACCCGGCCGGAGGCTATAAGAACGCAAGCTGTTTGGCCGGCCGCAGCGAGCGCGGCAAATCCTGTGTATGTGCAATTACTAGCGTTAATTCCCAGTCAGTTCATGGAAAGAATTGGCAACTTAAATGATAATAAGTATTCACCTAGTGCGACCCGCCAAAAGCTCACTAGCCACCAAACATCCGCAACATCCTTTTAAGACCTGTATGAAGAAGAACGGGCCACAAGAAATATAAAGTCTGTTAATACAACTAAGACCGCGCATAACATATCGCGCACAGTAGCGGTGCTAAATAGCTTTTACGACGCCACGCCAGCTTGCTCGGACAGAATTAATATTATCAATAATACGCTGCAGACAACAACACAACCCAACTACACTTTTCCAGAATTTAACCCCCCGACACGCATACATACTTCTCAAGGTGCACATATTATTATTACTAACCTACCAATTCCAACAGAAAATAATAACATTGCAGACAGAAATCACGTAACTTGGGACATAAACGCTACACAACACAGATTTTATACACCAGAACAATCACCTAACTCCGCACAAGTTTCACACATCAATAAGATTACACAAGGCGGTTCGCAGTGTCGCCAGGCGCCGGCGCTCTTTGATACACACACCCCGGAGGTTCGTGTCAAGGGGCTTACTTTTACTCAGGCTTTAAATTTGATTCCGAGTTCTGATGGGAACCTGGAGAAACTAAATCTCTTTTGCTTAGCGGTACCCCAAATCAAGGCAAACTTTGGGCCTGATTACGAATCCTACATACGCTTGGTTCTAGCGGGTAAATTATCGGGACGAGCCGGGGAAACGTTCACTGCGCAGTTATTAAATTATGATATGGTTGAAAAATCATTGGCCGATTTGATTCTGCAATACAGCAATATGGCATTAGTAGATGATATCTTAACATAAATTAGAGTAATAAATCAGCGACCGGGCGAAAAAGTGAGTGGGGTTTACCAAAACGAGGAGCGAACCTTGATGCCCTGCAACATTTCATGTTCGGTCTCGCGCATCCTTTAGACCATCATGTATGCAGCGAACATCCGAAAAATTTAAACGAGGCTATTAGAACTGCAATTAATTTCGAGTGCAAATAAAGCACTCGTTTTGTCATTGCGCAGATAGCGGCACAACCTTCTATGGCTGCCCCTAAAATAAATTTTTTCGCCTCTCAGCAACCTCCTGATACACAGATATTTCAGTTGTCCGATTTTGAGGACAGAGTCATAAAAAAAATCACGGCGAGCATTCGACTAGCCACTGCCGCGCCCGCGACAGTTAAATGCAGCCACTGCGGTTCAGCGACGCACAGCGTGGAGAAGTGCGAAAAGAAACAACGCGATGTTTTAAAATGCAGTGATTGCGATAAATCGGGACACGAGTATACGAGATGCTTTGCTCTTGAGGTGGATATAGTGATGAGACGCCAGCGCTCGAAGAAGACGGAAATCCGTAATAAAAATAGGAATAATCGCGGGGGCTCAAGTAACAACTACAAAGGGCACAATAATTATAACAATTGTAATAATAAAAATCACTATTGTAACGGTAACCAGGGGTACAATGAGTGCACTATTACAATGATCGCAGCTGCGACTATTTTAATAGAAATGAAGATGCAAGAAGACCAGCTGACACAGCTCAATCCGGAGCATGCGCGGAAAAAGATAAAAAAGAGCAGCTTTTAAACTCATAGAGTGCTCGGCGCAGTCCTGAGGCGCCGAGCAGGCTGTCTCGCCCGATATGGGCGAGCCAGTGCCGCTTTGCATAGTATGCATTAGACTCGCGAGCACTGGGCACAAGTGGCCCGTTGTGATTTTAAAAACTGACGACTTAAAAAACGCAGAAGCCAACTTCCATGTAGACACGGGTGCAGAGATATCCGTAATTAAATTCAGTTCATTAAACGCGAATAAACATATCAGGAAAAATAACATTCATGCAATTACAGGAGTCATTCCAGGCGAATGGCGGACGCTAGAGAAAGTTTTTGTGGTCGTTTGTGGACGTTTGTGCGAAATGCACGTTGTCCCCGACATTTTTCCCATTGATACAGAGGGACTGATCGGTTGGGATATTATTGAAAAGCACGGAGGGCGCGTAAACGCCGATCAAACGTTCGTGATTTTATATTTTATAACGATTCCATTTGTACAAGATGAATGTTTTTTGATACCTGCGAAATCGCGGTGCATTATTTATGCAAAAATTAAGAATATTGAAATGGAAGTCGGCTGGGTCCCATTGCAAGACATTGGTCCAGATGTATTATTTGGCAGTTTTGTAGCACAAAATCACAGCGTGGTATTATATGCCGAGTGCATAAATATCGGCGAAGAGCCGGCTACACTGCAGGTTCCGCAAATTTAGTTAATACTGTGCGAGACTACTAAATCATATGATACCCTTGATGTCGGTGAGGACGACAAAATAGATATAACCGGCCGCATAAAAATTATGCGAACAAAAGAGCAAGATACATATGAGAAGCCAATTGACTTAGAAGAAAAAAATAAATTGCTCAAGAACAATCCGGTACTGCGCGAAGAGCGCGTCAACACAATCATGAAATTAATAGATTCGGAGGGGTGCGAAGAGCACGAGATAAATCATGTTCGCGAGTTAATAACGGAATTTTCCAGAGTTTTCGGGCTTGAAGGCGAGCCGCTGCTAGCCATGAATTTATTAACACACGAAATCAAACTTACGACAGATAAACCGTTGCGAGCGAAGCGTTTCAGATATCCGCCAGCTCTGAGCGAGCAGATTCAAGTGGAGGTTAGAAAATTAATCGAACAGGGAGTTGTTGAGCCCTCGGAGTCTCCGTACTCCCGTAACTTCTGGGTGATGCCCAAAAAACCGGACGCCCAGGGAAATAAAAAACGGTGGCTTGTCACCGATTTTTGACTTGTAAACGAAATCACGGTGGGTACTTGATTTCCCCTTCCATCCACGAGTGATATACTTGAAACTTTCGTTTCAGCCGGAATAATATCGACGATGTATTTAAAACAGAGCTTTCATCAGGTACCCATTCATCCGAATTCGGCCCAATACACGGCCTTTGATGCATCACTAGGGCAGAATTCGTTTGAACACCTACAATATCGGAGAGTTGGCATGGGTCTAAAAGACGCAACCAATGTTTTCTCGAAAGCTATGGCTATGGCCATGGCGGGAATGCAGGGTAAAGAAGTCGCCATATAATTGAATGATTTCATGATCCCCGCGAAAAATCTTGTTGAGCATGGCATTCGCTTTAGACGAGACATGAGAAGAATTTTAGATGCCAATCTCATGGTCGAACCCAAGAAGTGTCAGTTTTTGAAATGCGAGGCACTTGTCCTCGGACACATAGTGGGGGAGGCAAGATACGCAAAGATCCCAAGAAGCTTGAGGCAGTTGAAAAATACTCAGTGCCGACGAATGCGAAAAAGTCCAGCACTGGCTGGGCTTTACCAAATATTACAGAAAGTTTATACCCAAGTTCGCAGAAATCGCGCGGCTACTGGCAACACTGCTGCGCAAATGTGTCAAGTTTGAATGGGAAGAGGCACATCAGTCAGTTTTTGACGAACTAAAAAGGATCTTGTGAAGCGAGCCTGTTCTAGCTGCACCGGATTTTTCCAAGCCGTTTATTGTCACGTGTGATAGCTCTGATTACGAAACACTGAAAACGGTTTCTTTTTATGTCTGACCACGAGCGACATTTTTTGAGAAGACTGGCTAATAAATATACAATGGCTAACACAGCATGAAGAGTAGGACGATATTTACAGGCTTGATTACACAGACACAATACAACTGCCTGTGTAATGACAAATGTAGATGCAGAGCCGGCTGGGAAATATAAATTTCGGCTGGACCCGCACGAACGTGGTAAAATCTTAGACATATTACGTGCCTCCATCGAAGCTCACAAAATAGCCAAACCCGACGAATGACCGGCGGCAGAGATAACACGGCCAGTCAGCCCGGAAAAAGAAGTAAATAAAAGAAATTCGGACTTCATCTCAGATTCTCACTCAAAAAACAGGCACATTTCACCCTATATTTTGAACAAAAATAAGGAGCCGATAATTAGTCAGGCTAAAATTGGCGATAAAATGGTGAGATTACGCCAAGAAAATGGCTTGCGTAATGGTGTGAAAATTACGAGCACACCGACAGCAGCTGCCGCGGAAGCTCTCAAAGAGCAGTGCAGGCTTGCGAAAGCGACCGCAATTGTTCAATCGATCACCGCCTCAATTTAATTTTACTCCAGATTGTTCCAGATCAAAATATGTCACTCTTAGAAATTATTACTGTGCAGCCCGGAGTTATGGATATTTCTGAAATAGTCCAAATGGCACCAGATTCTGAAATACCAGAAAAATCGGCGGGCTGCTTCCTCTCACACTCTCGAAAGCAGCAACACATCAGCCAGCCCCGCACACCAAATAAACAAATATTACCAGATTTGGCAAATAAATTACGTGCGAGGCTAACTGTCGATATACAAGAGCGCGACATCAAAAGGAGATATGGCATGCAGATAAATGTATGGGAAGCCGACACAGAGCCCGGTAGCACGCCCGACTTCAATTACCTCGAACGCAAAAGCTCTGGCAGTAAAACGCCAGATGCACAGCGAGCACGGCGCGAATCGCCGACGCTCGACGAGAAGAAATCTGATACTGATATCAGTATGCAGATAATACATCAGCTGAAAAGAACGTCGCCGCTAGGTTGAACTAGCGAAGCTGCGAGCCGTCTCCTAAATGAATTAACTGAACCTGCACCAACACGAATAATAAATTTAACGGAGACAGGGGGAGATTTCTCTAGATAAAACATCGCAGAAAAGCATGAAAATGCTCTGAATATGGCAAGAAAAATTGAAAGTAAAAGAAAGTCAAGATTTGCACCAACTTCAAACATTGAGATGGAAGAGCATTTGGATGAAATTGAATTACCCGATATTGGGCCCTATGAACAGGGCAACACAGACGATTTTGAATATGTCCCTCGAATCTTTAATGATTCAAAATTCGTTTCCGAAAAGCCACCATCAGCTGACTCATCGTACAGAGGGGACATTTTAACTTACGAGGTGAGAGAATGGTGCGCCGACCCGCACGCTATCTTAGTTCGCAGCGACGATATACCGTCGCAGCCACCCGACAGTTGCCTGTTCTATTCTTTAATAAAAATCCAACAGCTGAGCATATCAGCTGTACAATTTCGCGAGCTTCTGCTTCACTCGCCAGCGCTACCGATTTGCGGAGACGCAGAGGAAGCGTGAAAGATCTTAAGCTCAAAAACTAAATGGGGCAATGATGACTGCGCATATATTTTTGAGCTTTGAACAAATGAGCGAATACCTCGAAAAGGAGGGCTACTCAAATGAATAGTTCGACGAGAATTATGTAGACTACACGGATTGTCGCGATGAATCATACGAAATCACAATGAGTGAAATCGATGAGAAAATAAATTTATGTGATAACCTAAGTGAATCACAAAAAGGAAAATTAAAATCATTAATAATAAAATATGAAAAAGTATTTGAAAAAACAGGTTTATTCACTACCTACGAGCATGAATTGATATTAAAAGACGACTCTCCTTTCTATACAAAACCTTATCCGATTCCTATAGCTTATAGAGAGCAGGTAAAATGGGAAATAGATAGGATGTTGGAATTAAGAATAATTAACCCCATCGCAGTTGTAAAAAGGAAGGACGGATCTGTACGACTATGTCTAGACGCGCGAAAATTAAATGCACGACTTGTGGACGATTATGAAGGGCCGCCGGTATAGAAGAAATATTACAGAGATGTGCGGGAAAGCCGGTAACATGCAGTACGGATTTTACGTGCAGTTACTGGCAGATTAAACTCGCGGAGTGGTGTAAAAAATACACCGCTTTCAAGTGCAACAACCACATTTATGAATATAATGTATTCCCTTTGAGGTTAAAACTAGTGGCTCCGGGTTAATAAGGGACTTAGCACAAACCACATGATCTCATCACTCAGACTTCGATGAGTTTCTGGTCTTATTCGTAGACGATATGGTAATTAAACCAAAGATTTTGAGTCCCACTTAAATCACTTAGCAGCACTATATGAACATCTTTTGTCTCACAACCTTAGACTAAATTTTAAAAAAACAAGCTTCGTATATGAAGAAATAGAGTTCTTGGGGCACTTTATCTTGACACGGAGAATCCGGTCGGACCCGGAAAAAATTAGAACTATAAGAAACTTTAAACGACCTAAAAACGTGTGAGAGCTACAAAGTTTATTAGGTTTTGTGAATTTTTATATGAAATTCGTAAAAAATTATTCACAATACACAAAAACTCTTATAGAATTATATAGGATTCACAATACACAAAACCTCTTATAGAATTATTAAAAACAGGGGTAGGCTTTCACTGGACTACGGATCAGCAAAAGGCATTTGAAGATATAAAAAATGCCTTTGATGAAAATATGATCCTAAAATATGCTGATATTTTATATCATTAACTATCATTTATTATGCTTTATAATGAATGTTATATTCTGTATTATGTCCAATATGCAGAAGATATATTAAGTATGCCCAAATGCCAGGAATACAATGTTTATCACTGTACCCGGCTTTATGAAGCACTATTTAAATCTGAATGAACGTTAGAAGTTAAGCTAATCCAAAATTATAAATCATAATCAGCAATAAACAGCTTAAAATATTATCATAATGTAAGAAAAAATAATTGAATATGTTATAGGGAACTTAGCGAGGCAAAGTTGATGACTTATTTTAAATAATTTTTAATTTGGCTATATTATAAAAAAATTGAATGACCTGTACATTTTTAGATTATATTTAGAAGGTAAAATTGGTCCCTGTTGTTTTAACAGGTGAGAGTAAGTGAGAAAATAGTTAAAGGTAAATAAGGAGTCCTAGAGAATAAGATTGTTTAGAAGTATAGAGTAGAATTCTTCTCAATACCCACTTTGTTATTTAATATATTTTTTTAAGGAAACACCTGAACATTTCATTTCAATAATTTCTTTTAATCTAGATAAATATCTTCATATGAGTTTTTGTCACACAAATTAAGTTTATGAGTCAAAGTATATAAATTTTTTCACAAGACTACTATATCTAACCTATTTATTACGCTGTTTCAGATGCTGCACTTATTAGGGTTTGTAATTATTATAGAAAACTTTGAACAAATCAATAAATGTCTGCTAAAAACGGGATATTTGATTTTCTTGTTTGCAAATTTTAATAATATTTAAATTAAATTTGTGTCTCTAATATACCTGAACAGCAACTCTGTAATAAGCTTTTGGAATTAAGAAATACCTGTTATGCAAGCTATCCCCATGTATAAGTTATCTCCGGTTGATCCAATGGCTACTGTAGTGAAATACGTAAACAGATATTAAAGATAGATGGATAAGATAAACGGCAGCAGAGTTTAAAATTTGCTAAGTTAGCTCTATGTACAACTTATCCCAGGGCTTTCCTATGACTACTGCAGTGTTATTAATTAAAGATATAAATATAGAATAATAGTTACGAAGTCAATAAAAAGAGTGTTCATATATTGGTTTTGATGATTAAATTAATCAGATGTTGGATAAAAAAGTAACAACTAACCTAGGTTAATAAAATAAAGGTGATGATGAATATTTATTCAAAAAAGATATACTTCATTTTCAAGTGTGGCTATAGTTCTCATATAGGTAGTACACATACTCAAAAAAGAAATGTAGTCATATGTTTGATGTTAAAATTAATCATTAATACTCAAACACTAGGACTTAAACTTACATTTCAAAATTCATGTACTTAGAGAAATATAAAATCGAAGTTGTGATAAGGTTGTATTTATTTGACGATAAAGTACACACATTATTTGTATCTACCCTGCTGAAAACGTCTGATTAAAACCTATTGAAACCATTAAAAATGATTAAAACAGAGCACGATTTATCATTAAAATTGATTAAAACGGAGCACGATTTAGCATTAAAATTGATTAAAACAGAGCACGATTTAGTATTAAAATTGATTATTTCATATGAAGTGCTCGGATTTAATGATTTTAATGGATTTTAATCTGATATTTTTTCGCAGGGTACATTCAACTTATATTTTACTTACTAATTGCCACTAATAACAGCTGTTGACAAAATGCCAATTATTTGTCATAATCTCTTTCTACAAAAAATTTGATGGGCCTCGAAAATTCTGCAAAAAGAACAAACATATTTAACATAAAGTAACTGCTCAATAGTTTATATAATTAACAACCTAACGTAATCTTGGTAATTCTTTATGAGCTCAAAAATATTTTATCTGTAAAATAATCTTTAGCGAAATGTAATAACCTCGATAATAACATTACAAGAATTTCAAGGTTACCTTCTTAATAAAAATCAATAAATTGTAACAGGTAAACTTATCTGGTTCTGATACAAACTGAAGGTTTCCTCTAGCAAAGTTCAATGAATGTTTTCTTCTCATGACAGTCTTATTAAATTAACCTCAAAATAAAAATAAAGCAGACGAGTGAAAGACCCAGCGTTGGGTTCATTTGGATTTCAGATGGCTAAATACGTATGTTCTAGTGATAAAATTTGACATTGGGGTCAGCTAAGTTCAGATCGTTGGCGCGAAATGCCGTGGGGTGTTCTGAAACCCATCCGTCTCTGCCCGATTACCTAACCTGCTCCATTTCGTTCGTTTTGACTTTCTTGCATTTTCTGCAGGTCGGATGGGTCTGAGAACACACCTCAGCATTTCACGTCAAGGACCTGAACTTAGCTGCCGTACTAAAAGGATTATGTGATTTATCACGTGATAATCACGTGATATAATTAAACAAAATATTACGTGTTTAAAAGGAAGAGAATTAAATTCTGAATCAATTTGAGATATCATATGAACTATCACATAAACATTATGTAAAAAATGATGTTATATTCTTGAAATTGTCTCGTGATTTATACGTGACATTCATGTGATATTTATATGAGATCTCAAAAAGTTTTAGAACTTAATTATCTCTCATTTAAACGCGTGGTTTTTTGTTTCATAATAGCACGTGATCCTTTTTAGTAAGGTGACCACAATGTCAAATTTTATCACTCGGACCTAGGGATTCTGCCATATATCGGAAATCCAAATGATCCCACCGCTGGAAAGACCCGAAGACTACAAGAAATTCAAAACAAACGGAATTGAACAGATGACAATATTTAACGACTTGAAACTGCAGCGAGAGTCCATAAAAGTTACTAGTCAACGACCTGAACGTAGCGTTTGGACTTTCTGAATATTTCCGCCGGTCCAACGCTGGTTCTGGAGTTGAATTCGAACCGTCGCTGAACACGGAACGCCTCACAAGCAGCGCCAAATCCAAAACGACACTAGCAACCTTAAATTGAAAACTGCCGATTGAATGATCATTAAAAGAGCTTCTAACCATCGAAGCAGAGACTATACCTTAAACCAAAGAATAATAGGAAAGAGATAAAACCGCAATCGCCGACTCCATTTGACAACCCATTCTACGCATCAAAATAATCTACGGGCCAAGCAGATTCTCCAAAACGTCAACCAGCAGTATAGAAGTCATCTCACTGACGCAATTAATTTATAAGTAAATAAGGTACAAAAGAGAAAAAATAATATAAAATAAAAAATAAATATTTTCTTTCCTCTTGCTTTTACGCCCAAGTAAAACTCAACTTATTTGTAATCCTAAAAATAAAGTCATAATCCACTGTCGCAAAAATATAAATTGCATTTCAAATAAAACTCAAGAAACTTATGAATTACAACAAAACAGATACACTTCCTTAGCCCAATCACCATTTATTATACACATAGAATCATCAATAGCAGACAAAAATATCGGACAATTAGATCCACTTAAAATTGGAGAAAACCTCATTAAATGTAACATTAATTTTGGCAACATCCGCAGAATCGGACCAAAGAAAATTGAATTGACTTTCAATAACCTTGGCGAAGCAAACGCGACAGCTGAAGATCAGTCAAATTTCCAATCTGAGTGGACTCCTTATATATCTAATTTAAACATTTTCAAAATAGGCCAAATATTCGGAATAGACACAGAATATTCAATCGAAGCATTAGAAGCTGCGATAGAAACAAATTACAAAGACATAACGTTAGAACGAATTTACCAAAAAGAAAATGACAATCTTGTTCTCACGAGTACAATTAAACTATATTTTGAAATGACAACACTCCCAGATAAAATCCAAATATTTGGAGTGATTACAAAAGTGCACCGATATGCGTTCAATGTTCTGCAATATAAAAAGTGTTATAAATTCGGTCATCCAGCTGTTACCTGTGGCCGAAAGCCAATCTGTCCCAACTGCTCAATGGAGCATAATTTTAAGATTGAAGGAAAATGCCCCTATTCTCCCAAATGCATTAACTGCAAAGAAGAATACTCGTCACTTGACAAAAAATGCATGAGTTTTCTTAAACAAAATAAATAAAATCAGGATGCCTAAATCATTACAAAAATCCAGAAACTAAAAGACCATTCGCACACACATTAACAAATCGCCAATCGTACATAAACACATCCATAAACACAGACGAAAGTAATAAACGCAGACGCACGAAATCACCAATAGTACAATTCGAACACGAAGAAAATTTCGACACGGTAAACGACGGTAAAAATGAAAACAAACCGTTTGTTAATCACCAGAATATTGTACAATCGTATACTAACATGGATCACAAAATAGACAGTCCAGTTAACGTAATTCAAATGCTGGCTGAACAGAATTCAAAAATTCAAAGCTCGATTTTTATTCTAACTGAAGCAATCATAAAAGAAAAACAAATTACACTTGCCCCACAATTCCCAAAAAGTATAAATATGCAAAACTTTTACAATTACAAAATACCAATCCCAGCAATTACCAAGTAAACTCCAATAAAAAAATGAAACTAAGTAATTTAATTAGAATTTTAACACCAATACTAATTTTATTTCAAAGTAAAGAAAAAACGCTTAAAACTAAGAGTGATATTAGAGTAAGAAAGAAGTGTGCTGCAACGAGTACAAAACGTAATTTTAAAATGTATAAAAAATAATCTGTGATAAAAACCAAAATATAATTATACTAATTAAACGTAAAAAATCCCAACCAGAAGAAAAAACAAATCTGTTTTACAAGGAATCAAAAGAATTACACCCAAATACTAACACCTTCCTTTCACTTCCCTGTATATAACCACATTAAAAAAAAAAAAATAGCTAATAGTCAACCACAACAATTACCTCCTTTCCATACAGCCAAAAAATGGACAAAAATAAGCTTAAAATTTTACAATGGAATTGCCGTAACTTGAGAGAAAAAAGCAAATTATAGAATTATCAATTAACAATTACGACATAGTCTGTCTATAGGAGACGTGGTTAAATAGCTCTGATATTATCAAATTCAAACAGCATAATATAGTTAAAAATTATAGAATAACAGATACTATCGGAGGCGAACTCATCACCGTAATAAATAAAAAATTAAGCAATTCAATGGTTTTGAACTTATTACTATTGAGATCCGAACGCCACATGAAACTATAAATGTATTTAACGTATACAGAGATAATCGGTACAATCTTGAATTAAAAGATGTCACAGAACTAATTTCATTCATAACGAAGTTTAAAAATTGTATACTTTGTAGCGACTTCAATGCTCATCATCTTATATGGAGCACGGAAAGACAGGATAAGATAGGCAGATGTTAGTTGAAGCAACCATGAATACTGAATTAATGTGCATAAATAACCCCTCTCAAGCTACGTTAATCCCTAAACCAAACAATTCGCCCGGATCCCCAGATGCCACCTATATCTCAAATAACCTCATATATAAAACAGAATGGACTTTTCTGGAAGATGCTTTAAGTAGTGACCATGTTCCAGTACTCATCCATATAAACAATAACAATCCAGACTTATCAGATAACGGACAAAAATTAAATACAAATAAAGTTAACAGGGAAAAGTTTCAAGGTATCCTCGACTCTAAAGTAAAGAGCTACGAATTCTAAAACAATGGTTCAGAAGCATATAAATCTCTAATGTCTTTAATAACGGAATCAATTATAGAAAGTGGAGCAAAAAAATTCACAGGTGTTAGGAAAATAACTATCCCAAAATCAGCATGGTGGAATCAAGAATTAGATTCTGACCTACAAACAAGAACGTAAGCAAATAAACACACAAAATTTCCGGAACTATACCAAATCCAAGCTAGAATTTAAAGTTATAGTTAAAAATTCTAGACAACCATAGAACAGAAATTACTTAGCATCTTTAGGAGTAAACACCCCTACCAATTCTATTTGGACAATCGTGAATGCACTAAAAGGCTATTTAGGTACACCTAAATCTATGGAGGAATTTGATTATAACAATAAAAAAATTAGGAAAACCATTAACAAACTCTGAACTAACAGCAAATTAGATCCTATAACGATTACAGAAAACCACTAAAACCACCACTTAGACTCACTAATTTCTATTCAAGCATTTCAATCTGCATTAGACAGCCTTAAAGAAAGGTCTTCACTAGGCGAAGACAATATATCCAACGATATCATTAAAAAAACTACCCTATAGCGGAAAAGAAAAACTATGAGAAATATTTAATCAAATTGTGAACGAAAAAAAATCCAGAACAATTGACAGAATACTTAACAATTCTAATTCCCAAACTAAGTAATACAAAATATAGACCAATAGCCTTAACCTCAAACACACTCAAACTATTAGAAAAAATAATTAAAATAGGACTAGACTGGTATATAGAAAATGACTATCTATTACCAGATTCACAATTTGACTTTCGTAAATCAAAATCAACTCAAAATAGTGCCACCCTTCTAGCTACAGAAGCATATTTAGCTTTGACCAAAAAACCAGTATTTGCAGTTCTCATGCTAGACATTCAAGGCGCGTTCGACGATGTCAATTCCGATATCTTAATAAGAAAAATCTTATCCTTAAAAATCTCTAGTAAAATCACACCCTTCATACAAAGTGTAATCACCCATAAAAAAGTCTCCTTCTATTTAAATAAGCAGCAGATTGCAGACAGAATCACCTCAGAAAGCCTTCCACAAAGCTCCGTCCTGAGCCCTATACTGTTCAATCTCTACGTGAGAAATATCATCCATAATATAGGTCAATGCAAAAATTTTCAATTTGCAGATGATTGTGCAATTGCATACGTACATGCAGACCCAACTGAGGTTGCCATTCATAGGCACAAATCTCCTTAGATCTTGGCTCAAGGATAGAAGTTTAAACATAGCACCACATAAATCAAAATTTATCATATTCCACAATAAAAGAAAAATTCATCCAAACATACAAATAGAAATAGATAATACAACACTAACAGCGCTAAACCAATTTAAGTTTCTTAGGGTTCTTTTCAACACAAAACTCAACCGGATATCACACATCAAAAACATAAAATCTAGAGCACTCAGTACCTTAAAAATAATTAAAGCCTTCTCTAACAAAAAATGGGGAGCACATCCTAAAATGCAACTCAAAACGTTAGAGACAGTACATAACACAGTATTAAAATTATGCCTTTGCTTACCAAAATTTACATCAAACGCAATCACTCTGAATGTATGCAACGAGTACTCTCTTTCACAACGGCGGGACATGCTCATTGATATCTGTATAAAGTAAACAGCTTGAAAACACATCCATTAAATGAAAAACTAGACCAGCTATTTCACAAATTATTTCAAAAAGAAGAAACCCTGACTCATGCAAAATAGGGAAAGCTATACTCAATAGATATAACCAAATCAAAAGACACTTTCCAAACATCTACCAAACAACACTACCCATAAATTATTAATTTCCACTTCAAAGCCAACAGCAGAATATTAAATACATAGATCTTACAAATAATGCGCAAAATCATTTGGACATTAATTATGACCAAATCATCTTGCTGCATTATTCTGAATACAACAGAATTTTTGTTGATGCTTCTACAGTTGATCAGCTGCACGGCTGTGCATTGTATTACGAAAATGCCAAGTTTCTAGCTAAAAACATAATCCTTTGACTTACTTCCTCTACAGAGAGCGAACTATACTCAATTCTAATAGTCCTCAAATTTATTAAAAGTAATAAATTAAACACTGTTATATTTTTGGACTCAAAAGAAGCACTCCATCAAATCTCAAGGAAAACAGTAAATGCAAAGTCTTCTGTAATTGCTTTAAAATGCAAGCTTAACTTATCATTTATTTTGAAAACATCTATAACATTGCATTCGTATGGGTGCCTAGTAACTTACATATAACAGGAAACGAATTGGTAGACAAAGAGGCAAAAAGCACGAAACTTAATAAACGGAATCACTGTAAAGTCCCACTGGCATGAAATATACAATAAAAACATAACAGCTCACAGAATGACTTAGCATGAATCACACATGAAAGAACTACAAAAAAAGGCTCCAAATATTTAACAAAAATTTAATTCATTCACCCACACAAACTTAAAAAATTAACAACACAACTAGAAAAGCCAAACTCACAACCTACTTAAGAATTTTGTCAAGATCCAATTGCACACCAGAAACACTTTTTGAAAAAAAAAATAATAAACTCCATGGGATGCATTTGTGGATGGGAATACTGTGACCTAGACCATCTGATATGGGACTGTAACTAACACATTGTATTAATAGAAGAATTTAAAGAGACACTTTTAAATTGTGGCTTATATCCTCCCTTCAATATAACCTCAATATTGGCGTCAATGGATTATGATTTAATAGATAACTTCTGTGAATTAATATGTAAAGCGGGCATAAGAGTATTGTTACGTCCCGACTATCGACCCACAACTTTTCGTTGACAAGACCCATATACGACAAAAGTGACTTATCATACATAAAATAACTTTTCAACCTTTTCTATTCAGCCAGAATCCTACCTTGCCTACTTTATACTCCACGATGATACACTCATCCACCCCAATATTTCCTGAACTCCCTTCCGCAACTCCATACCTTTGTCGCCCCCTCCTCGAGCTCGCATAATTAATTCCTAATTTAGGCTAAGCATGCGACCTCCGCCACGTTATAAAGCTCATAGCCCCTCTTGACTACGTGCCATTTGCCCTCGCCTTTTGCCTTCAACCTTTAGCCTTCTGCATTCAAACTCTGAATCGTAAGTACGTACACACCAGTTTGTTACTTGATATTTCACTTGTAAGAAGGACACGCCCTTATACTTAACCGTGTGCTTCTTATACAATAAACTTGATCTTAAAGGCATTTGCTCGCGCTTATTTATTTACTGTGCCTGAGCTCCTATTCATATCTCCCGCGACCATCTCGAGCACGAGACTGCGAGACCGCCCGCAGAGCAGCGCATCCGAGCCGAGCGAAATACAGGAAACCTAGGCCTACGCACACATACAACGTAAGTCCCTAAATACATCACTATAGCCTCTCCTATCCTGACGTAAATTTGCACTTCCTATTTTAACCGCTATCATATTAAATGTCAGGGAGAGAGCGCTACCGACTCTTTAACCCCCCTTCGTGCTTGCTGCCGTTCGCGAAAACACAACCGCTCGAGACCTCCCAGAGAAAGAATCTCTACATTCTCCCGCTGTATAGCCGATATTCAGAAGATAGTTATATCCGGTTAATCTTGTTTAATACTTAATTAGTTTATTCAGAGTGATATTGTAATAGCTAACTTAATGTGTAATAAACCAGAGTCTTATCCTATTCAGAGTTAGATTATATAAAGTACGAATGCGCAGTGTATTCTCAAACAAAAGGACTGTTTATTTGTATGACCAACTCCCGATCCGCCACAATCATCTTGCTTAGTCTGACAGGTTACGGACATCAGCACGCGGAGGACGGAATTCTACAAGAGTCTGGAAATAAAGAGTAAGTACAAGAGCTTAATTAAGAATGGTTATTGAGAGCATAAAGGGAAAATCGCGAGTGTCATAAAGAATCGCGCGCGGTGAATTTTACTTTGTAAGAGACATCAGAGAAGGCAGTAATAAAAGACTGAATACAGGCTCGTGCGTGTTAATATCTTTTATTAAATAATACGCAAGAGTAAATTATTCAGAGAATCCGCGCGTGATAAAGAGCGTGTTTTTTTTTCTTTTCTCTCCTTCCCAGGAATACGCGAGTTAATAACGGAGAGTTGTAATCGCCAAAAGTTGCTCCTTTCATAAAAGCCGAAATTCAGAGAATTTCTGGAAGAACAATAGAGCGCGTGTTCCAACCGGTGTTGGCGGGAACTTGCTATCACGTCGGCAGCCATGTTTTCTCTCTTCTCTCTCTACAGACCGACAGAGCAAGAAAGAGAGAGAGAGAGAGAGAGAGAAGGCACGCGCGAATAATGATATCTTCTTCTCTCTCTGCAGACTGACAAGGTGAGAGAGAGGGAGAGAGGGCACGCGCGTAATATATTTTCTATTCTTTTCTCTCTTCTTGGACGCGTGCCAGCATTGCGCGTGTTTCGTTTTGTTATCTTCTTCACTCTCGTATGCTACATAGCATGGCATGAGTAACAGAGCGAGAGAGAGAAAGAGGGTACGCGCGTAAAATATTCTCTATTCTTCTCTCTCTTCTTGGACGCGTGCCAGGGTAGGCCCGCGTATCGTTTTTTCTTCATCTTCTTCTCTCTCTCGTACGCTACATAGCGTGTCACGAGCAACAGAGCGAGAGAGAGAGAGAGAGAGAGGGAGAGGGAGAGATACAGGGATTGAATCACGGTATAGTGCGTTGCAATGTAGTGAAGTACTGCGCGCGTGTATGTGTGAACCTCACGTTGACAAACGGGACGCTGTGCGTCGGAGAGCAAGAAGGCGTTGTACGCGAATTGGTATATAAATAACACGGCAGCTCGCAATGCGCTTCATGATCACGCACTATACCCTAAAATTTAAAAATAAATTTATGGATCTGTATGAGTTAATTGTGTTTATGTATTAGATCCCCCACCAATATAATAACGACAAAGTCGTGGTACGACTAGTCGGTTGGGAGGGAGTACATGACCACGACACATAAATACAAATATGATCCGAATTTTAATTTGTCGAACAAATTAATATTCATGTGTGTGGTACCAGAGTACAGAATAATATTTGGCAGGTTTCACCACCTAATTCAGAGAAAATGGACGGAGAACTTCAAAAAATGACATCTTCAGAGTTATCTCCAGATGACATTCAGGCGATAATTCACAAAGTGGTCGATGTTCCGGCCCCAGTCAAAGGAAAAAATTCAGAGCAGGCATCGACCAACGTACGAGAGATTGAATCAAATCAAGGTAAAGAAAAATAACAGAAATTTACACACACATTTTTTTCTTTCCTAATTTAATAATTAAATAAACAGAGAGACAGAATATGGATCCATGAGTATGTATTTATACTCATCTCACAGAGCTCACATCTCAGGAAGAGATGCTGATTGCAATGCATCGGCCCCATTAACAAAAGAAGAAAAAAAAGAGCATTTTATCATGCTATGTCTGACACTAGCCAAGAGCTAAGATCAGAATATATGACAAGAGATCAAACAGGTTATATAATGACGATTGATGATATGAAAAATGGTTTATTTCATCTTGAAGCACAGAGATCCAAAAATCCAGAGAACACCAGAACAAACTTGGTTAAGAGAACTCCATCCAGAGATGTCCAGAGAGAGAAGAAAGAGGAAAGTAGCACCGACTTCATTATTATAAAGTGCTACAGATGCAATTGCACGGGGCATTATCAGAACAAGTGCGCTCTAAAAGAGTATAATGCATGGTTTCCAATAGAATGGTTTCAAATAGCATCCTAACAATAGAAACACAGAATAAACACACAATTCAAATAACAAAGGCATAAGTGGAGATAGGGGAGGAGATAAAGCAAGAGACAAAAGAACCTCATTTCAGCAGAACAATAACAAACCATACAACAAGCCAGGCCAGAGTTCTGGTAATAAGGTCAACGATAAATATACAGGTAACCAAAATTGTACAACTTTAATTAAAGAAAATGTCAGTTTTATAGAAGATTCGGGAGCTATCGACCATATAATTAAGATAGGGTTTATTTTAAGAGATTTTACTAAAAGCAAAAATGAAGAGATTAGGAGCGCGATCAAAAACAAAAGCGCTAATATTAAGATAGATGGTAACGGGCACCTTTATTTAAAATCAATTACAAAAAATGAAAATATTTTCTTATCAAATGTAATATCAGCACCGAATATTTTTGATAACCTTCTATAGCTAAGACAGTTTGCGGAAGCAGGTTATGGAATTTATCTAGATGATACCAAATTAAAAATATTCGATAAAGAGACCGGGATGAATACATCTCACGGGTGTACGAAACACCAAACTGGATAGTAAGGCATATGTCTGGAATATGTCTGGAAAGGTATTTGCACATACGAGAAATCTATTAGTAAAACACGAAAAACTTTGCTACATCAGAACCCACAATGGAACAAAGTTCACAGGTGGAGAGTTTTTAGAAATAATGAAGACAGAAGAAATCAGCAGTGATTTCGTACCAACATGTACTCCAGAGTTAAACGGGACGGCTGAAAGATTCGATAAAATAATCCAGAAGAAAATAAGAGCAATGACGATCGATTCAGGATTGCCAGCAACTATGTGGGTATTAGTAACCGATGCAGATATACACGCATACAATAGAACTCCACACAAGGCAAAGGATTACAAAACACCTTTATACGAGGGTAGTTCAATAAGTCTTTAGAATAAAGTATAAAAACAATTTTTTTTGGGTAAATTTTTTTTTTTTTTTCAACATAATCTCCTTGGAGCTCTATACACTTGGTCAATCGCTTTTTAAGTTTTTTTAATCCTTCAGAAAAGTGCGTTTTCGGAAGTTCCTCAAAATAAGCACTTACAGAGGCAATGACGTCTTCGTTGTCCGTAAATCTCTGTCCACCGAGCCATTTTTTCAAGTTTGGAAATAAGAAAAAGTCACTGGGTGCTAAATCTGGTGAATACGGTGGGTGTTCGACCAATTCGAATTTTAGTTCTTCAATTTTAGCCATTGAAACGAAGCATGTGTGAACTCGGGCGTTGTCATGATGAAAGAGAATTTTTTTTCTCGCCAAATGTGGTCGTTTTTTTTTAATTTCTTCTTTCAGCTGCTCTAATAATGATGCATAATACTCACCAGTAATTGTTTTACCCTTTTCCAAGTAGTCAATAAGTATAATTCCACGTGCATCCCAAAAAACTGTAGCCATAACCTTACCAGCTGACTTTACGGTCTTTGCCTTCTTTGGAGCTGGTTCGCCTGTGGAAATCCACTGTTTGGATTGTTCCTTTGTCTCAGGAGTGTAGTGGTGTATCCATGTTTCATCCACAGTCACAAATCGACGAAAAAATTCCTCAGGATTCCGACTTATGCGCGCCAAAAGAGCCTCAGAGGCGACCACTCTATTGCGTTTATTCTCAGCTGAGAGCAAACGCGGCACCCATCTTGCCGATAGCTTTTCATTCCTAATTTTTCATGTAGAATTGAAACAACTGCACCTATAGATATCCTTGTGGCCTCAGCTAACTCACGCACTTTTAATCTTCTATCCTTCAACACCATATCGTGGATTTTATTGATGATTTCGGGAGTAGTTGCTTCTACGGGCCTTCCTGAACGTGGTTCGTCACTTATTGATGTACGACCACGCTTAAATTCATTTACCCAGTTATAAACCGTTGCTAAGCCAGGGGCAGATGTGCCATGAACTGAGTCCAATTCATTTTTTATCTCATATGGAGTTAAACCCTTTAAATGAAAATGTTTAATTACCGCTCTGAACTCGTTTTATTCCATTTTTCTTAACAAGCAATTTTTTTTTTCAATTGGTTATAAAAACACGTAAACTCAGAAGATGTGGACTGTGACTGCACCATATATCTAGTCGGGAGTGGTGCTGACTGAAAACGGATGATTTGGAGCGATTCGCGCGCCATCTGTTGGTCATTCTAAAGACTTATTGAACTACCCTCGTACATGCTGAACCCGAACAAGAACAACCACGTGGACGAATTGAGAAGATTCGGATGCGTGTCATATGTAAAAATACCAATTCCAGAGAACAAATTTTCAGAGAGAGCAGTAAAAGCTATCTTAGTGGGATACACACCAACTGAATACTTGCTATGGCATCCACCGACACAGAGGTTCTTAAACTCTAGACACGTGAAGTGCAATGAAAGCTTAGCATACAAGAACACAGTAGACAAACAAGAGACAATCGAGTTGAAATTCAGAGAAAGCTGAGAAAATGAGAATACAGAGCAAACAGAGAGAGAGAGAGAGAGAGAGAGAGAGAGAGAGAGAGAGAGAGAGAGAGAGAGAGAAAACAAATAATACAGAGACAACACGAAATGAAAAGATAGAAACCTCAAAGCCTAAAACTGACAAACCGCCGAAAAGAAAAATCGCACAAGAAGAACCAACAGAAGTTAAAACGAGAAAAATCCCAAAAAGAAAAGCAACAGAAAATCCAAAAAGAGATCCAAATTTTATATATAGAGCTCAATGTGCTATCATAGAAAGACCGATGACGAGGTCAAAGATGAATTGATGCACAGATGGCAAAGCTAAACAGAGACCCAATAAACTATTAAGAAGCAGTGAATTCGTCTGACCGAGAGAAATCGAAAGAGGCTATACAAGAAGAGTTGAAATCAATGACAGAGAATGAAGTTTCTGAAATTGTAGATAGGCCGAAAGTTAATTCAGAGAACAAGAGACCGAATATCATAGATTCCAGATGGATATTCAAAAAGAATAGAGATGAAAATTGACGAAGAAAGAGACGAAAGATTCAAGGCCAGACTTTTTATCAGAGGTTTCAAAGATAAGAACACATACGAACTAAAGGAAACATACGCTCCAGTATCACGTCTGCCAGTGATAAGAGCTGCACTGACAGTAATTAACAAGTATGACCTAGACGCTGCTCAACTAAACGTGAAGACTGCTTTTATAAACAGCGACCTGGGCGATGTGCAGGACCGTATTAGCCATTGCTGAGCCCCTGCGGCAGCCGCTACTTAGCGCCCCTGGACGGACGGTCAGTATATCCAAGTAAAAACGAAAAAGACGGTCCTCAGGACCCGATGTCCCGTAATTGACGAATTTACAAAGCCTACTTAACTTTCTGAATGTTACGAACCTTTCCGGACTTTGCCGACAATGTAATTTGTATTTTGATACATTTTATCATTTAAGTCAAAATAAGTGTAAATTATATTATTATATATATAGTGAATGATTCATTATTTATGCTATGTGAAAATCGTCCGATCCTTTCTGTTTATTACGGAATTGCAAGTAATCAAAAAACTACTCAACAAGTAGAAAAATACCACTATAACAATAAAAAAAGGCAATCAAAGTGACTAATGTATACAATGTTTATTCTATTTATACATATAAATGTTTATAATATTTAATATAAATATTTCCCGTATATTCATCAGCACCACGAGATATTCAATTTATATAGATTTTTTTATTTCTAATTTCGATAACTCAATTGGCAAAGAAAGAATATTATGTCAATGCAAGGGCAATGTAATGTAATATAGTAATTTTCGTAAAATGGCAACAAATATTTTCCTCAACGCTTCAAATATTAAACCTTATTAATTTAGGTCATATTTGGGAAGCTCATTTTTCTAAATTACTCGAAGTATACATTATAAGTATAAGAATAATAATAAAATCATGAGCCCTAAACCCTAAACCCAACTACCCCGAGCAGAGCATTTTGTAATAGAAAGTTTTCATACTAAAATCGTAAACTCTAAACCCTAAACCCTAAACCCAACGACCCCAAGATGAGCATTTTACAATTATAAGATTTATGTAATATACAATTGTTAACCTTAAACCCTAAAAACAACTACCCAAAGTGGAGTATATTGCAAATAAAAATTTTTAATAATTAAACCATATGTTTTAAACCCAAATCCCTAAATCCAACTACCCTGAGCTGATCCTTGTGAAAATAAATAATTTTAATAATAACATTATAAGCCCTAAAATCTCAACCCAAATAACCCATGCTGAGCAATGTGCAGTAAACAAATTTATAAATAATAGAATAGTTAGCCTTAATCCTTAAACCATAAACCCAATTAACCCAAGCTGATAAATTAGCAATTAAAAATTGTCATAATAAAATCGTTAACCCTACACACTAAACCAAACTACCCCAAGCTACTTTGCAATTAAAATTTTTTAATAATTAAACCATATATTCTAAATCCTAAACGCCAAACCTAACTACCCAGAGCCGAGCATTTTGAAAATAAATAATTTTAATAATAAAATCGTCAGCCCTAAACTCTAAACCCAAGCAGACCAATGTGCAGTAAACATATTTAAATAATAGAATTTTTAACCTTAATCTTAAACCCTAAATCCAATTAACCCAAGCTGAGAAATTTGCAATTAAACAATTTTCGTAATAAAATCATAAACCCTAAACCTCACTACCTCAAACTGAGCATTTTGCCATTAAAATTTTAATAAGTCAATCATAAACCGTAACCTTAAACCCAACTACGCCAAACTTAGCATTTTGCAATTAAACAATTTTGCAATAAAAGAATTATAATAATAAAATCGTAAGCCTTAAACTGTTGTAATAATTTTATTAGCTTCGAAAAAATCTACTGAGAAATTGCTATAAAATTCTCTACTTAAATGGTAATAAAATAAAGAAAATTGTGCCATATACTTTATAAATAATATTATTTTTTATACTTAATGAAATGCCCGAGCGCCAGCTCAGATTATGAGCATGAGTGCAACACAATTAGTTTCAACCTAAATAACGAGAATAGGATTTATAAAATCTCATAATGACAACATAAATAATTAAAATATATAAATGTCACTTTATTCTGATAACGGCGATCTCTACAGAAGGATTATTATTTTACCTCGTAGTTTCACGCATTCGCGGGACATAAATAAAACAACGACGATTTCACAATTAGTTTCACGTCTTTATCTCGGATACTATTCGTCGTCGTCTTAATTATAATCTTAATACCTTCGCTATTATCATCTTTATAATACTTGTTATTGCTAAACCAACATCGCGCCGGCCGTATCAATTCGTCTTTTTCTACTGAATTTTAAAAACTAATTACATACGCACGGTACAAGTGTATTAAAATCGCTACGCGCGTTATTCCCGCATCTAGACATAATATTCTTATAACTGAATAAACACGACTCTCGATATCAATTATAATAAAAGGAGGGCTTATCTTTATAATATCGTCACTTCAGTACGATTAATCTTCAATCTTCACTAACCCCATAAAGCTGAGGTTCTTGTACTTCTTAATTCTATCCTCGAGAAGGGGATTTGGCAGAGAAGTCACCAATAGAGACTTTGTACAAAACCTGGATGAAGGTGAACACGTGGAGACTTAATTCGGCCGGATATCCCAAGATGATCCGGGAGCTGCGTGCGGTAGGACGGGTGCCGAGCGAGAGAGGGCGAACAAGCTGTCCGTGTCGTCTCGAGGTGTGAGCGACAAGTCACGTGGTTCAAGGCCAGCGCGACATGATCGCTCTCTTAATTAGGTCAATTGCCGACTGTCGCTTGCCGTAACCTATATTATCATCGATGTGTCGGGTGTTTCAAAGCAGGATATTTTACATCCTTACACTGTAAACCCAAATAACCCAGGCTGAGCAATTTGCAGTAAACAAATTTAAGCAATAGAATTGTTAACCTTAAACCGTAAACCCTAAACCCAATTAACACAAGCCGAGTAATCAACAATTTTCATAATAAAATCGTAAACTCTAAACCCAACTACGCCGTGCTCAGCATTTTGCAATAAAATCGTTATAATAACAAAATGGTAAGCTCTAAACTCTAAACCTCAATAACCCAAACCGAGCAATTTGTTCTGAACAAATTTAATCATAGAATTGTTAACCATAAACTCTAAATTCAGTGCATTTCACTTCACGAAATAGCGTCAAATATACCTGTACATTACATATTATTATTTATTATTATCTATGTATTTATATATTTAAATTTATTTAAATTTGTATTATTGTAAATTGGTCAGCTTGGTTTATTTGGGTTTAGGGTTTAAGATCTGGATTCAAAATACTATTACTTAAATTTGTTTATTTCAAATTGCTTGGCTTGGGTTCTTTGGGTTTAGAGATTAGGACTTACAATTTTATTATTATAAAGTTTTTATTACAATATGCTCAGCTCGGGGTAGTTGGGTTTAGGGTTTACAATTTTATTATTGAATTTATTTTATCGCAAAATGCTCAGCTCGGGGTAGTTGGGTTTAGGGTGTAGGATTTAGAATTTTTGTGTATTATTAAAAAATTTTAATTGCAAAATGCTCTGCTTGGGAATGTTGGGTTTAGGGTGTAGAGTTTAGGGTTTATGTTTTAATTATTAAAAATTTTTAATAGCAAATTGCTCAGCTTGGGGTAATTTGGTTTATGTTTTAATTATTAAAATTTTTAAGCGCAAAATGCTCAGCTCGACGTAGTTGAGTTGAGGTTTTACGATTTTATTAAGAAAATTTTTTATTACTCGGCATGGGTTAATTGTGTTTAGGGTTTAGGGTTTAAGGTTAATAATTCTATTATATAAATTTATTTACTGCCAATTATGCAGCTTGTGCTATTTGGGTTTAGGGTTTAGTACTTACGATATTATTATTTCAATGTTCTTATTGCAAAATGCTCAGCTTTGGTTATTTGGGTTTTGTATTTAGGGCTTAGGTTTTATTATTAAAATTATTTACTAGCAAAATGCTCTGCTCGGGTTAGTTCGGTTTATAGGCTTTAAGGTTTAGAATTTTTTGTGTATTATTAAATTTTTAATTGCAAAATGTTCTGCTTTGGGAAATTGGGTTTAAGGTTTAGGGTTTTTGGTTTATTTATTAAAAATTTTTAATTGGAAAATGCTCAGCGTGGGGTTGTTGGGTTTATGGTTTAAGGTTAACCGTTCTATTATATAAATTTGTTTACTGCCAATTTCCCAGCTTGGGTTATTTGGGTTTGATTATATAAGGGGTTATGATTTTATTATTAAAATTATTTATTTACAAAATGCTCAGTTGGGATAGTTGGGTTTAGGGTTTATGGTTTAGATTGTATGGTTTTATTATTACAAGAAAGAGAAATACCATGCAAAGCACCATACAGAGAAGCAATAGGTAGTTTGCTTTATTTATCAGGAGTGACAAGGCCTGACATAGTATACGCCGTAAACTACATGTCACGCAAACAATAATCACCAACAGAGAACGACTGGAAAGAAGTGAAAAGAATTTTCAGATACTTGAGAGGAACTCCACAGTTGGGTATAGCATTCAGAGATCAAGGAGACAAGTTGGAAGCTTTCACTAATTCAAGTTTCAGAGACTGTGAAGGGCAGTCTCGATCGGAGGGTGCGTAATTAAATTGTATGGAAATGCAGTGGCCTGGAGAAGTTATAAAAAGGATTACGTATCGCTGTCAACTTGTCAGGCTGAATACCTTGCCATGAGTGAAGCCTGCCAAGAACTGAAGAACCTTGGACAAGGCTATCAGAGATATCACTAGAAAAACGTATTATCCAGTTTCAATTTGGTGCGACAACAAGTCAGCTGGAAATTGCACTCAGATGGGTGGCTCACACAAATTGAAAAACTTTGATGATGATGTCACAGAGATTCAGAGAAAGTTAAATGAAAGAGAGATTTGTGGGAGTAAAAGACATATTGCAGAGACCCATGGGGATTATATAAAGAGGTGTATACTAGAAGATAAAGTAATAGTACACTGGATTGATACGAAAGAGAATCAAATAGATATTATGACTGAACCACTTCCAACACATACTCTTAAATACTTCAGACAAAATAATTTGCACAACACCAGAGAACATATAAATATTCAGAGTCAACGCTGTTTTGTTTTATTATGTTCCAGGATCCCGTAAGGAGTAGGAGACACGGAGGGAGTGAGTGTCGGCTTAGTCAACAGCAGGCTTCGTGCCTCGCAGTGTAAGCTGCAGCGATAGGGCGCTTCAGACTTTTTTACCCCCCTTCGTGCTTGCCGTCGTTCGCAGATACGTAACCGCTCGAGACTTGGCAGAGAAAGCATCTCTACATTCTCCTGCTATCTAGCCGATATTCAGAAGATAGTTACATCCGGTTAATCTTATTTAATACTTAATTAGTTTGTTCAGAGTGATATTGTAATAGCTAACTTAAAGTGTATAAACCAGAGTTTTGTCCTATCCAGAGTTAGATTAAATAAAGTGCGATTGCGCAGTGTATTCTCAAACAAAAGGACTGTTTATTTGTACGACCAATTCCCTATCCGCTACGACCATCCTGCTTAGTCGGACATAGAGAGGTCAACAAACAATAAATAGCAGCAAAACAGAAGATAGATGACAATTAAAGAATACGTCTCAAAAATCCTGGAAAACGCCACATGCGATTACTGATGTTACATCTAGATCATCGCCTGGCATACACCTTCTCTATAGGTTTCGATATGTATATCACCATACTGAATTCGACTTATCGACCTATGCTATATAACGAGTATCCTACCTTGTCTACCTCATAATCCACGATGATTCATCTTTGTCGCCCCCTCCTCCAGTACGCATAATTAATTCCTAATTTAGATTAAGCATGCGACCCCCGCAAGGTTATAACAGACATAACCCCCCATGGCTCCTCGCCATTTGTCCTTACACTTTTGTCTTCAACATGAAGCCTTCTGCATTCAAACTTTGAACAGTAAGCACGTATGCACCAGTTTATTATTTGACATTTCACTTGTAAAAGGGACACGCCTTTATACTTAACTTTGTACTTCTTATACAATAAACTTGATATTAAACTTATTTGCTCGCGCTTATTTATTTATTGTGCCTGCGCTCCTATTCATATCTCCCGCCATCACAAAACGTAAGTCACTAAATACCTCACTAGCTTCTCCATCCTGTCGTAAACTCGCACTTTCTATTTTTACCGCTATCATATCATATTAAATGCCATTATCGCTATCCTGCATTTGCTAATGCCTCGACTCCCAGGTGAATTACGCAAGTATAGACCAAAACTAGAGGCGATTTAATTTCATATTAACTTCGCGCTATTTATTGCTTACGCGCGACGTAACAATTGGGAGCCCACTTTCCGAGATATTTTAATAGCATTTAGCGCGGATAGCAAATTTTTTTTTCGAAATTCAAAAATGGCCAACGTAGAGTCAGAAACGAAATTAAGAAATGAAGAGGCCTCTGATATAATAAAAAAATATGTAACGACAACCGACCCAACTTTTGCAGCGGGCACTCGCGAGACAAATTTAGGAGAATTATTAGCATTTTAACAACAACGATATCAAAAAGCGATCGAACAGATTCCGGAACGCGCAGATGACGTAAATAAAATTTGCGAATTCTTACAAGATAACATTGATTCATCAAAAGTGTACGACGCGTGTCAGGTTGAATTAATGATAGACATACTTCTACAGTTAATTCACAACAATATTAGTTGCAAAGAAATTATAGAAACTATTATAGATAGTAAATCAATTAAGAAATTTGAGCGCGAAATATACGCACACTTTTAAACAAAAACGCCGAAGTGACGGAAACAACTGTCTATCAATATATTATTGATTCAAAAAATACAACAAACCCACCCAAAACTGATCCTAAATTTCCACTGCAAAATAATTACAACACTCAAAAAATTGACATTACAAAAACCTCTCCACTTTTTGCTACTCCAAATGTACACAGCACACCTTATCATACAAACTCAGCAAATAATTATCGTAAACAACCTTACAAGACTTTACAATCTTTTCAAAACAGCACTCTCACTCCGGTTCCTAATTTATCAATTATAGACGCAGTCGAAATGATTCCAAAATTTAACGGTTACAACATTCCACTTAGAATTTTGTTTGGACGGATGTAGAGAAGCGTGTAGCATGACATCGCCGTGCGATGAGCCAGATTTAGTGAGATTCATAAAAATGCGCTTGTCCGGACATGCATTAAAAAGTGCACAGCAAAGAACTTTTCTTAATATGGAGGAAATTATAATGTATTTTGATCGCACATACGGGTCCGCAAACGGTTTTCACGATTTAGTAGGCGAATTAGCAGTAATGAAACAAAAATACGACGAAAACGTCATTTCATTTTCAAATAGATTAAAATTAGCCGCACAAGAAACAAACGAGGCTGCATTGCGTGAAAAAAAGACATAGACCATATCTTAAATCCGAATTAGAAAAAGGTAGTGTAGTATATTTTATTTGCGATTTGGAATGTATTATAAAAGGGCGAATGGGCAAACACGAGTCTCTAGACGCCACGATCGACCAAGCAATTGACATAGAGCGAGATTATGCATGCCAAAATACAGACGAACAAATGAGAATACTACAGCCTCCTATACGAACAAAAATTAACGAAAAAGAATCTGCACAAATTAATTTAGTCTATAACAAAAAGTCACAAACGTGTCAGATATGCCATAAATTGGGTCTCACAGCGCCTAATTGTTGGTACCATACCAATGGCGCCGACCACTCCCCAAAAAAGCACCTGGGCCATGCCCAACAGTTAAAAATCAATACATACTGACTCACAGGGGCGGCCGCAACGTGTCACGCAACCGTGGAAAACGCCCGAAAATAAAGATCAAAATGAGAGAAATGCAGAAGGGAAATGAAAACGGGTTCCCGGATAACGACGCAACCAGGGAAATCCCACAACCCCAGCGTCAAAATTAACAATTGTTCACCATCTATTATGTTAAAAACAAATTGCTGCCCGCAACTGTTGTCGCTTATGCTAGATACTAGCGCTGGGCCAGCAGTTTTGAAAATTTCAAACAAAACCGCGTAATGTTTGAGTCGATGTTAACGAAATTTTAGAACTAACCGATATAAGAAAAAGTAGCATGAACACTAATGGAAAAATTTCAATGCAATTTCATGATTTAACATTTTATTTTCACGTAGTACCAGATGATTTTCCTATTGAGAAAGACGGTCTGCTCGGCAGTGAAATCATTATTAATTATGATGCTCACATTAATTATAGAGAACAATATTTTATAATTGATAATTATAAATTGCCTCTAAAATTACCATCAATTAAAAATAAAAAAATACATAAGTGTTTAACCGCTACTTTTACCGAAAGCGCAAAACAGCGACAAATTCAAGCTTAGAACATCGAAATTTGCAAAGTCAAAAATCATATACGCAAATCACTTCCAATTCGAAATCCGAAATCCGATATCCGAAAAACGAAAATTTTACTTATAGAACCGATATTCGAAACCCCGAAAATTGTGATCTGAAATTTGAAAATAATAAATTAAGCGCGGAAAACCGAAATCATAATAATTCAAAAATAGAAAATCAATCGAACTCCGAAATTAAAAAACCGAAATCGTGGCAGAAGCAGGAACCGGCCATTCCTGACAAACTACCAAAATTAGTATTCCGAAAATAGAAAATAAAAAAGAAAAAAATAATATTTTTAACTCTTGTTTCAGAAAAACGAAAACAACGCTGTTAGAAGCACATGAGAAATCGCTCCTAGAAGCTGATACAAAATCACTGTTAGAAGCAAATAAAAAGTTGAAATCAGAAATTACTGACAACGTATTTTTGGAAGGAAGTAAATTTGCATATGATGAAATTAAAAATTGCGATAAGAGTGAGCTTGAAAATTAAATTTTAGAAAAATTGAATCATTTATTGAAAGTTATTAAAGAAAATCAACAAATAAATAGATTCTAACCTGAACAGTTTGAGAATATTTAAATCATTTGTAACCATATACTAGTAATACTAAATATGATAAAATATGAGAAAGTTAATGAAATCTAAACATTAATTATGCAGTTGAAAAAACTAGTTAAGTACACAGTACAGGAAAAAGTATAAAAATAACAGTTGCGATTACTCATTTCTTTTTTTAGCAATACAATTAACGCAGCGAAAAGTCACATTAAAGGAAATCATAAAAAAATCATAAAAAATGCGAATGAAATAAAGAAAAGTAAGATAATGACCATTTCTGATAAGAATGCGAAAGGTAACGACAGCAGAACAGACAGAGAGTTTCGGTAGAGTGGCTCATAGACCAATATGCGGATAGATTTTATCTAACGGGAGATAAGTTGCCGGCAACAACTGTGCTCGAGCACGAAATCTCTCTCACTAGTAATGTACCCATTCGTATTAAACAATTCAGATACCCTCCAGTACTAAATGAGGAAATCAATAAGTATGTACAGGAATTGCTAAATAACGATATAATCGAGCCCTCGATCAGCTCTTACATAGCACCCGGATTTTAGAAAACTTAACACAAACATACCTGTTTATAATTACCCTGTACCCAATATAACTGATATTTTAGACAATTTGGGGCGCGCAAAATGCTTTTCGGTATTCGATTTAGCTTCCTATTACCATAAAATTTTTATAAAAAATGAAGATAGACACAAAACAGCCTCTCATTGTAATTTGGGCACATTTCATTTCCGCAGGAGCTCATTTGGACTTAAAACAAGCGCATCAGTTTTTCTCTCTCTTATCACGGCACTAATTGAAGGTATGAAAGGTGCAGTAGCAATTTTTGATGATATTTATATTATTTCTGAAACTATCGAAGCTAACCTGGTATTGCAACCTGATAAATGCGAATTTTTGAAGGAAGAAACTAATTACCTAGGGCACATTATAAGCAGCAAGGGCTCGTAGCACGATGCAAAAAAAAGCAGTAAAAAAATGTTATACCTGGTTTTGCAAAAATAGCCGAACCTTTAAACCTTTTACTAAAGAATAATCAACCATTTATCTGGGAAAAAAATTCTCATAAAGCATTTGAAAATTTGAGAGATCGATTATGTGAGCCGCCAATCTTAATACATCCTAGTTATGATAAACAATTTACTGTTTCGACCGATGCCAGCGGATACGCGATTGGGGGAGTGATTTCGCAACAGGAACTCCCCATAGCTTTTTTATCATGAGGCCTCACCCCAGTTGAAGTAAATTATTGTACTTTTTCGAAAGAAGCTTTAGCTATAATATTTAGTATAACTCAATTCAGACCATACTTATATGGCAGAGAATTCATACTTATTACAGGCCATAGAGCATTAGTTTGGCTAAATTCGTACAAGATACGAGTTCTAGAGTAATGAGATGGAGAATAAAATTGCCAGATTACAATTTTGAAATGAACTATAAGCCGGGCGCAATAAATACTAATGCCAATGCACTTTAACGAAATCCAGTAGAGTCACAAATATTAATCATTAACGATACCACAAATAGCAATTTGTTAGCAAGTGAGCATGAGCAAGTTAACAACCAGAGTGATCTAGTCAGAGAGATGAATAATCAAGCATTAGAAAGGCAGGTAGAGCCCGCCGCCGCTGAGCCACCCGGCATGAAGCTGCGCCTACGCGCAGGCAGACAGCCAAGCACCCGGTACGCGGCAGCCATCCAAACCCTCGTACCACGTAAGAGAACAGCCGGAGGTCGTAAAATGTTTGACGAAGAGAGACCGGTGACACATGACACGGCCACTGCAGCTACAGAGATAGTAGAAATGAGTTAGAGTCAAAACTAAGCAATTTTAATTATTACAGTTTATCCAGTAATTCCATTTGCTAAAGTAGCTCTAGATATAGTCGGACCTTTGCCTGAAACCAAAATGGGTAAAGAATATATACTTAGTATGCAAGATCAATTCTAAAAATTTGTAATTTTTGTTCCACTTCCCGATCAGACGGCTATCTCAGTAGCTGCCGGATTTATTAAAAGAATAGTTTGTATTTTTGGAGCTTTATAGCTCCTCAAGCTATATTAACAGATAAAGGGACACATTTTCTAAGTAAATTAATGACGTGCGTAGCCAAGAGATTCAAAATCAAGCAAATTAAAACTACCGCATTTCACCCGCAGTCGAACGGCTCTCTTTCTCTCTCTCTCTCTCTCTCTCTCTCTCTATCTCTCTCTCTCTCGAGCGCACGCTCCGTTAAGTGAATTTCTTAAAATGTTTATTTCTAAACAAGCCGAATGGGATAAATGTGTCGAATTAGCAATGCTTAACCATAATTCCGGGCAGAACAAATCAACTATTTTCACACCTTACGCTGTTACTAACAGCGATCCCTCCGCAGCCGATGACCTCCTACCTCCGTACGCCGACTGCATGCGAGATCTTATTTCACGCGCGCTTGAGCGCTCTAAGTGATATAGCTTCCGAAAGGATTTCCCTAGCTAAGGAGTGAGCGAAGCTATATTACGATTTAAAGTCTAATCACGTAGAAATCAAAGTAGGTGATTACGTTTGGTTGCAAAAAGTTCCCAAGCCTCATAAATTCGGTGAACCTTATTCCGGTCCCTATCTAGTGTTATATATATGGAAAAATTAAAATGTAAATATACAATTTAAAGAGAATAAAACAAAGGTAGTGCATATGAATCGCCTACGCTTTTCGCACATTCAACCAAAATAATATGATCAAATAATAATATATAATTAACTGATTTCAGATAAAATCTTAACGCGACCTTCAGAAACAAGCAGTTGATCTCAAAATTTATTTAACTAATTATAATATGTAAACATTTGTTTCAGATACTATACCAGCAGTAATAGCAATATACGAGGTTCTATTTACCATAAAATTTTAAAATAAAGGAAACTTGTTAATAATTAAAGCATCGCAAAATCAAAGCGAAAGAGAATGACTGAAAATTTTATTCAGCATTTTTCAAACGGATAAAAGAATCTTGAAAACAAATAAAGAACATTTAATCTGACCTAACTCTATTCAGTAGACAATCTTTTGCGTGATCATATAAAAATACAAAAGGAGAAAATACAAACGAAATAACTTAGTTACGCAAAAAAGGTAGTGTTACGAATACATATTTAAAAAAAAACAACAAATAGCTATATGATCATCAAAATCAATTTATTTTTGCGTATGTAGAAATAAATAGAAAATTAATTAGTTTGAAAATGTTAATCTCACTTTATAACTTCAGACCAACATCTTTTATAATGTGTTTATGACTTTAGTCATTTTGTTAATGATGTGTCCAATTTTAAAGAAAGAAAAAAATAAATTCATATGTTATGTATTATAATGTTTAGAATAACCGTCTCATAGCAACATAACAGACGAGTCAGTTTTTCAGATATATACCAATCAATATAACGTAGTATAACAGGCGAAAGTGTCAGTTGTATTAAAATACCACTAGCATTTTACAATGCAAAATATCTAGCCAGTATTTGAAAACCAAAACAAATGTAAAGATATACTCTAAGTAAACGTAATCGATTATTGTGATTGACAATCACTACTACCATACAAATGATTAAAAGAAACACTGCGGATTAAGTATATTAGCATATCGATTTATTTTCGCAAAAATGTTGTATGTAAGGTACGAACAAAGCTTTAGAATACTTACAGTACTTACAGCATTCTATTATATCATTTTATATTATAGTAGTATTGTAGCTGTCAATCAATAAATAGACTAGTACCATAAATGTAATCGGTGCAATGAAAGCATTTTTCGAGGTCCATTTTACGACAATTCACCGTCTCAGCAGAAGCAAAAAATAACTATAATATCTCGTTAAATATTGTATAAGTTATAATAATCTTTGTTATAAAATTTTGTATCTCAAGGAACTTTGACAAACTATTATAATACCTCGAATGTATAATAAAATATTCAATGTACGATTGAAGTTGTAATAAGGTATTCCAGCAATATCGGTATTGTTAATTTTTTAACAACTTCATTTCTTATTCAAAAATACAAATATGTATTAATATTTAAATAAGCGTGATGAAATATAGTAGACAAATTGAAATCATGTAAATAATTATATAGAAACAAATCTTCGTTAATTTAGCAATAGGTAACCGAGTGATATTCCATTATTAATCGTACTAAACTATAAGCAAGCTTGTAAAAATATGAACAAGTAAATTAAATGAAATATATGACATATACATGTGAACAATTTAAACAACTTACACTATACATATAAAGGTTAACAAAATTAGGCGATAAGTACATACTTGTGTACTATGATTACATAATCAAGGCTACTTTTTCGTATTTTATTAATTTAAAGGAACGCAAATCCCATGTAACGGATTGTGTCATTCGAAAGAGAATCAGTGTAGAATTAGATATAATGCGAAGTACAGCAACACAACAGAGGTATTACCGAGACGCTACGAGAGAACGACTAAGGAAGAAGTTTCACTTCAACTACAAGCACCGTTCACAGAGGCTATCTATCGAACCGATCTTCAAGGGGTACACCAGATGGACTCCACTAACTTAAAATACAAAAGTAAACCATGAACATCAAAAGTCCCAATTCCGAAGAAAGATTCCGCTTATTTATTCATTGTGTCTGCGCTCCTATTTATATCTCCCGCCACTATTTCGAGCACGAGACCACCCGCAGCGCAGCGCAACCGAGCTGAGCTGACTACAAGGAATCAAGACCTACACACACACAACGTAAGTCCCTCCATACCTCACTAGCCTCTCCTATCCTGTCGTAAACTTGCACTTCCTATTTTTATAACTATTATACTAAATTTCATTTTTGCTATCCTTCTTTTGCTAATGCCTCGACTCCCAGGTAAATTACGCAAGTATTGACCGAAACCAGAGGCGAACGCGATTTAATTTCATATTAACTTCGCGCCATTTATTGCTTACGCGCGACGTAACATTGATCTGAACCAATGTACAGCCTGTAATCTTGAGTTTGCGTGGTGAGTTGGTTAATAACATCAGAGATCTGGAGAAACGGGACATGAGGTGGTCTATAAATAAGTGCAACAAAGACGGGGGGGGGGGGGGGGGGGTAGGCTGCCCTGCTGTACACTGCACGTGATGTATTCTGAGATAAGTGGCTTTCCTTCTTGAGTAGTCAATGATCTGCACACAGAAGGTTGGTTTTAAAGGTATTGTTGGTGAATGTACAGGACTAACCCGCCCCTAAATTTATTACGATCGAGTCTAATGCAAGAATAATCGTGGATGAATGGGATGACTCTTAACGTCAGGGTACAGA
Source organism: Gastracanthus pulcherrimus (assembly GCA_949152435.1). Classification (NCBI taxonomy): domain Eukaryota; kingdom Metazoa; phylum Arthropoda; class Insecta; order Hymenoptera; family Pteromalidae; genus Gastracanthus; species Gastracanthus pulcherrimus. The sequence continues at coordinate 117,426,019 of OX424573.1, read as the reverse complement.
TGCAACTGAGCAACTCCAAAGTGATGGCAGGCGGGACCAGGGGAAAGATGTCGTCTGAGAATCGGAATGTGTCATAAAAGAGAGATTACATTGACAAAACCTGCTCTCATTCTCCTACTGTGCACCCCCCATTAGTGCCCCTGACTAGTCAATCCGCAGCGGCAGCCTCATTTTGAATAGAAGCTGTAATAACAGTCGCGAAACTTCTATTTACAGTATTATACGTTTGTTTGACCGCTGATTCGTTTGAATTTATTCCATAGGATGATCAAATTGCTTGGAGATCAGCCGCTGAGGAACATTTATGAGAGACATCGCCATCACGTCTCTTCACCAGCAACCGGCCCCCTTTATGCTAACCATATTTAAAATTTAGCCTCATCGCAAGGGCCTTTAGGCTTCTGTATTTTAAGAAAGAATCTTTGTCTCGGAGCTCATTAATGAAGATTTTAGCATATATTATTAAGTCGTTAGTTTTCTGGTGAAGGGTCGAGGTGTCTACGTCTCGTATGGAAACTTGTAATAAACTTCTTCGCACGCATGATTTCCCTTACTAATGCATTATTGGAAAGAGTAACAACCCACGGCGACCGTCTACTACCACCTATCTCGAAAATCGGTAACTTATGTTGCTGCTCATCCGATCGAAGCAGGCGAATGCTTATAGTATCTTTTTTCTGAATCAATGGTTGGATCCTGCGGAGCACATTGTGTGCAACATCTATACGATTAGTTGCATTACCATAAAAAATATTCGAAATTATTTATTATTTACTTGAATTGATGCTGTTGCTGCGCATGGCCCCCCTATCGACCGAATTTCACCCGCGTGCTACGTAGGAACGATAAAGCTCTACTTTCTTCGTCGTTGTTTTCACAATTGTTATTACTATTCTTATTGTTGTTATCAGGAGTAATTAAGCTACCTCCGTCGTAAATATTACTAGCACTATAAACATTATTATTATGATTGCTATTAGCGTTGAAATTAATGTTATTATTAATAGTGGTCGACGAAAGAGTATTTTCTTCATTGCTACGGTGTGTGCCAAATCTGCAATTTTCTAACATGTTTGATATTTCTGTGTTTTTATGTTCAATGTTCTCTACTTTTCCTAATATTATGTCATGACGATTGTCAATTTTATTTATAAAATTATCTATTGTTTGATTAAGAGTGTCTTGAAGAGTATGGTTATGATTTTTGTGCTTACATACTTCTTGGCAGAGTGCTTTCTCTTCGCTCTTCAACTCCTACAGCTGGGAGTATTGTTGAGTCAGCGTTTCTTCTATTTTCCGCAACTTAGAATCAATTGAAACTCACACCGATACCCGCCTAGCAGCAGATAACATGCGCTGGATTCCCTCCTCCAGCTCGGTCTTCGAAACACCTGTATAGATCTGCAGGTCATCCGCAAAGTATTGATTCGAGGACTAAACCTTCAGAAAAGCTAAGGTTCGTAAACAACCACTCTGAGTCCCCATTTGTTTGTGCAGTGACTTTTTGACTGCGGTTTGACCGTGGTGGATAAGACCCGATCCACGTTATTAAACTCCTGAAGAAACCCAATCTAGCTAGCTTCCGAAACAGGTTTGATGGTGAAATGGTAGCATTCACTTTGCTAAAATCAAATAGCAGCAGTGAGTTATTTTCTATTGTTGATACCATTATGGATGTCCTCAGTTAGCTTCAGGAAAGCTGTTTGAGTGCTGTGGTACGGGCGGAAGCCAGCCTGCAGAAGATCCAGAAGTTTTTGGAAGAAAGGTAGTTCGAAATCTAGGTATGTACACTTTTTTTCAGCACCTTGGAGCGAATGCTAAGCAGCGCTATGGGACGAAAGTCCGTGATGAAGTGGCGGTCTTTTTATGTGGCACTAGCTTAGCATTTTTCAAGGCACTGCGAAAGGTTCTTGACTACAGTGAGCCATTGAAAACTGTGACCAGGTGGTGGCCAATGAGCGGGAGATATTTAACAACAATGCTTTGTGAATTGCCATCTATTCCTAAGGCCTGTGTTGTGAAATGAACAAATGCGTTTACTACATCCTAAAAGTCCACAGGCTTAAACTTGAATCCTTCTTCGCCGGCTGTGGCTGCGATGTTACTCATTTCGATCTCTCATTCATTTTGCGAGACCAGCAAAGTACGTATTAAGCTCGTTCGGCGTGAACCCGTGTAGAACTTCCCCGGTCTTTGATAAGAGTCCCAGTCAGATTACTTATTTCAACTGCTATCTCACTTCAAACGAACCACGGGCTTTCTTTAGAAATAAGCTCGCACAACTGAAAAATACAACAGGGCGCCCACTAGGTCCCGTTATAGTAGCCAAAGATCTGAACGTCAAGGCTATCAGATGGGGTATGCCAGAAACGAATAGCAAAGGTAGGCAAATAATCGCAATGGCCCTCAGACTCGGGCTCACAGTGCTGAACAAGGACTCCACATCCACTTTCAGGATACTGGGATACACCGAGACCATCGTCGATGTCACACTGACGACAGATGAGTTAGCATCCAGAATAAGAAGAATAAGAGAGTGGAAAGTATTGGAGAATTAGACGGCGAGAGACCACCAGTGCAATCCTTCGAGATTCATGATACAAGGAGATAAACGCCAAGACCCGCACAGGATGAACAGTTACGATGGAATACATCAAAATTCAATCAGAATGCATTCGCTTTGATTGTATGCAAAGGAAGCGAAAGCGTATTAAATGCACTTAAGCGTCAATGCATTCGGTGTCGCAGAAATGCGACAAGGACCAGAGATCATTCAAGAGATGTGGTGGCAAGATCAGCTGAATATCGAGTAGCCCGAAAAGAGCTTCAGCGCACTATAAATCGAAGAAAAGCCTCAAAATGGAGAGATCTTACCGAGGAAATAAACCAAGACACATGTCGACGTGCCTACAAGATTGGCCTCAAGAAGCTAGGACATTCGAGTCCAAATACTATCAGGGACATCCTCATCCTTATCAGCAACATCTACTTTACCCAGAACCTCCGTATTGAGTAATTCAGGCAAAGTCTGGACAAGCTGGAAGATGCGAATCGCGAGATGAAAGGCGAGATCGTTGTCGCCGGTGAATTCAATACGCGAGCATCGGAGTGGGGCGTGAGAGTACCGGACAGAAGAGGAAGGTCCATCATGGAGATGGTATCTAGACTCGGTCTGATAGTTCTCAACGTTGGGAATACGCTAATATTCAGGCGGCCAGGATTTATTGGGACCATACCGTACGTGTCTTTCATATCTGAAAATGTAGCGCACAGAACGTCTGATTAGAGGGTACTGGAGGATAACGACGGAAGCAACCACCAGTGCATCACCTTTAAGCTGCGCGATAAATCCCAATCGCAGAAAGGATTCGCGGGAAAGCCACCGCGATGGAATCTGGCCAAACTGAATACCGACAAACTAGTCGAGGTACTGCTCATAGGACAAGGAAACTAATAGACGACGAACATCACCGAAGACAGGGACGGATCGGAGGCTCTCGTGCAGGAGACTATAGGTCTCATTCACCCAGCCTGCGACGCATTCATGCCGCGCAAGGTGTAAAAGACGAAAACACCCAGCTTACTGGAGGTCGGATGATGCGAAACGGAAAGGCGCCTGAGCCCGACGGGATACCAGCTGAGATATTGAAAATCATCGCGATGAGAGTGTCGTCGCTGTTGATGAATATGTACAACGCGTGCTTTAAAGCGAATGTCTTTGGCATCCCTCGAAGGTTACGCGTCTCGTGCTGATCAACAAAAGTAAGAGAGGTGATCCCTGGCTTCCGTCGTCTAACAGGCCACTGTGCATGTTGAAACGCAGGAAAGCTCTACGAGAGGTTGCTCAAACCACGGCGACAGGGAGCTGTGCAGGCTGCCGGCAATTTAGCCGACAACCAGTACGGCTTCAGGAAACGGAAATCTACGGTGGACGCTATACGAGAGGAAGTACGGCTGGAAAGGAGAACGTCGACTGCAAATCATTTTTCTAGGAACATCGCCCTCCTCGTTACACTGGACGTTAAGAACGCCTTCAAGTCGGCCAGGTAGCCAGACATCATGCGAGTGATATGGGACTACCTGAAGGACCGTATCGTCCGCTACGAATCAGAAGAAGGCCAACGCGAGAAATATCTCATCGCCGACGTGGCACAGAGGTTGATCTTTGGCCCTGATTTTTGGAACAGCCTGTACGATGACTTGATGAGACTCGTGCTACCGGAGGGAATGTACATGATAGTCTACGTCGATGATGTCGCGTTAGTCATCATCGTGCGGGAATTTGAAAAAAGCACAATATCTGTTTAACCAGGTGATGCGCAGGATCTCGCGCTGTATGGGAGAACAGGGACTCGACTGGGAGCCATATAGACAGAGATCGTGCCCCTCACTGGCAAACGGATTGAGACCATCTTCCCCGTGTATGTGGGAGACACGGAGGTTTCGACAAGGAGGGAGGCTATGTATCTGGGACTCAAACTAGACACTAAGCTTACTTTCTTTCGTCACCTCGTGTATGCAGTGGATAAAGCGACAAAAAAGACTGGACAGTTGTACCGTCTTATGGCCAACATGAGTGGACCGAAAGTGGGCAAGCGTCGACTCCTCATGTCAGTCATTACATTCATCTTATTGTACGGTTCTGAAATATGGGCCGATGCAATGGAGAAGGACTCATACTGGATTCGACTCACTTCCGTTCAGTGTAGAGGAGCTCTCAGAGTCACCAGCGTCTATCGTACGGTCTCGGGACCTGCAGTGCTCATTATTGCGGGAATCATCCCGATCGACCTACATGTGGCGGAGCGTAAGCGAATCTACGAACGGAAGAAAACAGGAGAGGACAGAACAACAGTCCATAGAGAGGAACGGGAGCGCCCCATGGGAACGTGGCAATGGTCCTGTACAACCACGACCAAGGGTAAATGGACAGCAAGGCTGATAGACCAGCTGGTCCCTTGGACTAAAAGAGATCATGGGGAGGTAAATTACTACCTGACCCAATTCCTGAGAGATCAAGGGTACTTCTGCTCCTATCTCAGTGGTATGGGGAAGGTTTAGAGTCCGAGTTGCATCTTCTGTTCCGCTGATTGCGACCAAGCGTTTCACACGTTTTTCGAAAAGTGAAACGAAGAAAGAACAGCTCTTATCGGCTCCGTTGGACAATTTACGCCTGAGAACATCGTGGGCGAAATGCTGTCCGACGAGAACAAGTGGGCCGCCACGGAAAAATTCGCCGAGACGGTCCTACGACAAAAGAAACGGCATCGGAGAAAACCTAGACAGGGCAACCGACGAAGGTATGAATGGAGCGCTCGGAGACGCTCCGACACCCCAACATGACCTAGGGACGTCGGACGACTCCATGGAAATGGACGTGGAGGGAGAAGATAAGACGCTTTCTTAACCGGGAGACGCTGAATTTCTCTCATTTTATAAATGTGACGGGGAGGGACAGGGATACTTCTCCTTTCGGTACGGAGATGAATGCGCCGGTTCGAATACAGATATAAATGAGACGGGTTAGATCTGAGTCCCCTCGGGGGATGTAATATTATGAATTTTTAAATTTGTTTCAAGTAAAGACTACAGCGGTTATCGAGACGGTACTAGAATGGCACCACCCTGAAGTAATGTGATAAATGGTACCAGGGTGGGTTCCGCCAGAAGAGGATAGAGTGGTAGGTTTTAGTGGGTCGGTTTGCGATGCAACGACTGTATTTTTTTCGCGTTTTCATTTATTTTATTTTTCGTCCTATATTATACACACGGCGGATGCATCCCCAACCAGCCCCACACTATCCGGCTGTACGGACCCAGTCGGGTGTGCCTTAAGTGGCATTTCCTACATAACCTCGACAAAAAATTACTATCACTATCACTATCACTATCACTATCATTATCACTATCATTATCACTATCATTATCGCTATCACTGTCACTGTCACTGTCACTATCACTATCACTATCACTATCACTATCACTATCACTATCACTAGCATTATCACTATTACTATTACTATTACTTACATTTACTACAGAAATACAGATGCTTCGATTGGTACGGTTTAACCAGGCGAGCAGAGCAAATACGTAGAACACAATTTTGGGAATGATTGATCGGAGGCTCTATAAAAAGCCATCGTCCGGGCAAGTCTCACTAACGAGTCGAAACGAAGAATTTTTTCTTCACCCGAGGGCTTTATAAATGAGTTTCAACTCGGGGGAGTCGAAGCGGATCTCTTCCCAAGGGTCCCATAAACGGGTATTTCTTTGAAAGATGCGGGTCATCGGTTGCAGTAGTCAACTGAAATACTAATAAGCTTAACTATAGGGTACTCTATCAAATGAAGGGTTCTACACACATAATATAAATATATACAAAAAACACTCACACCTACACAAATGTGATGGCGAATGAATGGGCTACAGACAGCGGCTGGTGGATATTTCCGTCAGACTAATCAAGGGAGGAGTAGTAGCCTCCTGACCGGGGCGATGGGAGATGTTGGTACCTTAGCTCTGTGGGGTTACCGTGCGCTTCTTCTCTTCCGACTGCAAAATCGGGAGGGGCGGGCGTACCGTGCAGCCATACGTTTAAAGTGGGTGAACGTCTATGGCATCACTGACTGAAGCCTAGGACGCGGTAGATGTCAGCACAGCTCGGACGCAGGTATGAAAGATTATCTGGTCAATATTTCATGCAGGTATGAAAGATTATCTGTTGAATCGTCTAGCCTGAGGTTTGCGTCAGGTGTCGGATCGGTACCGACATTGCCCACTCGATGGAGGGGACGTTAAACCTTTTGCTTCAATATGGCGCGAAAAGTCACTTCTCGGTTTCGGCATCCATGACTAGGAAAAATCTCAATCGCGCGGATAGCAGCCTCACTGCGGTAGGGCTTTCATAATGAGGGAACCGTCATAATCAAACTTTTTGTTACGGTATGAACAACCCATCATCAATACGTGAAGCGAATGGAAAGAAGGTAAGCCGAGCTTTAAAGGTACGGAAGACACATGTCCAGGCACACAGCTATGCACATTTTTTGCGGAAGATAGACAAGGCTGCAAAGAAACTGACCTAACGCAAGTCCTTGAGAACTTGGTCGTCGAGTTATCCAGTTTCTCCAGCCAGCTCATGAAAGGAGACCAGGCAATTATTGAAACGACATCAAGCATGAAGAAGATCCTCAAAGAGATGATGAATAGTATAAAAAGACAGCCCAATGTCAACCACACGATCAAGGATAACTTGCCGGTCCTGGAAAACAATATCGATATGCTGCTCCAGTCGACCCGAACAGACGATGTCAAAAAGAACATGTCAGAGATTCGGGGCAAGATTATGACTGTGCATGACACGCCAGACGTAATAGCGTGCGAGAACCCGGGTAAGAAAAGACAAGCAACGCAGTCCCCATAAATGACGCAACTACTAATTGGACTGAAGTAACGTCGCAGAAGGGAAAGCGGTTAGAAACACAAAAAACGAAAGCCACCTCCAAAGAGAACGGCGAAGAGCAACATCAAGCAGAGATAGGGGCAACAACAGTAGCAGAAGAATCAGAGGGAAAAAAAATCCCTAAGAAAATGGCGAAGCCGGACGCGATTATAATCAAACACGCAACCGGTAAGACTAACGCGAAGATTCTTACCCACATCCGAAAATTCGTTAAGTTAGAAGATAGCGGATTACAGATTAGATCCATCCGGTAACCGAGAGCTAGTCAAGTCCTCCTGGAGCTGAAAAAGAGCTCTGCCGACTCTAGGGCAAGTTTATCGCAAGTCCTTAAGTCAGCGGTAAGGAACCAGTGTACTGTAGGAAAATTAGTTTCCAGAGGAATCCTAGAAATAAGGGATGTAGATGGGTCCGCAACTCAATAGGAGGTTGAGGAAGCCCTAAAGCGAGAGACCTGAATTGCGGCAATATGAGTTCCCAAACCATATCGCTTTCATATGGAATGCCATGGATCTGGTAGAAGCTTCGATTAGGCGAAAAACGGCGACATTAATTACGTTAGCTGCTACATCATGCCAAACGAGGCATTCTGGCGTTTCGAAACTAAACTGGACCCCTCGAGAATGCTGTGGTCGAAATGGAATTGGAGCTAATAGTGACCGGAGACTTTAATGCTAAAGCTCTCGAGTGGGGTAAAAACCAACTGAACTACAAAGGCAAATCATGGACATGGCGTCTAGATTGGGACTGCTGGTTTTAAAAACCGTTTCCAAGTCAACTTTCAGGAGGCTCAGTTACAGCGCGACCATCGTTGATGTCTCTCTGGCGACGGAACATGCCTAGCTGCGCAAGTGCAGGACTGGCAGATGATTGAGGACTATACAGCTAGCAATTGAGAAGCTGTATCTGACCCTAGAACGCGGATGAGCAGGGGTATTCTACTCCCGATGGAAAGAGGCGAGTCTTGTGCTGGTAATGAAGGGTGAGGGATCAGCCAATGAGCCATCGTCGTACAGAGCTCTCCGCAAACTAGACGCCGCCGGGAAACTCCTGGAGAAGTTGATCAGACCTTGTCTATATACAACGCTAAAACGAGTTGACGACCTCTCCTATAGGCAATATATATATATATATATATATATATATATATATATATATATATATATATATATATATATATCTCCTATAGGCTTTCGGAGAGATAGATTGATTGTAGGCGATATCCAGGAGATAGTGAAGGTGGCCAAAATCACTGAACGCGGAAACCGCTTTGCGCATCCAATGTGTCTAATGGCCACAATCAACGTGAAGAACGCCTTTAACTCGGTGAGGTGAGAAGATGCACTGCAGACCATGAAGCGGGACTTCAAGGTACCAACGTATCTTTTCTGCATCATGGCAAACATTTTGAAGGACCGATACATCTTATATGACACGGATGATGACTGACACATTCAAAAAGATTAGATCGTCAGTGGACCTGGGCACAACTGAAACCACTACCAAATCTATCCATCAGGCAACCATCATCTCTCGTTCGCGCGAGTCTGCTGGGTGCACCTGCTAGTGTTTTGGCTCCTGCATTTACACCGCACTCTGCTGCCTCCTGCGTCTGTGAGCCGGTCTGTTGTGGTGCCTGCACAGTGGAACATTCTAACTATAGCTGTGATAATAAATCACAGCTTCCACTGGTCTATCGGCACGGCTTTCAACATCCAAGCAACAACACCCGAGCAGGTGTTTTTTGAGGTTAAGTGAGGTGAATACGGTAGAGTGGCCGGAGCCAAGCACGAAGCATAAATAATCCAGAGGTACCACTTCATTCTGGACACACAGCACACAGCGCCATACTACTCGTAGATGACCTAAAAATTAAAAATAAAAAATTACATGATAATAACGTCGAAACGAACATTTTGTTGACCATTACAGAGGTAAATTATAACATGTTAATTGAAAAAATCGATAATCTAGAGCAGACAAATCTTGAGTCACAGACTAAAATTGATAATTTTATATTAAACACTTTTGAAAACGATTTCCTAAATTTAACAAATAAAATCAATAGAGTTGAATGTGACAACAACGAAATAATAACAAAAATAGAAAAAATAATAACGAAAGAAGATTTTACCTCTGTATATACTACTACTATCGACAAAATTGAAAGAAATGTTGAGAACATCCAAAAAGATAACCAACTCATATTAAATAAAATTGAATTCCAAAAAGTCGCAGTACTCCCCAGTACACAAAACAATACCGTTTCTCTGATAAGTACAAATAAATGTAATAATGTTAATAATGCGTCTGCTACAAATAGTACCTTACTCGACAATTATAGTGATATAAGTGTCACAATTGACAATTGTAATATCAATAATGACGGGTTTATCCAAATTGTAAATAGTAGAAATAAAACATCTAGTCGTTTGAATAAGTACAATATCGACAATGCTGATGCTGCAGCATCACCTGCACGAAGCACGCGGGTGCAAACGATTGATGGGGGGACAATGCACAGTAAAAACATTAAAAGCGGTAATACGGAGCTCATTATTTCAAACATTTTCGACGGTGATGTCTCTAAGCGTGTTGACGTCGCACACGCGATACTGTGCCGTGTCCTTCCATCAACACGAAAAATTGATATAATAGGCACACGCCTGCTTCGGTCAGAAGAATCGGCAGCTACGGCATTAGCAGATACAAATAGCGAACGTAGACGGTCACCATGGGTTGTTACCCTTTCCAGCAGTGCGTTAGGCGAGAAAATAATGCGAGCCAAAAAGCTTATCACTGGCTTTCATGCTAGAGATGTCGACATTGCAGCTCTTGACCAGGACACAAGGGATGGGATTATAAATGGGAAAATTTGTATAAATGAATTGTTAACAAAAGAATGTTTTATTAAATATGGAAGTCTCAAGGCCCTTGCGATGAGACTTAATTTTAAATATGTTTGGCATAGAGGGGGCCGTTTTCTGGTGAAGATGCGCGATGGCGACGTCTCTCATGAATTTTCATCTGCGGCTGATTTACAGACAATAGTGGCATCATATGCCATTAATCAACCATCTCAAACTGTAAATAATGTAAAAAAAACCGTTGATAATGAAATCGTAATTGATAAAAATGTAATTCCGTCAACTGCTGCAAAAAATTGACTATCCGCAGACACTGCTGGGGGGGTTCACTGTAAGGGACTGAGGGCAGGTTTTGTCAATGTTACCTCACTGATGGGGCACGTTGGCATGATTAAACAACACCTTTCAGCTCGTCCTGCCTACCATCTCTTTGGGGTTGCTGAGTCGCACCTTGACCCTGATGTTGGGAGTGATCTCATTCAAATCGATGACTACTCACTACTTAGACTTGATCGCAACAAACTAGGGGGCGGGCTAGTCCTGTACATTCATAACACTTTCAAGGCCAATTTACTATGCAGCTCTCGAACAACACAGGAGGGCAGGCCATTTATACCTGAATATTTAATGTGCAGTGTTCAGCAGGGCAGCCTTCCCCCCGTCTTTGTTGCTTTAATATACAGACCACCACACGTACCGTTTTTACAGGGCTGTGACTTAACAGACAAACTAACGATACATACTCAAGACTTTAGTCACAAAATTATTATGGGAGATCTGAATGCGAACCTACTCGGAACGTCAGCCGATGCAAAATTTGTTAGGCGGTTGGCTGATGATTTTAACCTTCAAATAATTGATCATGGTGCGACTCATCATCTCACGGATTCTCACACGTGGATTGATGTGATCTTGACAGATAATAATGACGTTGTACTGAGCAGGGACAATCGGCCGGCGCCTTTTCCCAGTCATCATAACATCATAGAGGTCGAGATTGGGGTCGAAACTGCTGCATCCCCTGTGGTTGAATCTTTCAGCTACAGGGATTTTAAATCGATCCAGCAAGACGACCTCCTGTCTCACCTAGCTGACTGTGATTGGTCGCGGATCGATGGTCCCGCGGCGGGTGCTGACAGTCAATTAGAGTGCCTCAGTGTCAACCTCATGGCTGTGATAGATAAAATTGCACCGTTAAAAGAATTCACGCCGAAAAAGAAAACAAATCCACCATGGGTTGATGCTGAACTAATACATCTTTACAATAAACGTGACTCCGTACGAAGACGCTATACGCGGACCAATGACGACAGACTGTGGCGGGAGTATCAGGGCCTTGCAGCTGAAGCTGTATTACGAACGAAGGAAACAAGGGAAAGATTTTTACAAAATAAAATTTCTGAAGCGATTGATAATAAGAAAGATATCTGGAAAGAGCTCAAGGCTCTGGGCCTTCTGCCAAAGACAAGAGAACAGCTTCATGGTTTCTCACCGGAAGAGCTCAATGCCCACTTTGCAGGGGTGTCGATCTCCCAAAATGAGGGTGATGAAGAACTTGACAACGTCCTGACCACTGCCAGTGATGATGGCTTTGAAGAAGAAGCCTGTCCCATCTACGGTGTCAGATTTCCGACCAATTGCCCTACTGAGTTTCCTTTCTAAGGTCCTTGAAAAAATAGTACACGACCAAATAACTGACTGTTTACGAGAAAATAATACTTTGGACCCGATGCAGACTGGTTTTCGACAGAATCACAGTACACAGACAGCACTACTAAAACTGACGGAAGACATAAGATCAGGCATTAACAACAACAAAAAACTGTTGACTACTTTGTTAATGTTTGATTTTAGCAAAGCATTCGACACCATCTCACACACTAAACTGCTGCGTAAGCTGATGCGCATGGGATTCTTCAGGAGTGTTCTCCTTAAGTCATATATTATGGGGAGACGACAGAAAGTCGTCACAAACACAAACGGGGATTCAGGTTGGCTAACCACCAATCTTGGCGTTCCACAGGGCTCAGTCCTGGGACCCCTACTTTTCAGCCTGTACATAAACGACTTACAAGACGCACTCGACTTAGATGGTGTTGAACACATAGTTTACGCTGACGACCTGCAAGGCCTTTTCTCATTTAGAGTTCAAGGTGCGCACCTCTGGAATTCGCTCCCGAGCAGTGTGAGGTGCCTGCCATCTTTTTGTAAATTTAAAACGGCGTTTAGCAGGCACCTTAAACAATTACATGGTGAAGAGAATGTATAGAGGTGACTCGGATATTTATTTAAGCTATTTATTTATTTGAATTATTTATTTATTTAATTTATTTATTTATTTAAATTTATTTATTTATTTAATTTAATTATTTATCTTGTTTATTTATTTATTCGACTTATTTATTTATTAATTTATTTATTTATTAAATATGTTTAGTGTTAGGTGTGAATGTATTTATTAGCGTGATTGTTAAAGTGTCATGAATGAGTGTGTTTTAAATTTTGACGTGATAGTATACGTAAAAATTTAGCAAAGTATGTGTATGTATTCTTTTATTGTTATATGTTATCTCTATTGTATTAATTTTATTCTATGTATTATTTTTTGACGAAGCGTGTTTCTGTGATATCTGACTATGACTAGTTCATTACATTTAAATTTTATAAACTGACGAACTGATAAAGCGAATAATATTATTTTAGTAAGAAATGCAATAAGTGAACGTTAAGATAACAAATACATACATACTATCTATCTATTTATCTATCAAGAGGAGGCACATGCTGAAGTGATGCAAATCATTGAGGATCACTGACCAACTGCAGGAGTCACTCCATAGGGATTGTGGAAACCGATCAGGGAACAGCCAACCAGCTCCTAACTCGCTGCTACCGCTGCCTAGTTGTCTGTCACCACACGGAAAAAAAAATCAAGTTACTATCAGGTGGAAACTTGGCACGCGAGTATCGCTGTAATTTTTCCTCTGATTTTACCGTGATTACACGTATTAAACAGGTGAGAAGTAGCCACCTTATAAAAGCTTAGCATCACGGCAATATAAGTACCGTTATCATCGGAAAATAGCGTGGCACGAAGCCACCGTACAGACGCTCTGGTCCATTGGATTATCCGGTGACACACGTCCGAATAACCCATCGAATAGTATGCTACGTCTCTCATGGGATGGCGGGGAAGGGAGCTTAATAAAAACGGTTTATAAGTTATATTTGAAAACGATGCCAGCTATAAGCTTTTTTAACCCATTTTTTATTTTCTGCTTTTTATTTATAGTAAATTTACCAATTTTATTAGGTTAATAAATATAAGAGCTTGTATTTTGAAACTTTAATGCATATATTTTAATAATTTGACTCCAAAATAACTCAATTCATGTAATATAAGCATAAGATTTAACGGTTTTTTAAAATTAAATTATGTACATAAATTTTACAAGTGTTTTATAATGTTGTTAAATATTTAATAATTTTTTAAAAAGATTGATATCATTTATTAAATAAGAGTGGTCGTAACTCGAAAAATTACTTGAAATTTTATTAAGAAACGAGAGTAAGATATTTTCTACAACAAAAAAATCTGCTGCTGATTCAGCAGAATGATTTCTCAAAAAGTGGACTTGAAAAATTTAATTTAAGAATTATTATTGAAATTCACTTTAAATAAAATAATGCTAAAACTAATACATTATACACAAGCATTTATTACCAGTTTGAGAAAATCTTAAAATTTGAAATAATTTTCAACATGTCTGCACGCCGAAAATTCATTAAATCTTAAAAGACATACATCCAATAAAAATTGCGAATTGTACAAATTTTTTGAAATTAATATTTTTATTATTTTTTAACAATATAGCTTTAAGGTGAATGTTAAATGTAACAAATTATAAGGAAATTACATCTTCTTTTTGAAAATATACATATATTTAACATGTTTAACGTATAAAAGACCAAACAAAAATTTTGCATTTTTTAGTGAATTTTTTGAAAATAATATTTTATGTTTCATTTGCTAAAATAGCATTAAGATAATTCATAGATATATAAATTAAACGGAAATTACGTCTAATTTTTGAAAAAGTTCATATTTTTTATATGTTTGACGTACAGTGAGACACAATATTTTCAGATTTTTACAAGTTTTTATAAATTTTATATTTTATGTTTCTTTCACAAAAATAACATGTAAATAGTTGCTCGATACATCAATTTATAGTAAATTACTTGTACTTTATAAAGACGTACGTACTTCTACCACGTTTAGCGGCTAAAATAAAAAAACAGATAATCATACATATGTACATACATACATACATATATACATACATACATATATACATACGTACGTTCGTACATATATACATATAGACAGACATTTTTTAGAAACATGTTTTTCTGACTCTGGAATCTTGAAAGCATAAAAGTTCATCAAAATCTCTGATAAAATAATTTTCATCGTCACAAGGGTTTCTCTTCGGGAAAGAAAAATGAATAGCGGAACAGCGGGAAGTTTTAATTAATATATGGGTAGTATAGTTATCAAAAAAAAATTAATTTATAAATGGAGATACAAATATACATTTTCTTTTTTTCCATATTGTTTTTTCCTACCTGTATACGCTTACGAGTTTTTACAAGATACCCTTACCACCTCTGTGTGGAGATATTTGATCCTAACCAGTCCATTCCAATTCCCCACACCGTTCCTGCATTCGCCCAAGTTACCGTCAATGGCAGGTTTCTACCTAGGTCGGTAACCTGTAACAGAGGAAAACCCGTAGGAAAAACCTCTACCAGGACGCAATGCGGTAAGGAAATCATATTGCCAGTCAAGTATCAATCCCCACCTTGCCACCAAGATATTAAGCACTTAACAAATTTTTTCTTGCGAGAAAAAATTCAGAGGTGCCGGCAGTGGGAATTGAACCCCGGCCCGCCGCGCGGCAGGCCAACACTCTATCCACTATCACTCCCTCGTCAATGTTATCAGGGTGTATGTGGATGTAGATCTGAAGGTCGTCTGCGTATAGTATATGTCTCATGCGTCGCGGGTCATCCTTTTTGAATTCTTTATTAAGCTCGACAGTTCTTTTATGTCATTGATGTAAAGACAGAAAAGCAAGGGCCCTAACACGGATTCCTGCGGCATTTCGAGATTTGTTGACAACCAAGGTGACTTGGTGTCAGAGTGCTCAATAACGGCTTGTTTTCTACCCAAAATGTATGATTTAATCCAATTTAATGCATGCCTTTAGAACCCCAGAGCCCGCAGCTTTGCTAAGAGCTTAGCTGGCGAGATTAAGTCAAAAGCCTTGCTGTAGTCAAACAGTAACAGTAAATTATTGGAATGTTTGTACAATGTTAATACGAACATTCGTTTCTTAAAAATGATTTAAACGTCTATCTTTGATAAAATTTAGATGATTGCTTCTAACAGCAAACCTTCTAGACGAGGTTTTTAGAGTGTCTCATACACTCTTTAACAAAAAATCTACTATATTTATTAGAACAACAGAAACAACTACTCTGCGGGCAAATACGCTAAACACGAACACGAATCTAATTTTATTTCGTTTCTATTAGTTGAGTATATATAATTAAGGGAATCAAGCTGTTTCAAAACCTAAAAAATTAGATAGTATTACCGTTAATTTATGCTTGCTAAAAACAAAAATGTATACTGATTTATGGATTTGTGCACTGACTGTAGGATTCCAAAGATATAAATGGATTAAACGGACTGATTCCTTTTGGAAAATGATTTAAATACCTGCGAGACGAAAGTTTCAAATAATAGCATTCTTTCACTATTCCAAAAAAGATTATGAAAAAAAAATAATGATCACTAAAGAATAAATTCTCGACTGCACCATCTGTTACAAATATTTCAGAAGGACACGCGTTTTTAGTTTCTTCAGACAACAAAATTACTGTGTTTAGATACTCTAATGCACCAAATCCATTATCAATAATACAATATTGATAATTGAACTTTAAAAATGTTAAACAAAATAATACAAATATACAAAAAATGACAATAATTAAAAAATTAAAACTTTTAAAAAATTAGAAATAAACAAAATAAAAAAAAAGGAAGTATGGCTGGCTTTGTAATAAAGACAGTCTCAACCCTGTAAAACGCAAAGAGCATTCATAGGAATCAATAAAAAAGTTGCAGAATAACTATATATCAGTAAGCAGTTATTTTAATTGAATATACTTGAGTAGAAGTAAACAAATAAAATGTAGCTTCCAGTTAATATTCAGCAACTCAAAATTCATAAAAATAGTCTCCGTCGATAATGTTTCTCAATAGACTTACGTTTTCTACCGCGTAAAACAGCAATTTTGGGGTGTCTTTTGAGGTTAGGGATAAACGCTTAAGGTATCGGTAAAAAAGAGGGTCGGATTCGTGTTCAGCAGCTCAAGATACATAAAAATACGCTCTGTCAATAATTTTCCACACGTAGATCACAGGACCTACCTCTCAACCGCGTGAAAAAGCAATTTAGGGGTGTTTTTTGAGGTTAGGGACGAACGCTTGAGGTATCGGTAAAGAAGAGGGTCGGATTCGGGTTCAGAAGCTCAAAATACATAAACAGTCGTTGCTTGGAATTTTTCGGAACTCCTGTGATTTCTAACAGCTTGATCATTGCAGAAAGTAGTATTTCTTTAAGGTTAGGGAACGTGCAGCTCCGTCTGAAAAAGAAATTTTAAAAATAACCACGTGCTAATTGAAAGTACATAAAAAATGCTATATTTTCCATATTTTTAAAAATTTTTAGGTCGAAAGGAATTTTTGGCAGGGCGGTGTTCCGGTTGACGTGGAACGTCACATATATATATATATGTAGGTATATGTAGCACTTACTAAGCACAATAATATTCTGTGCAACTTACTCTTTTCTTAAAATCCGGTATGGCCTAGCCTCCGTTGACAACGTAGAGTACAAGTTGGTTGGCACACGCGGAACGAGAAGATCGGCCAGATAATCGCAATACACAAGCTAGTATAAAATGTTTGCAAAACGGAGTAATCTAAGCACGAGGTGCGCGCAAGCAGGTACACCTGCTGCTGTATCCCTCGTCGTACTTCCTTGTCCTTGCTCCCAGAACACCGTCTGCGAGCGGCAGACTGCGCGCCTTATAACCTTATAGCTATATATATATATATATATATATATATATATATATATAGCTATAAGGTTATATATATATATATATATATATATATATATATATATATATATATATATATATATATATATATATATATATATATATATATATATATATATATATATATATATATATATATATATATATATATATATATATATATATATATATATATATATATATAGCTATAAGGTTATATATATATATATATATATATATATATATATATATATATATATATATATATAACCTTATAGCTATATATATATATATATATATATAACCTTATAGCTATATATATATATATATATATATGGGCTATTCTAATACTTTTCGAACAAACCTTGCGCACTCATGTCAGGCGATTTTTTATATGAAAGTACTCATCAAAATAGGCTCTAAAAAAATTGCCAATGCCGGCCATTAAGGGGCGCAAGTCATTGTCATCTCGCGGCCCCCCATTTTTCCACCTAAATTTTTTCACAATTTTGAATTTATCTTAACTTTTCATTCAAATAGTATGATGTTTACTTTTGATGAAAAGCGACCTGGAAGAAAAGTTCACATTTATGCTAATAAGTTCAATACTCAACATTAAACCAAAAGCATTATTTTCTGGGATGTTTTAACTACCCTGCTAAAAATATGCGATTGAAGTCAATTAAAAAAAATTCAAATTTTATTCAATTAAATTTATTTTAATTGATTGAATTGACTACCAGAAAACAAGTCAATTGAAAATGAATTGTGATTAATAAACTTTAATTGCAATTTAGTTCAATCCCTATATTTAGTATTGATTTCTATATATTTAAATCGACTTCAATAACAGAATAGTTCATTTTTTTCGTATTGTATTTAATTACAATTTAGATAATACAGTTCAATGAATTTTAATATATTCCAATACTATTTGAATTTATCTAATTCAATGTATAAATTTACTATAAAACTTCTATCCACATTAATAAACAAACTTTTTATTCAATTCTGTACATGTGCGAATTATCATGGAACAGTTTATGAAATTATAGGAAGCTACATGGTAATCAATTCTCAGTGGTTTTTTTACAAATAATTCAAACGTTAATTTATTAGAACACTAAATTAATTTATTTTTGATCGGCACTAATTGTGCATTTAATAGAGAATCTAAGCCGACGTATATCTTTTGTGTATATCTTTTTGAAATTAAAAAAGAAAACTTAATTTGCAAAAGTTATAGTGTATTAAAAATCCTTTGAGTGACGTCACACCGTTAAAATATCAAAGGTGCCGACCGGAGTGACGTCACAACGTTTGTTATACACTTAGTATATCTATAACGCCTTGCACACGGTAATATTCCCCTTCTACCCGAACTGCAGCCAATCACGGCGCAGCAGGGTAGTATATAAGAGATCGAGTTTCGAGACTCCGCCTGACTTCTGACTTCTCGGCCGACCAGGCCAGAGACAAGTCATCGACCCCGGTACCGGACATGAGAATAATAAACAACTTCTAAAAGTTACCGCCGCCCTTATCATTTCCTAAACCTGTATACGTATTTCAAAGGGCGCAGCAGGAGAGAAGAGAGAGAGAAAGAGAGACGAAAGCGCGAGTAAAGCAATACGCTGCGCGCGCACGCCGCAGCTGCCTAACCGCTGCCAGCGCCGAGCCGCCGCTCACTACAGAGCGGTCGGAGCAGCTCTCGTGACAACTATAAGTAAGGGGGCGCGCGCCTCCTGAATCAGTCGGCCACGGCGCACCGCACCGGCCGGACCTCCTGGGTTGAGAGTAATCTCCCGAAGTAGCTAGCTTGCGATGCACGGTAAGTGCCTTACTCGCCCCGTGGTGGTTAACCTGGGTATTGTCGCGCCGAATGGGCTTTCTGGCGGGCTTAGCCCTCAAGGAAGCATTATTAGGAAGGCAGTATCCCTCCGTTAATCACGGCTCTTGATGGACGCGCGTCAAAAGATCGGGGGCAGTTGAACGCAGTCCCTGATAGGAGAGCTGCTTAAAGACGGCGTTCTCTAACGAGAGCCGATAGCGTCTTTTAGCAGCGTTTTCTCCTCGTATCCCACAACCTGGAGCCGGGAGTTATTAATTTAACTTCTGGAAGTTCAGTTGAGGCTACGCAGGGACAGGCTCCTAGAGAGCGCGTGCCTCTCTATCAGTCAGCCAGGACGAACCACACTGGCCGGACCTCCTCGGTTGAGAGTAATCTCTCTGAGGTAGTCAGCCTGTGGTGCTCGGTAAACGCCACACTTTCTCCGTGGTGATTAATCCGGGTACTGTCGCGCCGAACAGACTTTCAGGCGAGCTTAGCTCCCACGGAACTCTTATTAAGAAGGCAGTATCTCTCCGTTAATCACGGCTCTTGATGAACGAGCGTCAAGAGCACGGGGAAGTCGAACGTACGGACGGATTGAGCGTAGCATCTCCCCTCTCCTGCCCCCTTCTCCTTACCCCACAACTCTCACTTATAACACGTTTTTTAAAGATTTAACTATAACTTCTTTCATTTTGAAGATATCGTGAAAATTCCAAAAGCTTACAAAGAAACTATACTTCGATCTACAAGAATACTCTGTCAACTAAAAATCGGTATTCTTCCCTATTAAAATCAATAGAGAAGAATTATATAGTTTTTTATGCTACATTTTAATTCTAAATTTTTCATAGCATTAAATAACAAATACAATCTATAGAATACAATTATACAAAATGATTAGATATTAGATAAAATATTCGATCTATAGACGTGTGTCTGAAATTCATTTAACTATATGATATAATGTAACGTTTCGGACTACTGTAATCAAAATTTGAATATCAATTTGACTATATTGTGTATATGTTACTTTCGTTCTATTGCCTTTTCGGCAGTCGCCACGAGGATTGCGAGCGAGGCACACTTATTTAGGAATAGTCTGACAATAAATTCTAGTCACAGCATATTTGATTGTTATCTTCATTATTATCCATCTACAATTTAACGTATTAATAAACATTGGTCCTTCGCAGTCGGGATTGTGGAAATTGGAAAAGTGTGCTGTGCTGAGTGGAAAATTAAGAAGACGCTACAGTGATCTCACGTGCCGCCATTAGCATATTAATTGTTATTGAGCGTGGAAAAGTGCCTTTACTAAATCAGTAAATACAAGTGATTTGAAGCTTTGTCGGTGCCTATATCGCACCCGCGTCAGTGAGAGGTATAAATTCATGCTTGCCTCTACGCTGCTTGATAGTGCTAGTTAATCCAAGCGTTATCTAGCCATCTTTCTAAATCTCCGTGACAAAGGAGAGCAAGAGAGAAGACAATAGTTTTTCGGCCATATTGGGTAATTTGTTGCGCGACAAAAATTACGATGTCTTCGGAAGGTGTCGTATTAAGCCGCCTAACTTCGTGGGAAGCCGTCTAGGAGTAGGGATAGCGGAGAATCCAGCTATCGTCGTCTCCTCCTCACACCTCATTCGTTTTGCCTAGCTGCGAGTATAAGACGGACTCGCGGATTCTCCAGCCTCGCGGCTGAGTGGGGAACACATATTGGTGTCTACCTTTCGTACCATCTTCGTGCTTGCCTCACGGACCGACGGAAAAACAACGTCAAAATTACAGCGTTTTGGAGCTGCATCGGCGCTGCGTTTTCTACAGCTGAATAATATCAGCTTAAAACAACATGGTTTGGACTGCTCACGCAGTTAATTTGTTTGAGTACCTTTTCCATTGGAATGCATTTATCGCAAACTAGCAAGAAATCTTCATTACAGTAAGTTCGTTCCAATTAGTTATTTATTGCTTATTGCTTGGCTTGTTTTGAGAGTTGACATTGTCGCTTTATTTACATAACAGCTTGCGAACGCTAAGACTTACTGTAGTATAGTTTGTTTTCTTTCACATGTACATTGCCTTCATGTGTACAGTGCTTCTTCTTGTCTTGCTAGCATGCGTATTAGAGTTGAACCTTTATTTGAATTGGGTTTGAGTGCTACATGCTTATATTGATGTACTCTTTACTTTGAGAATTAGCTCGCTTTCATTTGACAATTGATAGCTATTATTGTTTAGCATTTGAATTAATTGTCGTACTTTGAATTGATTATCGTTCTTTGGATTGATTGTCATACTCTATAATTTATTCCAGTAATCTTAATTACAACTTAATTAATTATTGCAACGCATTAAATAAATAAACGGTATTATCGATAAATTTGAAAAATCGCAAAAGGAATTATTAAGTAAAATCGATCGTTCCTTTACGAATTTTAAGAAAAAGGGTCAACCAAAAATGACCAGAGGAGCAACAACTGCACAGATTGGAAGTATTGAAACTTATTGGAAAAAATTGTTGGATGCTCATGATAGGATTATGGAACTAAGTACAACGGATTTAAAACATAAGTATTTCTTAGAAAATTTCATTGATAGTGCTGAGGAAGTTTATTTAGAAAGAAAATGAGAATTTCTTGAACATTATAATAATTTAACTATGCCTTCATTGCCTGTTTCATCATCGCGAACTCTCAACGTTACTACTCAAAATGATCCTTTGAAAACAAAGCTACCGAAGATCGACCTACCTAAATTTTCAGGTGATTTTAAAAAGTGGTCTTCATTTAAAAGTTATTTTCATACTTCAATTACCTCTCGCACTAATTTATCTGATATTGCTAAGCTACATTATTTACAAATGTGCCTTGAGGGAGAAGCATTTGAATTGATTAAAGAGATGCCTATTGAGGAAGGTAATTTTGATACTGCCTGGGATAAGGTGAAAAAACATTTTGAAAATAAAAGGAGAATAGTTAATTTGCATCTTGCCTCTTTGATCTCGCTCAAAGGTATGGCTTCTGAGTCTTCAGCAGAAATAAAGAGAATTTTAAGCGGTACCAATGGGCCACTTATGGCTTCGAAAGCAATAGGTCGCTCAACAGATACATTGTATGATATTACCGTATATTTGACCGTCAGTCGGTTAGATACTCAGACCCGCAAGGAATGGGAAACTTCTATGGGGTCATCACTTGAACCTGCTAAATTTCAGGAATTGATAACGTTCTTGGAAACAAAAATTATGGCGTTAGAAACTATCGAGTCGAGCGATAAAAGTAAATCCTTCACTTCTTACTATTCCTCGAAAATTAATTCATATAATCCATCTAAAGGTCAGTCGAATAAGCCTCAGACTGTTTCAAAGAATTTTCATGTAACTGAAAGTTCTAATAAGAATACTAAATGTGCCCTTTGTTCTAAATCACATTTCATTTTACAATGTGAGAAATTTAAGGCCCAAACAGTAACTCAAAGACACGTCTTTGTCAAGAGCAGGAAACTTTGCTATAATTGCCTAAGAAATCATCTTATTGAGAATTGTAATTCCACTAGTCGTTGTAAAAAATGTAATAACAAACACCATACCTTTTTGCATTTTGAACCTAAAACTAATTTAGAAACTAATAGAGTACCTATCCACATTGATCAAAATAATGCTTCAAATGAGTTGAAATCTGTTAGTTCAGACGTGCTTGATACTAGTTCTTCTGCTAATCACTTTATCAAGGTAATACACTCAAATCCCGAAACTGTTCTGTTACCTACTGCCTGGGTGTATGTCCCTAACGATGCAGGAGAACAGATTCTCGTTCGAACGCTGGTAGATCAGTGTACTCAGTCTTCATTCATTTCGGAGTCATTATGTCAAAGACTTAGATTGATAAAAAAAAAAAACAATTGTTTTGACTATAACTGGCGTCGGCAGTAAACGTCAGATAACTTGTAAATCGGTTACTGAATTTACAATAAAACCAAGTGGTTGCGTATGTTTTACCAAAGGTGAGCAGCTATAAGCCAATCACAAAAGGCAAAGAGTTCAGCTGGAGTCATCTGCAGGGGCTTACACTGGCTGATCCGAACTTCAATAAGACTGGTGTTATTGATGTCCTGTTGGGTACTGCTGTATACGCCCAAGTTGTGGAAGGTCAAGTGATCAAAGGCGAAGGGAAAGAGCCCATCGCTACTCAAACCCATTTAGGATGGTTAATTTCTGGAGAGACGACCAAACAGGGTCCACTAAGTTTGACAACCCCAACAGTCTTGCATAGTACTGTAGAGTTGGATGTAAATGAATTGCTGCGGAGATTTTGGCTCCAAGAGGAGGTTTCTTGCAAACAACCCGTTTCACCAGACGACCAGGAATGTGAGGAATACTTTCTACACACTCATTCGAGATCAGCTGATGGAAGGTATATATTAAGATTACCTTTTAAAATTGTTAATGTGCCTTCTTTAGGTGATACTTATCAAGCTGCGCTTAAATTATTGCATGGAATGGAGATACGTTTGAAAGGGATCAAGCATTTAAGGAAGCTTATCATGCCTTTATGCTTGAGTATATAGAGCTTGGACACATGTATCTCGTTTCAGATAAGGATCCAGATGAACCTCTGGATATATCTCGTTGTTGTTTTTTGCCTCACCATGGTGTGTTGAAAGAGAGCAGTGCAACTACAAAACTGCGCAAAGTATTTAATGGTTCCTTGAAAACTAAAAATGGTTCTAGTTTAAATGATTGCCTTCATATCGGTACTAATTTATTACCTGATTTAGCTTGTCTCGTTCAATCCTGCCGTAAGTACAAATATGCTTTCGTTGCTGATGTTGAAAAAATGTTTAGACAGATTATTGTACATGATGATGACCAACATTGGTAGTTAATATTGTGGCGATTTGATACTTCTGAACCAGTTCAAATTTATAGGTTATCAACTGTAACGTATGGAGTAGGTTATAGCCCATTTTTAGCAAACAGGACTATGAAACAGCTAGCTGATGATAATAAGGAGAGGTATCCTTTAGGCGCGGAAATTTTGAAAAATGAAATTTATATGCATGATGTTTTGTCAGGAAGTCATTGCCTAGAAGATGCTAGGTTTAAACAAAATGAAGTGATAGAATTGTGCAAGGTAGGCGGTTTCACTCTACGCAAATGGCTCTCAAATGATTCATCGTTATTAAGTTACTTGCCTAGTAATGTTCTTGCTGCAGAACCAAGTATCTTATTAAAAAATGATTTATCATTTGCAGTATTAGGGCTTAAATGGAATCCAGTAGAAGATTCGTTTCATTTCGATATAAATATTGATAGCAATGTGGTCGATTGGACAAAGAAACTTGTGCTTTCTAAAGTTGCTAGATTATTTGATCCGCTAGAATTGCTAGCTCCTGTCATAGTTACAGCTAAGATATGTTTGCAGAAGTTATGGGTCTTAAAGCTAGATTGGAATGATTCTTTGCCTGATAGTGAAACCGACCAATGGAGCGATTGGTATTATCAGTTGCCTTGTCTTAGTAAAATAGAAATTCCTCGATGGATAGGCTTCATGCCCAGTTTCATATCACTTCATGGATTTGCAGATGCCTCTAAATCTGCTTATGGGGCCGTGCTTTACTTGAGAATAATTACAGATTCATCAATTTCGATTGCCTTGCTTCAATCTAAATCTAAAGTAGCTCCATTAAATACTCTAAGTATACCACGATTGGAATTATCGGCTGCGCATTTACTTGCCAAACTAGTTAATCGAATTCTGCCCTTATTTGCAGCTAACAAACCTCAAATATTTTTGTGGTCAGATTCTTTAGATACCTTGCATTGGTTGAAGGAAATTCCATCGAAATGGCCTACCTTTGTTGCTAATCGCTGCGCAGATATCCACAATCTTGTGCCTGAAGCCCGATGGTCGCATGTCCGCTCTGAAGACAACCCGGCGGATCTTGTTTCTCGAGGAATTAAACCGTCTGAGTTAAAGGAGGCACAGATTTGGTGGAAAGGACCTAATTGGTTGTCCCAAGAGCAAGACTCTTGGCCTCATTCTTTCTTGCAGACTTTCTCAAACGTAAGTTTTTCTACCAATGTACAATGTTCTTTCGTTTCGTCGGTGATAGGAAAATCAGAATTAGCTGATAGTACTACAGTAGGTTTGGATTTTGCTAAAAGGAAAGATCAATTTATTTGGAAATTGTTAAATGATTGTTCTTCTTTATCTAAATTATTGAGAGTTATGGCTTACATTTTAAGATTCATAGATATCGCTAGAAGTAAGATTAATCAACTTAATAGCCAGTCATCAATACTTGAACAAAATTGGTATAAAATTGAAATTGCCGACTATAAAGGGGTTTTGTCTGCCACAGAAATTTCTAGAGCTCGTTATACTTGGATTTATCTAGTGCAACATTTGCATTTTTCAAGGGAATTTCACTTATTAAGGTAGCAAAAGCCACTTCCAAATACTTCGTGCCTAGTAAGTTTGAATCCATTTATACAACAAGGTTTGTTGTTAGTAGGTGGACGGTTGAAACATTCATTGTTGTCTTTTGACAAAAAACACCCTGTTATCTTGCCTTATGAAGGTAAATTTACGGAACTTGTAATTCAAGATTGTCATGCGCGTACTCTTCATGGAGGCGTACAACTCACATTATGTACACTTAGGAATCAGTACTGGTTGATTAAGGGAAGACAGCGAGTCAAGTCGACTATACACAATTGCCTTACTTGTACTCGTTACAGAGCCACGCAGAATTATCAACAAATGGGCAATTTGCCATCTCCTAGAGTTGTGCCTAGTCGACCGTTTAGCCAAGCGGAAGTTGATTATGCTGGACCATTTCATATTCGCACCTCTCCAGGAAGAGGTCATAAATCATATAAAGGATATATTTGTGTTTTTGTCTGCCTTAGTACTCGAGCTGTTCATTTAGAAGTAGTCTCTGATTATACAGCTGCAGCGTTCCTGGCCGCCTTTCGACGTCTCACTGGTAGACGAGGCCATTGTAGCTTACTACTCAGTGACCAGGGAACTACGTTTGTGGGAGCTGACTCGGAACTCAAGGATATGTACAAGCAAGGAACTACGCATTGTCAAGAATTGTCGTCTGCATTAGCTAAAGACAGGACTTCATGGCGCTTTAACCCTTCAGCTGCGCCTCACTTTGGAGGCATTTGGGAAGCTGCTGTAAAATCCACTAAGTATCACATACGTCGTGTTATTGGCAAGAATAAATTAACGTATGAAGAATTTGCCACATTACTCTGTCAAATTGAATCGTGCCTAAATTCTCGTCCTCTTGTGCCTACGTCTGATGATCCCACTGACCTACAACCACTTACTCCTGCACATTTTCTTATTCACTCCTCCTCTTATATTGTTCCAGAGTCTGATTGTACACAGGTCAACATTCCTGCCTCTAAACTCTGGCAAATCATTCAGCAAATGACGCAGAATTACTGGCGACGCTGGTCTCAGGAGTACCTGCAAGCTCTACAGAAAAGAGATAAATGGAGAAATCCTAAAAAACCAGTTCAAGTTGGTGATCTGGTCATCCTGCGCAGTGAAACTACTCCACCAGCACAATGACCATTAGGGAAAATTTTACAAGTATATACAGGTGACGATGGCTTGCCTAGAGTCGTCACAGTTCGCACTGCTGGTACAACATTGAGAAGACCAGTTACTAAGTTAATTATTTTGCGACAAGAAGATTAGAATGTAATACTTCAATTGTTTTAATTTCGCTTAATTTTATTCTTTCAATTATTAAAGTTATATGAATTGTTGATCATTTATAGACTAGAATCTACTCTTAAATTAGTAAAAAAAAAAAACGAATGAGTGCCATTGTACTATTGTTAATTAGTATCTTCTGCGAAGATAGGTGGGCGGAATGTCTGAAATTCATTTAGCTATATGATATAATGTAACGTTTCGGACTACTGTAATCAAAATTTGAATATCAATTTGACTATATCGTGTATATGTTACTTCCGTTCTATTGCCTTTTCGGCAGTCGCCACGAGGATTGCGAGCGAGGAACACCTATTTCGGCATAGTCGGACAATAAATTCTAGTCACAGCATATTTGATTGTTATCTTCATTATTATCCATCTACAATTTAACGTAATAATAAACAACATGAATACAACATAATTACATTTAATTAGTTAAATCTCTATTAAACTTAATTGACATGCATCAATTGACATGTATTATATTATAATGCTAAATCTTAATTCTATTTTGTTATATTAAATTCGATTAATAGTATAAAATGATAAAAATCAATTGATACCAAGTACATTGAATTGACTAAATACCTACTCAAATCAATAGACAATCAAAGAAAATGTATTTCTTTCAATATATTTTTATAAACATAGATCTAATAGTTTTTAATTGAATTCTAAAGATTATATATATATTTCTATTGTACTTTCCAGAATTAAGATTTAGCATCAAATGCAATAGATTATTTTTTTATTGACTTTAATCTCATTTTTTTAACAGAGTATTTTGTGTGAAAGTTAAAACTCAAAAGAGGCAGAGAGAATAAATTACAGGGGTATCAACTTAACGATTTTCAAAAAGGTACCTATTTTCAGGAGTCTGTATCTTTAGCTATATGAAACCAATTTGAACGTTTCGAAAAAAGAATTAAAGGTCTTTTAAAGGCGAAGAATTTAAAATGCGGAAGATCTGAATTCGTTTCGATTTCGTAAAATAGCAAGCGACCAAACAGAACTTACAAGGGGGTCTAATAATTATTAATTTTTACCACTTTTAAAAATTCAGAACACTACTAGGTCGCACAGGGGAACCTACATACTAAAGATTTTTTGAGAGCTTATTTTGATGATTACTTTCATATGAAAAATCGCTGGCCAAATCCCTGACATGAGTGCGCAAGTTTTGTTCGAAAAGTATTAGAATAGCCCATATATATATATATATATATATATATATATATATATATATATATATATATATATATATATATATATATATATCTGACAAAATTCACATACATTCTACGTATCAAGAGGATCAGTTTTACCGAAGAAATCCCAGATAATCATATATATATATATGTATATATATATATCTTCCTATATTATATAGTTGTTTGTAAATCTTATAAGATTTACGCCCTCCTTGCCCCTCCTCGCCCCTCATTTTGCCCTCCTCATTCTCCTCCTCAAAACATGGTAATATCGTTTCAAAAAATACGTTATTTTGATCCTATTTTTTGCCCTCCTCGCCCCTCCTCGTCCTTCCTCTTTGTATCCTGCTCATAGCCCTCCTCCCAGCCCTCCTCATGCCCTCCTCATTTACTTATTTCTATTAATTATCATTTTTTATTTTTTTTTCTATATACATATTATACATATAAAAATTGTTTATAATAATAATTGTGAATGTTTATAAATTTATAAAGTGTTTTCTTCATTATACATATCACTGCAGTTTATTCCATTTTACTGATTTTCTGATTCTTTGTTTTCATCAATAATTTCTTGGTTTTTCTAAAATATAATAACTTTATAAATAATATTCAGTATTAAAAAAAGTTTGTTTTAATTGGCTGAAGGTTAAGGGCAACTTAATGTAAATATTATTTGAAAATAGTATAATATAATAAAAAATAAAATTATAGGATAGTAATAAACAAATTGCAAATACCATTTTTAATCTATATATTTATTAAGGTATTCAATATATATTCTTTATTTTCAAGAAATTAAATACATGCTCATATAAATATAAATAAAATAACAAAAATTATAAATATAGACGAATAAGTAAGGATAAAATTTCAAACAATCAAAGAATTTTTTCTTTTATTGTCTAAAATCTTATATGCACTGTAAAAAAAAATACTGGGAACCCGTTTCCAAAAAAACATATATTATTCCATTAACTTCTTTATGTTTTTATGGCGATATTTTAAATTTAGTTTCATAACCTACACAGTGGATTAGGCCTTTTGGGGATACCACTGTTTTGTTAATTATTCATATGTATAAAATCAATTTTAAAAATATACACCAAAATATAATTCAAATTTATAATATATTATATAAAATTATATTAATGATATTAATGAAATTGAATTATTATAATCTTTGCCATTTTATTATATACTCTTACAGATCTAAATAATTTGCAAAAAGTATGCATAACTAAAATACATGCAATTTGTTTAGATTTATAAGACTTTTTTATATGTTTTATATGTTTTAAATGTTATATTTTTGATTAATATAATATAAATTATTCTTATAAATCTAAATAATATGCAAAAAGTATGCACATTATAACAAATAAAATACATGCTACCATATTAAGATTTATAAGACTTAAATTTTATAAAATACATTTTTTGATTCATCTTCATTATTACTATTATAAATCTAAAAAATATGTAAAAAGTATAACACATAAATAAAATACATGCAAATTAATTTAGATTTATATGAGTGAAATTTTTAAGTTTTTTAATATAATATAACAAGATATATTGTTAATTTAAAACAAAAATTAAAGTAATGTAAATTCTTATTACATTCAAAAGAATTATTTTTTTTAATTATATTCATTAATATTAAATTTACATATATAGATTATTACATACGAATTAAAAAGAGCTTTACAATATTACATTCAAATAAAAAACAAAATTAAAATACATATATATGTTAAAAAATACAATACTTAAAACTGAATATAAATACCCCATTAGCCAGGCTTGTCGTGGCAAAATCGCGGCAATAGTTGCTGTGCAATGTTTGTTAGCAATTTGCTTCCAACTTGCGCTCAAGAATTGACGAATATCAAGGATTGATGTCGATGTGCCATAAAGTTGACTGCAATTGCTTGCCATCAAATTGCTGCCATATACGGACGCAGATTTACTTATATTTGATGTATAACTGTTGCTGCAAGTTTTGTAGATCAATTTGCTTTCAACTTGTTTTCAATATTATTAATATATTACATTATTTTATTTTCAATAGTATTCACATAATATTCAATAAAATTACTCATATATGCGACAGTGCGAGAGAGAGAGGGAGGAAATTAATAACAGCATATTGATGGAAATTTGTGTAACATAAAAATCGAGAAATGTGACGACAATATGATGGCAATTTATGCCTATGATTCGCCTGCACATCATGAGCAATAGTTGTTGTAATTTTGCCTTCAGTTTGCCCTCATAATTTACTTCATTACTTGATACAAAATTTCCAGCATATACAGACGCACTTTTACATCAAACTTAAGGAAATCGACAGCAAAACGTGTATGTCAAATTGCTAACAATTTACAATACATTTGGCTAATGGGGTAAATGTAAGTATGAGTTACATATATTTATTTATAAATGAATTAAATAAAACATAAATTTGAATGTATAAAAAAGCTTAATTAACAAAACAAAAAAAACGCGCCAATCTATTTACCTCCCGGGTGGTGTGGAAAAATAGAAAACCTTCATAAAAACAAAAAATTTCATGATGCTTTGGGGGTTGGCGAGCGGAGCGAGCAGGGGGGTACCCCCCTAGTATATATATATAATGTATATATAATATATAAATGGATAATGCTGTGGGAAATCTTGTACAAAAAAAAATTTTTTCGACAAAAATATTCCTTTTAGCATGTAAAATAGTCCTGAGTTTTTAGATCTTTTTAAGCCTTTATATTTAAAGTTGTTTGAAGCTACATATGAGTTTATTGCTAAAATGGACATTTAATAATTTTTTTAACAATATTTGATGTGATTTTGATTTTTTAAAAATAAATATTACATTTCTGCCATTTTGCGACTGTTAGAAGTCACTTTTGTACTGAAAACAGCTATCTACATGATTTTTGGTGTAATGGTTCGAGAAATCAAACCCACTTTTTTCAGGATTTATAATTTTAAAATGAGTTTAACAAATTTTAAAAATTTTAAAATGAGATAAAAAAATCATTTTTATATTATTTCTTCGGTAAAAATAAAAAAAAAAATATATATATATATATATATATATATATATATATATATGTGTATGTGGATGATTCTCTGGGAAATAGAGATAAAAAAATCATTTTTATACTATTTCTTCGGTAAAAATGTTTATTTTGTTATGTAGAATGTATGTCAATTTTTTAATATGTTTTGAAACCCTTAGGTTTGAAGTTTATAAAGGCTAAATTATGAGCGTGTATCCATTTTTTACATTCTTTAACAAATTTTAACCTCTATTATATATATATATATATATATATATATATATATATATATATATATATATATATATATATACATGACCGTTATCTTTTTAATTATGTCATATCTTTTTAATTTACATATATATATATTTCTTATAATATATAAATATATAAATTTCGTTAATTTTTTTTCTCGTAACAAAGTAATAGTACCATTCTAAATCTTGTTTTATCTTAAAATGTACATCTAAAACTATCATTCAAATTTTTTTCAACAAAATTAATTGTAACGCTCATCTTAAAATTTTTCGGTGTCTTGGCAGCAATTTGGACCAATGAGAATCATCAAATTTGGTGATGCAAAAAATTCCATCGTACTCTGCATCAAATTCTCTTTCTAAAACACGGACTAAAGTACTTTATCTTTTATAGTTTTTGAGATAAAAATACATACATTTTGAGAAAAATTAAAATAATGCAAATAATCATGTTTTTCAGTTTGGTATAAATACTGAACCAATATATATATATATATATATATATATATATATATATATATATATATATATATATATATATATCATTGTACACAGATATAGTTAAATAAGCCGAGGTGGACGTTCGCCTTCTATCCCTATAGGCCTCTTGCACGATAAGAAAATTTGAGACTGGGGGAATACGAAATTGTATGACAGCTATAAGCTATAACTATATATACGGGGAATAAGGGGCAATAAGAACCTTATTCCTTGTACATATAGTTACAGTTGTAATACAGTATTTTACTCTCTATATTATATTCCTTCAGTGTGTAAGAGGCCATATGACATGATCTTTTGCACGATTTTGCATTATAGGGACTTCATTAAACTTAATTCAATAAGCAATTTTAATTTTTAATTTCAAAATTTTCAATTAGAAATTAGAATATAATTTTAGTTTGAATAGTTCAAATTAACAATGAAAATTTAATTTTTAATTTGAATAGTTTCAATTAGAAATTAAAATTTAATTTTAATTTGAATAGTTCAAATTAAAAATTAAAATTTAATTTTTTATTGAAGAAAATAAAATTAATAATTATCGTTTTAATTTTTAATTGTTAATTGACTAATTTAAATTTATGCAACCCTGCAATAGGCGATCGTCTAGAAAATTAAATGGAAAATCTCTACACGAAGTGTGTTACGGAATGCCACCCGAGGTACCTGACTTCAAACGTTACGGCTGCGAGGTTTACATAAAGAATAGATCATCAGGTCAAGGTAAAATGGAATCACAATCTAGACCAGGAATTTTCATAGGATATAGCACACTGACCAAGCGCTATAAGGTTTGGATTCCAAAGGAAAGAAGTGAAATCCTGGTAGCACAGGCTTTATCCAGCCCGTAATCAGCTGAGTGGATGAACGTATGGCCAACGAAGTCTTATCGATACTGAAAAATTAGACATGGGAGATAGTACTTAAATCGGAAGCACGTAATGTGATTGGTAGTCGTTTTATCTCGAGGAACAGTACGGGGCAAACGGCGTACTAGAAAAGCGAAAAGCCAAGTTCGTCGTAAAGGGATATGCACAGCTACATGGAAGAGCTTTTTATGAAACATACGCCCCTGTTGCCAGACTAGACTCAATCCGAATAACCATAGCATTTGCAGCATGAAACAGAATGGGTATACAACAATTCGATGTTACGACAGCATACCTGAACCGAATCCAAGAGAAACAGGTATTTATGCAAGTGCCGAAAGAATTGGTAACGATTCTAGAATACATCATTGAACACAACATTCAAGAATCCAAATTTTCTCACGAGGCGAAGATGATGCTAGCAGCTCTGCAAGGCGAGGAAAAGGCATGTCGCATGAAGAAGGCATTGTACAGGGTGAAGCAAGCCTGCCGCGCCTGGCATAGCCGTCTAGACACAGAATTATGAAATCTAGGTGCATAACCATGCACAGGCGTATAACCATGACGTGTTTATCTGTATGATGAGCAGGGTGACATGATGATCATCCTCGTGTACGTTGATAAGTTTCTGTTTATGTGTCGCAGTACTGAGAAGAAATTTTTTAATTGAATGATATGGGGTACGTGGAACGTTTATTAGGAATGGATTTTAGAAGAGACAACGAAAATATCGCAATAAGTCAAAGAACCTGCATTCGAGATATCTTTTTTTGGTTCAATATGACGGATTGCAATCCTATGTCGACCCCGATGGAGGCGGGAATTAAACTGACCAAAGACGATGTTCAGACAGACGCGGATGGTAACAAACCACCCTATCGCGAGCTTGTCGGATGTTTAATGTATCATGCTGTAGAGACGCGCCCCGACATAGTTCACGCGACAATCGATCTTAGCCAATTCAATAACGTTTTCGGAAAGTCTCATTGGATTACAGCAAAGAGAGTATTATGGTACCTAAAAGGGACCGCTGATCTCGAGATCATCTATAAACTCGGAGAAAAATCGTTCGAAGGTGTTTTAGATGCTGATTATGGCGGATCAATCGATGACAAACGCACCTACACCGGCTACGCAATTGTAATGAGTGGAGGTGCGATCTCATGGGAATCGAGAAAGTAACGTACCGCGGCTATGACAACGACGGAGGCTTAGTACGAGGGTAGTTCAATAAGTCTTTAGAATAAAGTATAAAAACAATTTTTTTTGGGTAAATTTTTTTTTATTTTTCAACATAATCTCCTTGGAGCTCTATACACTTGGTCAATCGCTTTTTAAGTTTTTTTAATCCTTCAGAAAAGTGCGTTTTCGGAAGTTCCTCAAAATAAGCACTTACAGATGCAATGACGTCTTCGTTGTCCGTAAATCTCTGTCCACCGAGCCATTTTTTCAAGTTTGGAAATAAGAAAAAGTCACTGGGGGCTAAATCTGGTGAATACGGTGGGTGTTCGACCAATTCGAATTTTAGTTCTTCAATTTTAGCCATTGAAACGAAGCATGTGTGAACTCGGGCGTTGTCGTGATGAAAGAGAATTTTTTTCTCGCCAAATGTGGTCGTTTTTTTTTAATTTCTTCTTTCAGCTGCTCTAATAATGATGCATAATACTCACCAGTAATTGTTTTACCCTTTTCCAAGTAGTCAATAAGTATAATTCCACGTGCATCCCAAAAAACTGTAGCCATAACCTTACCAGCTGACTTTACGGTCTTTGCCTTCTTTGGAGCTGGTTCACCTGTGGAAATCCACTGTTTGGATTGTTCCTTTGTCTCAGGAGTGTAGTGGTGTATCCATGTTTCATCCACAGTCACAAATCGACGAAAAAATTCCTCAGGATTCCGACTTATGCGCGCAAAAAAGCCTCAGAGGCGACCACTCTATTGCGTTTATTCTCAGCTGAGAGCAAACGCGGCACCCATCTTGCCGATAGCTTTTTCATGCCTAATTTTTCATGTAGAATTGAAACAACTGCACCTATAGATATCCTTGTGGCCTCAGCTAACTCACGCACTTTTAATCTTCTATCCTTCAACACCATATCGTGGATTTTATTGATGATTTCGGGAGTAGTTGCTTCTACGGGCCTTCCTGAACGTGGTTCGTCACTTATTGATGTACGACCACGCTTAAATTCATTTACCCAGTTATAAACCGATGCTAAGGCAGGGGCAGATGTGCCATGAACTGAGTCCAATTCATTTTTTATCTCATATGGAGTTAAACCCTTTAAATGAAAATGTTTAATTACCGCTCTGAACTCGTTTTTTTCCATTTTTCTTAACAAGCAATTTTTTTTTTCAATTGGTTATAAAAACACGTAAACTCAGAAGATGTGGACTGTGACTGCACCATATATCTAGTCGGGAGTGGTGCTGACTGAAAACAGATGATTTGGAGCGATTCGCGCGCCATCTGTTGGTCATTCTAAAGACTTATTGAACTACCCTCGTATATTGCTCTCAGCAAAGCTGCAAAGGAGGCATTACACCTTCAGCGTTTTCTGCTTGAACTCGGAGTACCAGAGATACAGGCAATATAGTCATACAACGATAACTTTAGCGCTTAAAAGCTAGCAGTCAACCCCGTTTTTCATGCCCGAACGAAACATATAGACATTCATCATCATTTTATTCGGGAGGTTATTGAGTCTGGTGCATGGAGATTGGATCACGTAGCTTCAAGAGATATAGCAGCCGACGTATTAACTATTAGGCCAAGCAACAGAGCAAAATATTAGCGATTTTTTTACATTAATCCTATTAGAAAACCGCCTGTGCCATCATCTGAAAGACGATCCGTAGATAATTTCTGTTATATTTCCAACTCTGAAATTTTTTTTCATTAATTTGTTATAAACATTTTTAAGCAAATAAACGCAATTTTTTTAGTTTTTTGCTTATAAAATGTAAAGTAATGAAGCAGTCTTAATGCTGTACATGGACAATTTGTAAAGAATAAACATATAATTAGCAACGGAGAAAATCCAGAAGAACCGGAAAATTCAGCATTTTTTTAAAATTCATAAATCGACCATTTTTTAACGTAGATGGCTCAAATTTTGGGAAAAAGTAGTAATTTATAGCTACTTTAAGTGTTAAAACCCCCGACATTGTCCGATGATTAGTTTTGCTACAAACGTCATTTCAATTTTTCAATACACATTTTGCAACACGTCTGGATGCTATATGGATCGTCCGATTTTAATTATTGAAACGGATTTAAAAAGTACAAGTTTAATTGAACAAAATGTGCATATTACTTTTTCTATAAAATGCTGCCAAACCGGTTGAAAATGCACGTAAACATGGGAGAAAGCGGCCGAGCGCGCGAAAGCGGTCCAGTAGTGGGGAGAGCGGAGGAGTGAAGGACAGCGTATATATATAGTCATAGAAGGGCGCTGCGCGCAACGTTTAAATCTTTACTTTTAAACTACTACATCGATTTTATACGCTTTTTTTTATTTTGGGGTCCCTGAAGTCGAGGAAGCGGATGCTGGTTTTGGATTTAGTATACAGTTAAAAATGATGCTGCTACGGCATGTTTTTTTATAAAAATCCTTATAATTCTATTGTTTTTTACATAATAAAATTTTTGTTACTGTATTTTTCTTTTTTTTTTTGCACACTTTGAATATTCTACTTCCTCAATATTAAAATTAATATTCGGAATTCGCATAAAATTATCTGATTCATCGTTAGACTCATCCTCCGATATACTTTTGTCTTCTGAATCGGTCGGTTGATTATTCGATTCTAAAATTAAACATGTGTCTTTATCACAGTGTACACATAGATTTGTGAACCTCAGATAGTGTTTTTTACAGGTACATGAAGCATTAATGCATCCTTTTTTACTGTATGAACACGAAATCTGTTGAAGCAATTGTTGGGAAATAGGTGGATTGATACTTGTTATGGGAATCAAGTGGTTATTTTTCACTTGTCATACCCAGTCAATTGCTCTCAGATTCGTGTTTCCGAACTTACTGGTAGTATTGATGGAGTCTTAAACTGACGTATTTTTTACTCAACACGTAAAATTGTTAATTTTATAGACAAACTTTACTAACACTTTATATTTGTGTATAAGAAATCGCACGTACAGCTATAATGGTTGTAGCATCCAAGACGTCTCTGCGGCAATTGAGCAGGTCAAAACGACCGTTGGAAGCGTCGCTTTCTCTTCGTTTGACCATTGAACTCCATTCAGAGTACAGCTGTACCCAACCATAATACTTGGAAGAGATAGGGGACTAAGATGAGAAGTTGGCAGCTGCTCCAAAATTCGATTTAATGTAAATGTAAGAGTGTGCTTTGAGGAGTATGCCGTAGCAGCTTCAGATTTAACTCTGATATTTAAAAGTAAAGATATAAACGTTGCGCGCAGCGCGCTTCTATTACGATATATACGCTCTCCTTCACACCTTCGCTCTCCCCACTACTCGACCGCATTCGCGCGCTCGGTCGCTTTCACGCATGTTTACGTGCATTTTCAACCGGTTTGGCAGCATTTTTTGGAAAAAGTAATATGCACATTTTGTTCAATTAAACTTGTACTTTTTAAATCCGTTTCAATAATTAAAATCGGACGATCCATATAGCATCCAGACGTGTTGCAAAATGTGTATTGAAAAATTGAAATGACGTTTGTAGCAAAACTAATCATCGGACAATGTCGGGGGTTTTAACACTTAAAGTAGCTATAAATTACTACTTTTTCCCAAAATTTGAGCCATCTACGTTAAAAAATGGTCGATTTATGAATTTTAAAAAAATGCTGAATTTTCCGGTTCTTCTGGATTTTCTCCGTTGCTAATTATATGTTTATTCTTTACAAATTGTCCATGTACAGCATTAAGACTGCTTCATTACTTTCCATTTTATAAGCAAAAAACTAAAAAAATTGCGTTTATTTGCTTAAAAATGTTTATAACAAATTAATGGAAAAAATTTCAGAGTTGGAAATATAACAGAAATCATCTACGGATCGTCTTTCAGATGATGGCACAGGCAGTTTTCTAACAGGATTAATGTCACGACAAATCGCTCTATTGCTTGGCCTATATGTCTAATCATAACCGTTGTGTCGAACATCTAGGACTATTCAAGACACCGTCGAATAAATCAGGAATTGTCTCGAGGAAAAGTGTCAGAATAACTTAGCATTAATCAGTGATTCAATCTCCTTATTTATAGCGCCAACGAGAGCACATCTTATATTCTTTTGTATTTACGATTTGATGCTTACTTAACTGTTATATGTCTGACGTGGAACATGCGTCGATTTTTGCAGCTTGTAACAACCTTATTTGTGTTCTCTAAATATACGAATATTTTTTGCTAACCCTATATTCATATTTATGTATCTACTCTCATTGCCTATTAATCGTCAAAAACAAACAAAAATGAGCCATGAAACATTAAGTTTAACCGTAGATTACTCGAAATATAGAGGGATACATACATATACACACACACACGCACGCATGCACGCACGCACATACACACGCAAACACATACACTTTATTAGATTTAAAAATTAAGAATTTTTCAACTTTCTGTTGCAGATGGATGTCGCAGAACTCGATCGCATTGCTTACGAGGGCAGAATACTCCCAAATAAAAAGATAAGCGAGCTGAAGAAAGGACATTAATACGCACTGCCAAAGAGGATATCAATTGCCTGATGCCTTCATGAAGAACAGAAGCTTCTTCGAAGAGATGTAAGCAAAGGCGAACAAGTATGAACTGTACTAAACGTATCTCGCCAATTTAACATTAAATTTTCTAATAAATAATGTTCAGTATTATTAGTCTATAAGGATAAACTTAGTGCTATCAGTGTAAAAAAATCAGCGTACATAAGTGAAATAAAAGACTATGTTTTTTAGTTAAATCTAAATTCCTGTGTTTTAATTTAACAATCGTTCATTTTATATCTTCTTTATACTAATAACTATACAATACAGTAGTTTATTTATATTAAATTAAACTTTATATTTAAAATTTTCTATTAAAGAGGGAGTCTGGTCCAGCCGATCGAAAAAATCGTCTTTTTTTTACCTTAAAACCTTCCTATACATATGGAGAATACATTCCCAAATTTATAGCATCAAATTCGACCTTGAATCGTAGTTAGGAGCGGTGCGCGCCAAGCAGGTAGAGTGGAGAACGGAGAGGCCCGAAAACTTTAAACGTGTTTTTCTCAAAACCACGTTTTTCAAATCGTCGGCAATCGTAGCTCATAGAATTTTTGACTGATTGACTTCATCGACGGCTTAAATGAAAGCTGATTCAATTTGTGCGCGGACGAATCTCAACTTATAGAAAATTATCAGTCGTAGAAAAAGTTATTGCAAAATTAAGGCCGATTTTTTTCGTCAATTTTCGTTTTATTATTCTGCAAACTGTGGTTCATTCGCATTTCACATTCATACTCTAACAAAATTTTCCCAAATTGTATGTTTCAAATTTTTTCCAAGGACTAGGGAATTTCCGCAGATTTGGCCGGGCCCTCTACTTGCGGCCACTATATCTATATATATCGATATTAAAATCGCATTACCGACATTGAATTTTCTTTTTTAGATGTACTTTTACATGTACCAAAAGATCTGTAATCGAAAGTAAATTTTATCTCTGAATAAAATGCATTTTAAAAAATCCTCGGATGCACCAGACTCCCCCTTAATATAAATACTTTTTTCTGTTTATCAAAACCAAGCCATTTGACAAATACTTTATTTCCTCATCTTTTGAAGACCTTTTCTACGAGGTATACGTCTGGATACTTGCCCGTCAGGAGTTCAAGTTCCAAGAAGCCACCGAGGATGGGTTGATATCGATGGTCCTTCAGATGGTACGTCGTTGGATTCATAGTTGCTGCACTTGAGACTGTGAAATTCTTCGTCGACCAATTAGGTCCAATTAGGTATGTATCCTTTCTCGAACACTTGCTTTACATTACTCACTCGTACTTTGCCGCCGATTTTGAATTTAGGTTTCCTCTTCTGCACTCTCTTAAGAAAGAATCGTTTTAGAACTTGCTCTTGATTGGTAGCAGTGACTTCGTTAGGATTGATACCAATGTTTCGATACTGACTGTCGTTATACTTTTCCAGCAAAGCAGAAAATATACCAAGCTATATATATTTTCTCTGCAAACTTTATCTAGATCTTTTTCTTGAGAGTGCGATTGAATCGTTCACATACTGATGGTTTTAGATTGATGTGCGTTGAGTAGAGATGGATCTTGCATTTTTTCATAAGAATATGGAAGGTTCTATTATAGAACTCTTTTCTCCTATCAATATGCAAATTTTCTGGCATTCGACCTTGACGTAGTAAATACATCTATGATTGTAAGCAAGTATCTATAACCTTTGTTCTCTCGAGCATAATGTTGCATTTGAACCAAATCACCTGGCCATGTTTCATCTAAACTTCGTACATCAAACTTTCGTCGCGGATAATTACGACGAGCAGGTTTGTGAAGTACCTCTACTACTCTCTGAT
The DNA here is from genome assembly GCA_949152435.1 of Gastracanthus pulcherrimus. Taxonomy (NCBI): domain Eukaryota; kingdom Metazoa; phylum Arthropoda; class Insecta; order Hymenoptera; family Pteromalidae; genus Gastracanthus; species Gastracanthus pulcherrimus. The sequence goes on along the minus strand of OX424573.1, from coordinate 117,385,466 downwards.
GTTCTGTCATTCGTTGTTAACAGACTGACATCTACTGAGAATTTGGGCATTGTCATTTTAATTTGTAATTAAGTTCACTTCTATTTGCATCTACAATTTTATCCAAATTGCTGAGATCATTTCTCAATCGAGTTATGATATCCAATACTTTCTAAATTTCCAGTTGAATATACGTTGTAGAATATTCAGATTCACTGCTTTGTTCAGCTGATTAGGTGCTGCAAGGTTGCACAGTCTCTTCTTTTCTAAGTCGTATTGACCATCAGCTATAATTTTATATTCGATGCCAGGGGGGCCACGACCACCCATGCTCCGTTTTAAATCACGTCCAAACACGTTGACGCTCATTTTGATAATGAATCAATTATGCGTGTACAGCTGAATATATATAATCTGCTTCACTAAGTTCCTTTATAATGGAATGGATCTCATTTACGTGACTTGGATTTCAAGATGATTGTTCAGCTATGAGCAATGAAGACGATCTACGAGTTCATTAGGAACATCCCAGTACATATAACCCATACTTGTATTTCTTCTAGCAATTTTGTAACGAGTGAATGATCCACCTACTTTCTTTTTTTAGGTGTCTTGAAGAATAGTGTATATATAATACTCGTATTATTGAATTTCTTGCTATTGTGAGTACAAATAGATTAATCACTCCTGTAATGTCTTTTTTAAGCATTCGTTGTTTCGAGAATATTACGATAATTCTGTAAATCATTTGGACTCACAACCTTTACATTAGGATGTTTTGTGATGAGCAACTCCATCAATCCTGGATTTTCTGCACATCCCACATTCTTTACCTTGACATTATTTTCTACAAAATGTATTGGTGAATAACCAATTATGATTTATTTAAATTCTTTACAAACTCCGTAAATTTTATCTACATTCTCTCCTCGACAAAGTGTGTGAACGTATTTTTTTATTAATGAGTCATTTTCTTTTTCTTCGCTGCCAGATGTTACAAATGAGGTTTCGTGAGCTTCTACTGTATTCAGCAGAGTTTCATCGAAACTCTCATCAAAACTGTCATTGGAATTAAAAGTTGTATCAATCAATAGTCTTATTAATATTCTTATTCACCTCGATGGGTTAATTTCTTAATGTTGTAACAAAAGATCCCCCGCCGGATGCTCAAGAGCTCCACCAGGGTTCGGATGGGGGTTAGGTTTGAGATTATTATTAATAAAATAAATAGAAATGTTTTATCTTAACGAAATTATAATACGAGATTTATTTATCTCAAAAATCCAACAAAATATTTACAACAAATTTAATAATCAATCTAATTAAACTAAATATGGTTAGACGCGGAAACCGTTCCTTGTCTGGCTTGATCACCGCGATCTCCTTTAATCTATAACATAAAGACAGGCGGAAACCAAAATATATTAGTTAAATTACCTAATACTTATAACCGATTTAACGCGTACATAATACATTCATCTAATTGCTTACAATATATATTTAACATCTGCACTCGTGGAGGCGCGTCTCCACGAGGCCGCTTCTCGAATTTACTAATAATCCGGGAGCGCCCGTCTTATTAGTGTTTTATCTCCGTCACACTGGAGTACCTTTCAAGGAGTACCATGGAAGGTTCTCCAGTGCACCAGACACGGGGGCACCCGTAAGTCTGGCCGGAGATTTTCCTACGCTAAAATACGGACTTTCGAACGAACAGGCGTGTGGCTGAAGAGCGCCTCAGCTCACGGCCTGGGTGCGATTTTCTTACCGGTTCATCTACCGGTGGACCTCGAGCGGGGTGCGCCTCGCTGCGATATCCTCCAGTAGATGTACCGATACTTATCCGTCTGCACCTCAGGATACTGACCGAGGAGCGCCTCGAGTCAGGAGCCTGGAGATGCCGGCGTGAGTCGTGTACGCAGCCACAGACTTCTCAACTCGTAATCGCGATCGAGCGTGCTGGGGCACCAACTCACTCGCTCAGCGCCCACGAGTAGACTGTCGATCTCCAACTACTGCAGGCTAGAGGTCCGCTTTACGCTCTCTTTCCCCACCACGCCGCGCTTCTCGGCGCTGCGAGAGCGCTGCCGGTCAGTGCTGGCTAGTGCGCGCCGCCGGAAATTTCCCCCGCCGCGCGCCGTCCGAACGCTGTTCGTTCAGCGGCGGCTACTACCTACCTTGCGCTACTCGCCCCACTTCCCTTCTCTCCGTCTCTCTTCCATTCTCCATCCGTTCGCTTTGCGTTCGTATTGAACGCACAGCGAATTTCCAGAGAATCGGTTTTATTTCACTTTAACTAACAATTACGACGAGGGGTACTTTCGTCACAATGTAGAAGCAATAAGTTTCTAAAGAGGATCTACAATTGGTTTAAAAGTCTCACTTAAAACTTTATCAACGTCATCCTTTCCATAATTTAACAATGTATGCTTTCCTTTGATTACATCCAGTGCTTTTATGAGTTGGCTAAGTACATGCTTCTTTCGTTAGACGTCGGCTATATTGTCAATCAACGTCTGATGGTAAACTGGTAATTGTATGCTAGCTATATTTATAGCAAAGCAGTCAAACCCATTTCGATATCTACCATTATTTATTGATCTATCCTTGTCTATCACTAGAAATCCATACATATCATCTGCCCAACATTTAGAGCATAACTGTTTAAACTGTACATAAGACATGCTGGAGTTGACGTGATCATCGTATACGTATTTCAGATTTAAGTCATCCTGGAACGTGGAAATATAGCCAACAGATTGACGTTGTCCTTGACAAGGTGTTTGGGAATATGAATATATGTCTGACAGAGGTAGAAACAGTCTACGATCTTATGTCTACCCATGCCGAAAAAATCCCTGACGTTGTCTTGTTTCTCACAAGCTATATCGTATGACAAAATATCTGAATTACGACTGATCGTTTAGTTATAAATAGAGCGCTTAAATAGATCCAAGCATCAGTCATACTCGGAACTTTGAAAAGTGATGATCGTTTACAAACAATTTTGTTTGATTTGATCAATAATATAATTAATAACAAATTTCCCGTCAAACTTCACATATTCGAATGTCAGTACTGTGGTCTAGGAATCAAATTTACTAAACGTCTGGCTCGAGGCGACTCAGGAATCAATCCTCTCTACGTATCTTGTAAGGAGCACAGTATCGCATATTCCCGGAATCGCAAGAACGTTGAGGTAAGAAACGCTGTTGAGAACGCTGTTGACAGAGTTTTAGCTAACAAAGCTTGGCAGGGAGTTTTAGTGAAGGATGCTGGAATTGATAAGAAAGTAGTTGCTTATGACGTAACTAATACGGAAAAGCTAAAATCTAAGTTTGGAACGTATCTTAAGAATGAAAGTCATAAGATAAAAAGAAAAAAAAAGAAACAGACTACTCAGACTAAGGTGATCAAAGCTGCTGTCTTCAAATCAGCAACCAGCCAGTGCGCCTAAACTGTAATGTGCTCTGCTTTACAGAGAGCCCGCAATGCAGTCAAACAAGCTGCTACGAAGGGAAACGTTAGTGTCCCTCGAATCCTATCAGCTTCATGAAAAGTGGGTGGAGTCTTACCATTTTTGATACCTCTGTTCGCTGGTTTAAGTGGCGCTCTTGCAGGTGGTGCCGCTGGAATAGCAAAATCCTTCAACGATGGATTTGGCATGATTTCGTTTAGGATTATGCGACGGTTAAGAATTCAATATATGTGGAAAGGAAGGGGGAGGGGGAGGGGGGGGGATAGTTAAGTTGAAAACAAAGAAACACACGTCACTGAAGTTAAACTGATCGTTCAGAATCAGCGAGTTGAGGTTATGTTATTCGGATGCGCGTATAGATGTAAATCAGTAACGTAAATCGTTGATTCGAGGCTATGCGAGACGGCCATGTTGAGCTTTCAGTCGATCGGCGATGACTGAGCGATGACTGCTTGTCTCGTGGGTGCGTCGGAGCCTATTAAGGGGTCAAGCCTGATTTAAATTCTGTAAAAATCATTATCCATTTTATAGACGGCAAAAGTATTTTGACACAATCTAAGTGGATGCTAGTTTTTATATCTTAAGGGGTTACATCCCCCAAATTTTTTTGTTTTTTTCCATTTTTTTTTATTGGCTTAAATCTTGCCAAAACAATCCTAGAATCAAAATCTACAACGCCCAAGTACCGATTTAAACTCAAAATTTTTTTAAATCAATTTTTTCCAAACATCTTTAATGCTCCAAAATCACAATTTTCGAATATTTTAGCGATGCTCGCTTTTTTAAATTTCGTGGCTTTGGAAATTAGTAGAAGTTACCTACGATCGATATCGTGTTTTAAATTTGAATTATAGAGGTCGCTACATGATATTACGACGATTACAGCGTCTTTACAGCACGTGTTTACTCACACTTGCCCTGTGTTTAGTCGATCAGGCGATTCGGAGCACGTTAGTACCTCGGCTAAGAAATTGAAAACTACTGATTTAGACCGTGACCGCGATGTTGATAATAATTTCGACTACTGTTTCATCAATTTTTTCGCTGTATTTACTGCTCTTTCTGAATTAGTAGTATACAAAAAGTGTAATGGTGACGTGCGGTTTTTAGTGTCGAACAAGCGTGGACTAGGCTTCAAAATTATTGTGTCTTATTCGAACTGTGGTGATGCTGATATTAACAGCTGTCCTGTAATAAATGGTCGTGCTTATGAGATCAACTGCCGTATTATTTTAGCTATGCGCATCATAGGCATAGACATCAACGGTATAAAAAAGTTCTGCTCTATGATGGATCTTGCAAAGCCTGTTTTTCAAACAACTTACAGTAAGATCATATCTAATATCGCCACTGCTACTTCATCTGTTCGAATTATATCTATGAAAAAATCAGCGATTAAAGAAAAAGAAATTTCTATCGAACGAGGTGAAAAAGAAGGTCTGACGGTGTCAGGCGATGGATCTTGGCGAAAGAGAGGGTTTACGTCTTTGTTCGGGTTGGTGACTTTGATTGGTTGGTACACTGGCAAGGTATTGGATGTGTGTGTAAAATCTAAGTACTGTAAAGTGTGTGAATATTGGCAAAAAAAGAAGGTACTGCTGAATACGAAGAGGTATACCCTTCACAAGCACAAGAGTCCAATGCTTGAGGATGTTTTTAGCGCAATAAAACCAATTTATAATGAACTCAGACCTTCTGTCACGCTGCTTGGGTGCGTATACTCAGAACAATAACGAGTCGTTTAATGCTGTAGTGTGGTCAATTGCTCCAAAGACGGTGTCAAGCGGTAAGACTATAGTTGACATTGCGACTGACGTAGCCGTTATTATCTTCAATGACGGCTTCTCGGGTCTGTTTGCCGTTTACGATGCTCTTGGGTTGACTGTTGGACCAAACATGTACGAGTTTTGCGTGGAAACGGACGCCAATCGGGTCAAAACCGCTGAGCATCGTATGTCCGATATCGCGAAAGAGGCCAGGCGCAGCATTACATCAGGCAAAAAAAAAGAAGAAACGGAAATAAAAGCCTTGGAAGGACAATTATATGGTGCAGGGATAGCAGACTGTAGGTAAAAAAATTATTATGGAGTATATTTTTGCGATTCTTAAGATTTATAGCATTTTGAAGCTCCAAACGCGTTTTTTTCGAAACCATGTTTTTAAAATGGGCAAGCAGTAGAATTCAAAAAGTTTACATCCGATTGACTTAAAATTTTAACAGTAGCTTCATTGTTTGATTATCTAGTGGAGTACACACGATTTTAGCGATTAATCAACAAGAAAAAAAGTTATAAGCAATTTAAGTCGATTTTTTTCGTCGAAAACACGATTTTTTGTTAAAACAATCGCCATTTCGCGAAAAAACATTTTAAAAATATAATCATGTGTACTTCACTAGCAAACCTCATGTAGATAATAGAAAACATTTTTTTTGTTATAGGTCGAGTTGGACGAGACTTGTACTGCTCGCCGCGGAAGACCTTTTTGAAAAAGCGGTTCACGGTAATCACTGCAAAGCCGCCATTATGTAAAAAAAATATCAATAAAAATTTTTTTTCTCTTCTTCAAGAGTTGCTTAATCCAATGTTATATTATTTGTATACCTTTAATCTCAAATGTCCTTTAAAAAAAATAATTAACAAAGCCTTGTTTTTTAGAGTAATTGTTAGACACACATGTATTAATAATAGTATTTTTATAGTATTTCCATAGTAATATTATCGATATGTGTTTCTTTAACAATTGGAAATAATCTTGGGAAGAAAATTGCACCGCCTGATTCAAAAACACGTGACAAGATGTTAAAAAGGCTTAATTTCAATAATGTAGATTAGCGAATTTTTAAGGGACTATAAATACGACTTAGAAGGATCTAATTAATGGCAAAATCACACATAATATACATATTTAAGATATAAAAGCTTGCATCAACTTAGATTGTGTCAAAATACTTTTGCCATCTATAAAATGAATAATGACTTTTTAGAGAATTTAAGAAGACAGGCCTGTATTAAACCCAAAAAGAGATTTTTTTTATGAGTCCAGAAAACTTCTTATGTTTAAGAGCATTCATTCTAAAAATTTGCATGCTATCAACACTTGACAATATCTTCAATTTTACCGTTGTAAAACCTTAAAATCTTTATGTATGTGAGAAAGATTGAGGAGAGTGGGACATGGTTTCTAGGCAACGTCGGTGACTCAGTTTTCACCGCTACTGAATATTATGAACAGGCTGTCGATTTTCGAATTGTCAGTCTGTGCTGAAGCGCCTAGAAAGCAGTTCTTGTACTCCTCTTGTTCTCAAGAAAAGATTTGGTCGGTGTACATGTCTCTCTTTTCAGTAAACTTATTTATTACTGGAAAAAGACAAAGTATTATGGTATTTTTATATGAATTTTTGTATCCTCTTTTTTTCTTTTAGTTTACTAGGTACCTTGGAGAGCAACAAATAATTAGTATAAATAATATTGACAATTTAAACTTAAAATTAGTAGTAAAAATTAACAAAAATATTAATAATTGAAGACAATGAAAGAACATTTTATAAGGACATTAAGTTGCAATATTATAAATGATCATTACACAAGTTCGTTAATTTTTCCTACGAATTCTTGAGAACAGGGGGAGTGCAGGAACTGCTTGTTAGGCACCTCAGCGCCGTCTGACAATTCGACAATCGACAGCGTGCTCATCAAATTCGGCAGCGGTGGAAACCGAGCCGCCGATGTTACCTAGTAACTATGACCCACTCTTCTCAACCTCTCACATATACATCGGATGTAGATGTAGGCAGACATCCTTCTTAATTTCATATTTGCGATTCCTCTTTATGTCGGTATCCTGAAGCTCACCGATCATTTTCATGCGCAAATGCGACTTTCAATAAATTTATTCATCTCTCAATTTTACTTTATTTATTCCAATCATTCATTCTATAGATTATTCATAATAAAAATAATGTATAGAAGTATACCAATAAATAAATAATTAAAATAATAAAATAATCATACGATATCAATTTGGGGCGTTACATAGTCCGCCTAAATAAATTTATATTTTTTCACTTCGTGATTTATACGGAATAATAATAATAATGGCTTATCACAAATTTTGCGAAGGGTCAGACTTAACATCACGGTTTGTGAGTTGATTGAGTAGGAGGGACTTTACGGTTTGAAGGGATGTGGTGGCATAAGGGAGAGAGATAATATTGTTAGGTAAACTGTTCCAGAAATAAGAGGTAGCTATTGCGAAGGAGTTGGCATACAGGGTGGTTGAGTAAGGACGGATGAGAAGAGGTTCAGTACGTAGCCGAGCTGACCTGCGGACTTCGCAATCGGCAGTAAGAATTAAATTGTTCTTGAGGTAGCTAGGACAAGCCGTTTTGAGTATCGAAAATATCAAGGCACCCATGAAGTACTCACGACGGGCCTTTACCGTGAGCCACCCTAATCGTTTACGATAGGGGGTAAGATGAGCAATCCAGGGAACATTACCAAAGACAAAGCGAGTGCACGCATTCTGCGCACGCTGAAGTCTCAGGTCCTGTTCACCTGTCAGGCCATGGTAAACAAGGCAGGCATAGTCAAAGTGGGGGAGAATGAGCGAATGGACTAATGATTTGCGGATGCTAAATGATAGGGCACGCTTGTAGAGAGAGAGAGAGAGAGAGAGAGAGAGAGAGAGAGAGAGAGAGAGAGAGAGAGAGAGATACTTTTTATTCATCAAGAGACGAAAATCTTACAATTGCATGTACATGTAGTTATAATAATTAAAATATCAGTCAATTTTATGTATTTGTTATCTTACATTAACGTTCACTTATTGCATTTCTTATTAAATAATATTATTCGCTGTATCAGTTCGTCAGTTTATAAAATTTAAATATAATGAACTAGTCATAGTCAGATATCACAGAAACACGCTTCGTCAAAAAATAATACATAGAATAAAATAAATACAATAGAGATAACATATTAAAAATAAAAGAATACATACACATACTTTACTAAATTTTTACGTATACTATCACGTCAAAATTTAAAACACACTCATTCATGACACTTTAACAATCACGCTAATAAATACATTCACACCTAACACTAAACATATTTAATAAATAAATAAATTAATAAATAACTAAGTCGAATAAATAAATAAGCCAGATAAATAATTAAATTAAATAAATTAATAAATAAATTTAAATAAATAAATAAACTAAATAAATAAATAATTCAAATAAATAAATAGCCTAAATAAATATCCGAGTCAGATTCAGATTGGAAATACACAGAGATGATCAAAATAATGTATAATGCGATTCTCGAAAAGTTCACCTCTATGCATTCCCTTCACCATGTAATTGCTTAAGATGCCTGCTAAACGCCGTTTTAAATTTACAGAAAGATGGCAGGCACCTCACACTGCTTGGGAGCGAATTCCAGAGGTGCGCTCCCTGAACTCTAAATGAGAATAGGCCCTTATCGGTGCGCGACCCCGGAACAGAGAGCTCTTTCGTACCACCCCTACTTGAAGTCCTGGCCTGGTTTTTTTCAAAGAGGGCAGTAAGATATGGTGGCTGTCGCATGACAACCGCTTTGTAAAGCAGCAGCCCCATAAAATACTCACTCCTCACCTTCAGATCTAACCAGTCCAGTTTTTCCCTGTAGGCGGTGATATGCTCATCACGCCTAACACCACATATGTATCTCACACATGAATTCTGTAAACGTTGTAGTCGTGTCTGAAGCTCCCCTGACACGTCAAGAAGAACCACTGAACAATAGTCTAAGTGAGCTAGTACCAGTGCACAAGCTGATACTCCCGCCACAGTCTGTCGTCTTTGGTCTGCGCATAGCGTCGTCGTACGGAGTCACATTTTTTGTAAAGATGTATTAGTTCAGCTTCAACCCATGGTGGATTCGTTTTCTTTTGCGGTGTGAATTCTTTTAACGGCGCAATTTTATCTATCACTGCCATGAGGTGGAAACTGAGGCACTCTAATTGACTGTCAACACCCGTCGCGGGACCATCGATCTGCGACCAATCACAGTCAGCTAGGTGAAACAGGAGGTCGTCTTGCTGGATCGATTTAAAATCCCTGTAGCTGAAAGATTCATTCACAGGGGATGCAGCAGCTTCGACCCCAATCTCGACCTCTATGATGTTATGATGACTGGGAAAAGGCGCCGGCCGATTGTCCCTGCTCAGTACAACGTCATTATTATCTGTCAAGATCACATCAATCCACGTGTGAGAATCCGTGAGATGATGAGTCGCACCATGATCAATTATTTGAAGGTTAAGATCATCAGCCAACCGCCTAACAAATTTTGCATCGGCTGACGTTCCGAGTAGGTTCGCATTCAGATCTCCCATAATAATTTTGTGACTAAAGTCTTGCGTATGTATCGTTAGTTTGTCTGTTAAGTCAGAGCCCTGTAAAAACGGTACGTGTGGTGGTCAGTATATTAAAACAACAAAGACGGGGGGAAGGCTGCCCTGCTGAACACTGCACATTAAATATTCAGGTATAAATGGCCTGCCCTCCTGTGTTGTTCGAGAGCTGCATAGTAAATTGGCCTTGAAAGTGTTATGAATGTACAGGACCAGCCCGCCCCCTAGTTTGTTGTGATCAAGTCTAAGTAGTGAGTAGTCGTCCATCTGAATGAGATCACTCCCAACATCAGGGTCAAGGTGCGACTCAGCAACCCCAAAGAGATGGTAGGCAGGACGAGCTGAAAGGTGTTGTTTAATCATGCCAATGTGCCCCATCAGAGAGGTAACATTGACAAAACCTGCCCTCAGTCCCTTACAATGAACCCCCCCCCCCAGCAGTGTCTGCGGATAGTCAATTTTTTGCAGCAGTTGACGGAATAACATTTTTATCAATTACGATTTCTTTATCAACGTTTTTTGTTATATTATTTACGGTTTGTGATGGTTGATTAATGGCATATGATGCCACTATTGTTTGTAAATCAGCCGCAGATGAAAATTCATGAGAGACGTCGCCATCGCGCATCTTCACCAGAAAACGGCCCCCTCTATGCCAAACATATTTAAAATTAAGTCTCATCGCAAGGGCCTTGAGACTTCCATATTTAATAAAACATTCTTTTGTTAATAATTCGTTTATAAAAATTTTCCCATTTATAATCCCATCCCTTGTGTCCTGGTCAAGAGCTGCAATGTCGACATCTCTAGCATGAAAGTCAGTGATTAGCTTTTTGGCTCGCATTATTTTCTCGCCTAACGCACTGCTGGAAAGGGTAATAACCCATGGTGACCGTCTCCGTTCGCCATTTGTATCTGCTGATGCCACAGCTGTGGGTTCCTCTGACTGAAGCAGGCGTGTGCCTATTATATCTATTTTTCATGTTGATGGAAGGACACGGCACAGTATCGCGTGTGCAACGTCCACACGCTTAGAGACATCACCGTCGAAAATGTTAGAAATAATGAGCTCCGTATTACCGCTTTTAATGTTTTTACTGTGCATTGTCCCCCCATCAATCGTTTGCACCCGCGTGCTTCGTGCAGGTGATGCTGCAGCATCATCATTGTCAATATTGTTCTTATTCAAACGACTAGATGTTTTTTTCTGCAATTTACTACTTGGATGAACCCGTCATTATTGATATTACAATTGTCATTTGTGTTGCTTATATTACTATAATTGTCGAGTAGATTACTATTTGTAGCAGACGCATTATTATTATTATTACATTTATTTGTACTTGTCAGAGAAACGGTATTGTTTTGTGTACTGGGGAGCACTGCGATTTGTTGGTATTCAATTTTGTTTAATATAAGTTGGTTATCTTTTTGGATGTTTTCTACATTTCTTTCAATTTTGTTGATAGTAGTAGTATGTGCAGAGGTAAAGTCTTCTTTTGTTATTATTTTTTCTATTTTCGTTATTATTTCTTTGTTATCACTTTCAACTCTATTGATTTTATTAGTTAAGTTTTGGAAATCGTTTTCAAAAGTATTTAATATAAAATTATCAATTTTTGTTTGTGACTCAAAATTAGTCTGCTCTAGATTATCAATTATTTCAAGCAACGTATTATAATTTACCTCTGTATTGGTCAACAAATTGTTCGTGTCGACGTTACTATCGTGTAATTTTTTATTTTTGATTTTTAGGTTATCTATTTCTTGACAAAGCACTTGCTTCTCCTTTTTCATCTTCTTCAGCTCGGAGTGTTGTTTCGACAGTTTTTCCTCAATTTTTTGCAGCTTGGATTCAATTGAAAGTGCCAAAGTATGTACTGCTGGTAACGTATTTAGCCTATTTACAATTGCCTCCAATCTGCCTTCAATAGAGGTGCAATGTCTAGCAAGTGCATTGTCAATGTTTTTTGATGTTGAATTCGCGTACTCCACCAGGCAGGAGACCGTTGTTCCCTTTTTTAACGCGGTGCTGTCTTGCATACGAATGACGGACGTATTTACGTCATTAATGCTACTGTTGTTTTTGGAGAAGGAGGACTGCGAAGTATTATTAGCTCGGTTTGAATCCGTACTCTTGGCCGTGGCGTCACTCGTGGATTCCCCGCTGTGCTCTGCTCCCGTGTTGGAAATGGGCGGGCCTAGTGACGTCACAGGAGACTGCGCGGCTAACCGGAGTAGGCTGCTGTTGGGGGCGGGGCCTAGCCCCTGCAACGGAGAGAGTGAGGAGTTGGTGGGCGCGGCCTTGCTCGCCTGATTGGTGCGCGCAGCTGTTGCAGGCTTTTTATTGGCCGGAGTGGACGCGGTTAGCTCTTTCTCTTTCCCACTCATGTTGTTGTTAGCGTTTGTCGCGCGCGTGACTGCCGACTCGAACATCGACCTCTTCGAGTCGATGCATGCCTGGCACGCTACCGCTTTGGTTCGTAGCTGTAGTGCACTTCTTTGTACGCGGGTAAGCACTGCAAGAGGCTTGCACGTCGGATGATATGTTATATTGCATATGCAGCACTTACGTAGCGAGTTGCTGCTCCTAGGAACCTCCCCGCTGGCGCAGTTGTCGACCATGATGTTAGTGGCGACTAAGATGAGTCGTGGAAGGTAATGGTCGTGTGTCTAGGATGCAGCAGGTGTCGCCTAGGTAGTTACGTAGTTGCAGTTCGAGTCGGCAGGTGGCGCCTTGATAGTATGGCGCTGCGTGCTGTGTATCCAGATTGAAGTGGTACATCTGAGTTATTTATGCTTCGTGCATGGCTCCCGCCACTCTGCCGTATTCACCTCACTTAACCTCAAAACTCCTGGCCGGGTGTTGCTGCTTGGATGTTGAAAAGCCGTGCCGATGGACCAGTGGAAGCTGGATTTATTATCACAGCTGTAGTTAGTATGTTCCACTGTGCAGGCACCACAACAAACCGGCTCACGGACGCAGGAGGCAGCAGAGTGCGGTGTAAATGCAGGAGCCAAAACACGAGCAGGTGTACCTAGCAGACACACGAGAGAGAGAGAGAGAGAGAGAGAGAGAGAGAGAGAGAGAGAGAGAGAGCAAACGCGATTTACCCATATGAAGAGGTTATGTATGCTAGAGCCAATACACACAGACTAAAAAAGTCTCAGTGGCCGCTCGTAACCTCGCTTGCCGTATCCACAGCCAGTAGCAAGAAAGTGCGCCAGTGTGGGTAGCCTTGCAGGGCTGCACTCTCGTTCAAGGTTGTCGCGCGATTGCGAAGAAGGTGCACATGGTGTAGGTCTCGTGCGCATTTTCCCTACACTTATATTCGCGCTTGCCGTTCGTAGCGTCTCATGGTTAAGCGTCTCGACTCGGCCACGGCTCTTGATCGTCTTCCCGTTCCGGTGTATTTGTCCCCGCGCGCTTGGTCACGTGACTCTATTTCGACGGTACCTCGTCCGCGCGCACGCTTTTCCTCTCTCTCTCTCTCTCTCTCTCTCTTTCTCTCTCTCCTCTCGCCGTCGTACAGTGGCACGGATGGCCAAAAAAGTGATCAAAATGTTGCTTTACTATTAAATGTACCTTAAAAAAATTTTTGACCTCAGGAAACCGAATCGGATTTTCCCAAAAATCAAAAAAATTATTATAAGGATGAACCAACCCTATATAATCGTGTATCTCACGATTTCGTAGCGAAGCAAAATTTCTACTTAACCTGGTCTTACTTGATTAGATTTGCATAAATAGGTCCTATTTCTTCACACCAATCAGAATTAACCATTTTAAGTTTTGAGAAAATTAAAGCCTATTCTTCATACAATTAGCAAAAAATCCTGTCCTACACATATTTTTCTAAACCTCAAGAATTTCTATTTAAAAATCAATAAAACTTTGAAATTATGAAAAAAATTAAAAAATTAAATTTTTAAGTATCCACATAACTCTTTATACTTTTAAGTTTAGAGTCTGAAAATTTTTTCCATTATTTTTTATCAAGTTTCACCGTTCGATATTTGATAAAAGTTTTTGACCGACCGATTTGACGTGGAATATTCCATATATATATATATATATATATATATATATATATATCGAAAACCTAAAAGTACACCCTATATATATTATGGAAATGCGGAAGGAAGTAATAATATTTTTTCTCTTTCCACCCTCTTTCAACACTTAATTTAAAGGGTTCTGTGCATGGAAAGGGATTCAAAATTTTTAATTGGATACTTCTAAACGTACTTAACATGTGTGTTAAAAGAAAAAATACTTTGGATATGCTGAAGATGGGAATAATAATTTTTCGCTCTCCACTCCCTTCAACCCCTAATTTAAAGAGTTTAGTTGATGGATAAGGGTTCAAAATTTTTTGGTGGATACTTCTAGACATACTGAACATGTTTGTTTATAAAAGAAAATACTTTGGATATGCTAAAGAGGGAAGTAATAATTTTTCGCTCCCCACCCCCTTTCAACCCCTAATTTAAAGGGTTTAGTTGATGGATAGGCGTTCAAAAATTTTTGGTGGATACTTCTAGACGTACTGAACATGTTTGTTTCAAAAAGGAAATACTTTGGATATGCTGAAGAGGGAAGTAATAATTTTTCGCTCTCCATCCCCTTTCAACCCCTAAATGAAAGGGTTTAGTTGATGGAGAGTGGTTCAAAATTTTATGGAGTATACTTCTAAACGTACTGAACATGTTTGTTTAAAAAAGAAAATACTTTGGATATGCTGGAGAGGGAAGTAATAATTTTTCGGTCTCCACCCTCGTTCAACCCCTAATTTAAAGGGTTCTGTGCATGGAAAGGGGTTCAACATTTTTTGGTGAATACTTTCAGACGTACTCAACATGTCTGTTTAAGAAAAGAATAGTTTGGGTATTTTTGAGATATCGAAGTCAGTAGAAATTTTGCTTCGCTACGAATTCGTGAGATACACGATTATATTGGGTTGTTTCACCCTTATAATATTTTTTTTTATTTTTGGGGAAATCGGATTCGGATTCCTGAGGTCAAAACCTTTCGAAACCCATTTTTTTTAAGGTACATTTAATAGTAAAGCGACACTTTGATCACATTTTTGGCCATCCGTCCCACTGTGCGTCGTTACTGTAACATTAAATAGCATTAATCCATGTGCTTCAAATTCGGTGACAGAGAGATGTAACGTTGCAATATTCAATTAGAATATTTTGGAAAATGGAACCGTTATACCCCTTCCCCGGACGCTGGGTAGCCAAGTAGTGTACCAGATCTTCACACATTCCAGCTCTCTCCATATGGGTGAGAAGAAAAACATGCATTAAAAGAAAAGATAAGAAAATTAGGAAAAACAATTATTGTCATTAATCAAAATTAATAATTAATAACAGTAAAGAAATGTTATTAAAGGGGAAGGAAAAGAAACATTGGCTCTCTCTTTAAATCTTAGTTTTATTTCGTACAAAAGTATATGGATACAGTCCTTGTGATCAGCGATCAATTTTCTCAGAAGAAACTAAATAACTAATGTGGTCATTGATCCAAACATAAAACTAATCAGATTGTTACATACATAACCTAATAATCAGCGACCTAATGTGCGTAACAAAAAAAACTATTTATATTTAAAAGATAAACTAATAGTCAGCGACCTAACGCGCAGGATAGGAAGAAAAGAAAACTAATTGGTAGACGTCCTAGATGCGTGAACAGGAGTTCTATTACTTCTGCTTCTTCTCCATTAGGTAATGGAAGTCCCGGTTTGGACACTCGGCAGTCCTACGGACACAGGCTTGTCCGCAAACGAAGCAGGTGGGCTCTGTGCGGTACTTTCCCCGACTGGCTCTAGCCTCCTTCTTACGAGCTTCAAGTTCTACAAACATGGTAGAAGCTTTAGCCTGTTGCATTTTCTTTTGAGCCAGCCAGCGCTCTTCCCTGGCCTTTCTCTTCCGCTGGTCAGCAAGCCGGAATTCTCGCTGCGCCTCCTCGAATTTTCTTCTGGCCTCCTCAGCCTGTTGCTAGATTTAAGCGCGGCGAGCTTGGCGAGCACGGCGGAATCGATATTGTTCCCGCAGCTCTTCCCGATAGTCAGTCACTAGGCTGACTCAATACCCCCGAGGGATTTCCCATCTTGATATTGGCTGAAGTCTGTATCCTCCAGAAGCTCTCCAACCTCAGCTGTCGATAGTGCAGATTTGACTGTCACCTGTGCAGTTAATAATGGTTTGAGAGACAGCTGGGTCGACAACTCAGGCTCGATAGTCAACTGAGTCGACGACTCAGGCTCGACAGTTGCCTGTTCTGGGTCTACGAGCTTGACTGTCGGTTGTATGACCTGTGATGGGAATCCTGTGAGGACAGAGATCCTTGTGTTGTTGAGGGGAGTGTCAGTGACCTCGTCTACCTGCTCCCTTGTGCGTTCTCCGCGCACTCTGGGCAATCCTGTTTCACGTATCCGGGCTATGCATAACTGAAATATTTGTCCCAATTCCCAGCTCCTTATCCCCATTCTTTGGGTTTGCACACTGGACTAATGCCTTAGGTCTGAACGGCGGGCGTTTGAAAGGCTTTTTAGACTTTACCGTAGGTTTAGACGGAGCCTCAATGACTACGTCTTTAGGTGTGACATGTTTCGCTGAGGCTGTCCACTGTTTGAATTTTTGGTCGAGGATTTTTTCGATCTTCCCGACTATATCTACCTGCGGTGTCGAAAGCAGTCAAAGGCAGTGATTGTTCCGACATTGGAGGCGTTTTATACAGTTTAGAATAATTAATTCTACTTTCTGATTCTCTAGCATTTTTCATAAACATATCGGCATCTCTTGCTGTCTCTCAATCGAATTTCTCTTGTAATTCAAACAGCATGTTGTCGTGCAATAGATCGAGCTGTTCGGCTTCGGTCCAAGGTTAGTCGAATTTGGCCAAAATTCCGAATAGACCGACAATATAGTCTCGTGCAGGCTTATCTGGGCCTTGTGTACAAGCTAGTGCTTCACGAAGTAATTGTCGTTGAAAGCGATGGTTCATTCCAAAACAGCGACGGACAGCTTGACGAAAGTCTGTCCAGGTCGGCCATTTATGTCGAGATTGGCGACACCATTGTAGTGCTACGCCTGACAGAAATTCTGTCATTGAATATAATAAGTCTTCATCCGAGAGACCAGCCAGAATACGGCATTCTTCTAGGCGTTGTAGAAATTTCTCGATGCTTAGGCCTTTTTCGCCAGAAAAGCTAAGTTTCCATTGCCGAACATCTTGCCGACATCTTCAATTTTTGACGTTCTTGACGATATTCTACTGGTTAAAGCCGCCGCACAGTGGGACAGATGGCCAAAAAGTGATCAAAATATTGCTTCACTATTAAGTGTACCTTAAAACAAAAAATGGGTTTCGAAAGGTTATGACCTCAAGAATCCGAATCCGAATTCCCGAAAATCAAAATAATATTATAAGGGTGATACAATCCTATATAATCGTACATCTCACGAATTCGTAGCGAAGCAAAATTTCTACTTACACCGATATCTCAAAAATAACATTTTTATCATAGTCATATATCAACTTTGTCTATAAATATCCATCCGAAAATTTCGAGCCCCTTTCCATCCACAGAACCCTTTAAATTAGGAGTTGAAAGGGGGTGGCGAGCGAAAAATTATTATTCCCCTCTTCGGCACATCCAAACTATTTTTTTTAAATAGACATGTTCAGTACGTCTAAAAGTATCCACAAAAAAATTTTGAACCCCTTTCCATGCAAAGGACCCTTTAAATTAGGGGTTGAAAGGGGGTGGAGAGCAAAAAATTATTACTTCCCTCTTCAGCATATCCAAAGTATTTTCTTTTTTAAACAAACATGTTAAGTGCGTCTAGAAGTATTCACCAACAAATTTCGAACCCCTTTCCATACACGGAATCCTTTAAATTTTGGGGTTGAAAGGGAGTGAATAGCGAAAAATTATTATTCCCCTCTTCAGCACATCCAAACTATTTTTTTTTAATCAGACATGTTCAGTACGTCTAGAAGTATCCACTAAAGAATTTGTAGCCACTATCCATGCACATAACTCTTTAAATTAGTCGTTGAAAGAGGGTGGAAAGAAAAAACATATTATTTCTTCCTTCAGCATGTCCATAGTATATATATAGGATATACTTTGAGGTTTTCGATATTCATATATAAAAAATATATATATATATATGGGACATTCCACGTCAAGTCAGTCGGTCAAAAACTTTTATCAAATATCGAACTGTGAAACTTGATAAAAAATAATAGTAAAATTTTTTCATTCTCTAAGCTTAAAAGTATCAAGAGTTATGTGGATACTTAAAAATTGAATTTTTGAATTTTTTTCATAATTTCAAACATTTATTTATTTTTAAATTGAAATTCTTGAGGTTTAGAGAAATATGTGTAGAAAAGTTTTGTTTTGCAAATTGTATGAAGAATGGGCTTGAATTTTCTCAAAACTTAAAATGGCGAATTCTGATTGGTGTGAAGAAATAGGACCTATTTATGCAATTCCAATCAAGTACAACAAGGTTAATTTTTCTTTATCAGGTCTCAAAATTTTCGTTTTTTCATAAGCTTTAATATATGTCATGCAGAAAGATGGGACAAAGTCTAAAAAAAATAGTAATGACACTTATTACACGTTTTTCAGAGTTTTTATTTCTTAAAAGTGTCTTAAATTTAACTTATTGTAAATAAC
Source organism: Gastracanthus pulcherrimus (assembly GCA_949152435.1). NCBI lineage: Eukaryota > Metazoa > Arthropoda > Insecta > Hymenoptera > Pteromalidae > Gastracanthus > Gastracanthus pulcherrimus. The sequence continues at coordinate 117,366,905 of OX424573.1, read as the reverse complement.
TATTGTTATAGGCTTAGTCCCATCTTTCTCCATGAAACATTAACGGGTATAAATTTTATCATTTCGACGTAACAAAGAATTCTTTTATTGAAACTTAATTCCTGATCATTTTTTAAGACTTCAGAAATGATAATTTACTATACAGAAATGTATGTACAAAGTCTAAAAAGTTAAAATAAAAGCACAATGTTAAAAAAATGCTAAATTTTGCGCTGAAAATGAAATGGTCTTGCATTTTTATTTATTACATATTTTTATTATAAAACATGGTATTTTTATTCGTTATTGTTAGTAAATGCAGGGAAATAAGTTTAATTAAAAGTTTAAATATATTTATATTTTTTTATACACGTCTTGCACATGCCAAGAATTAAAATGTGAACATTAAAAAAAAACATTATTTAGGTAAAATAACATACAACATAGCTTAAACTGTGATTTTTTCTGTTTTCCCTATTTAGATCTATAATGCAAATAGTATAGAATAAGCTTTAACAAAGTAAAAAGAATAAGGGGAACGTGACAGTATAACGTTTCCTAAATGATATTGATGGACAAAATAGCGCTGTTTTTTGACATTCTTCTTTGCTTTTATGGAAACAACGGTGGTTCAGGAATTGCTCTTATCTGATTAGAAACGAGGTCTGCTTTTTAAATAATACTCCTGCATTGAAATACGTAAATATACTTCTCTAAAATACACAGTAATTGTACCTAATTGTTTTGAGGGACTTTAGTGAAAATATTTATTAAGTGTGATGAAAGATTGTTAAAAATTTCCTGTATATTAAAATAATGTATATACTGTAAAGAATATTCTTACTATGAACTATAAACATATTTTATTTCAAGTTTACTAAAAAACCGTATAAACATAATAATAGAAATTATAATTAATGAAAATTTCATAGATTTATGTTAACCAGAGCGTTCAGAACGATTTTGATTAAATTCAATAAAATGTTTAGGTTTTTAATTTAAAAAGTAATCTTGACTGTAGAACTACTTAAACAGGAATAAATTAAAGAAATTTGCACCAAGATCAAACGTATGTTCCTAATAGTTTTAAACGAATTCAGAAGTTTAAAAAAATATCTCTAAATATCTCTAAATTCAAATATTGAACAATATTTAGAATTTAAAATATCACTTGGGTTGGGTGAAGTGATACCTGTGATCGACGAAAAAATTGTTGTAACTTTTGTTCAAAATACTTCAATAAATAAATGTTGCGAGTTTAGTATCAGAAAAAAATCATTGGCGCGTGGAATATTTCGAAAATTGGCTGAATCTAAATCAACAAAAATTTTATGAAGATCGAATGAAAATCTAACCATTTAATGTATCAAAACTCGAATTCTTCGTCTCTCTTTCGAAGATGACGCTGTTTATTTAGGTTTGGGTATTCTAGCGATATATCTGATATAAATTGTGTCATTTCTAATTCTAAATGCTAAGATTATAAAAATCCTGTTAACGACATAATTTGCATAAAACAATTTCTTAGGTTTTAACAAAGATCTGCTGCAAAGGCTAAAAGTGATTTTAGCAGTAGTTTCATGTGGTCTCACAATCAATATAATAGCATTTAAAATATACTGCAAAGAAACGGCAGAATTATATGCTATTATGTACAACTGGTACTACATGTCTCCATCTATGCATGTAATTTTACTCCATGGACATCAAATTATTTCGGAGCTGTCTCTACAAATAGGTATGATGTCTGAAGAACGCCAAGAAAGCAACCACAAAAATATTAAGAGGTTTCGGGATAAATTCACAAGAAAATTTTCTCGGTAAATCTCTTTGCCATTTAAATATTTTAGACAGAAAAAATAAACTTAGGGGTAAACGGGGACAAACCAACCACATGGGTAAAACCGACCACTTAATTTTAAGAAATATCAAGTTTATTCAGCTGTAAAATATTTTTAAATTCTATTGAATGAATCCTCTACCTTTAAAATGACAAAAACTAAACATTTACAAGATTTTTACATAAGAAATTCATATTCATAAATTTGAACTGCTTTTGTTACAAGAAAAATTTACATTAAACTATTTTTACAATATTTTCATTTAATTATTCAAGAATTTGACTATAGAAAAAGAGAATTATACCAATCAAACTTTTAAATTCAAAAAGTTTAATTTGTCTAGTAATATTTATTATTTATTCAAATAATTTTCAAATTGTTTAGTTAAATCAGATCATTGTAGTCAGCGTGTATTTAAATGGGAGAAGCACCATAAGTTTAAAGTTTTGTAGCGCAAATTAGGAATAAGTAATATAATTTAAATGGATATTTAAATTTATCTTATGTTTTATATATCCGATCGGAAGTGACCAGGTAATTTGATGTCAATAAAAGCTATTAAAATTTAAAAGATATATGTAAAAACTTATTATTAAACGTATAAGAAGTAAAAAATCTTAACAATTATTCGTTTTAATAAGTTTTACCTAAGAGATTGGTATGAACCCGTTCTACCCGAATCTTACAAAAAGCTTAGATTTTTTTATAGACATAGTAGAACTATTCATGAGAATATTTATAACATTAATAAGAAATGTATTATGTTATACAGAATTGAAATGAATACGGATATGTTTCACCGGCTATTTCTCAATTCAGATCTTTTCATATTCCTCTCAAGGGAACTGCCTAAAAAAACCACAAGGCATTGACACCAGAGATGAAGGGATTATTTCTGATCAGTGAGGAGCCAACAACTGATGAAGGAATGAACGACCTAATTGATAGTATTGAAGAAACAACCAGTGACGTCGTCACCTGGCAAACACACACACACACACACACACACACACACACACACACACACACACACACACACACACACAAACACACACGCACACGCACATACACACGCACACATGCACACACTCAGGCACGCACGCACTCATGCACACACACACGCACGCATGCACACACCCACGCACATACACATACACCTACACCCACGCACACACACACACAAACTGTATATATTGTATATAAAACCTATACAAAATATAAAATATATATACATATATATATATATATATATATATATATATATATATATATATATATATATATATATATATATATATATATACAAAATCTATAGGTAACAAATGAAGTTACAATTACTTTTCACTATCCAACCCCTGTTAACCCCTAATTTAGAGGGTTCTCTGCATGGAAGGGGGTTCAAAATTTTCTGGTGGATACTTGTAGACGCATTTAACATATCTGTTTAAAAAAAATATAGTTTGAATGTGCTGAAGAGGGGAATAATAGTTTTTCGCTCTCCACCTCTTTTCAACCCATAATTGAAAGGGTTCTATGCGTGGAAATGGGCTGGATATTTTCGGGTGGATATTTATAGACAAAGTTGATATATGACTGTGATAAAAATTATATTTTTGAGGTATAAGAGTAAATAGAAAGTTTGTTTTGCTACGAAATCGTGAGATATACGATTATGTAGGGTTGTTTCACCCTTATAATAATTTTTTTGTATTTTGGGGAATTCGGATTCGGATTCCTAAGGTCAAAACCTTTCGAAACCTATTTTTTTTTCTTTTAAGGTACATTTAATAGTAAATAACATTTTAATCACTTTTTTGGCCATCCATCCGACTCTGCGCCGACTGTAGGTTTTACCTCGCAGAACTCCACCCCCCCCCCCAAGGGCCTTGATATACCGAGGAAAGATGTCTGCTGCGGCAAGTGTCTGGTTTTGTAAAGAATGATTTTGTGCGTCGTACGTCGTCTTGTCCCATAGTCGGAGCATGTGTGTGCCTTTTTATATAGCACCTTGCGACGTCGTTGGTTCGTAAGCTACCGAAAAAGTATTTTGGAAAGCAACACCGTTTTGAGTGCTTTGAGCTTCACGATCTATAAATAAACTTTCATTTATATCCGTTTCACTAAAACATTCACTTTATTATTGTCTAACCTCATGCTGCTTGGTAAGGTGTATGACTGGGCTAACAGAGTTTGCTGTATTTTTATACACTCTGCAGTAGCTGTCTGTGCCCTTTGTACCTCAATGGCTATAATCCTTGGCATTTGGTAGATGGTACTATCAGACAAAGTGCATAGTACTGGGTCCATCAATTGCGAGTCTGACCCCTTGGTTGACATCAGAGAAGGCGGCAACGTATTTGATACATATGTACTTGCTTTTTGCCCAGCTCCTGTGAGCAAATAACTTGATGACGGGTTTGTCGTTGTATTCGTAGTCGAAGTTGATGTGCCAATCGTCATGTGTGGTTGCATATTTTTCGTAATACGCGTGGAGCTATTAGATAGTGGTACTGATTGTATACTCTCATTAATTTGGGTTGCTTCTTCGGGTTGCAAACTATCTTGCTGATTGGACATTTCACTTTCCTTTATGCATCTTCTTAAATAAGTTGCATAAATATAATTTGTCCTTATGTTCTTTCAGTTACTCTTAGTTCAAAAAGCGAGTATTTTCTGCAAAGCCCGCAATTGAATAATCACCTAATAAGCGCCGCAAAAGTCGCTAAAAATATGGAGTGAAAAATAAAAATGGCAGCTTTATTACTTTTCAATATGTTGACAAACATATATTTAAATTTTGTAATTTAGTGATTTTTTTTTTTTTTTTAATTAACGTTATCATGTTTGTGCTCCCATGTGGTGCTAATCGACGACGGGGGTCTGCGGTGTGTTTTGTAAACAAAGCACATGTAATTTTTACACAGGTGCTTGTATCAATCGGCAGAGACTAGGATTCGAACCCGGGTCACCGGCGTGGGAATCCGACACTCTACCGACTGAGCCGCCGCAGGCCCCTAATTTAGTGATTTAAACTTATGCAAAAAATTTCATAAATTATGAAACAGTGTTTTTGATTAAAATATTTTTTAATATATATATAATACATACACTTTTCACAAATAAATTTAAGATAAGATAATAATATGTAACAAAGAAAATCTTAAAAATCTTCATTAAGTGTAATTATTCGAGTTAATTATTCAAAATAGTTTATTCAAACTCATTTTAACTGTGAACCTAAATTTTAACTCTATTAACTATATATAAGTAGATTTGCATATCAAGTTACATTTTGTTCTAATTGACAATAATACATTTTGCAACACTATAATTGTTGATTAAATTTTATTTGTGAATATAGTAAATGTATTCTACTTTTAAAAGTAATTTGATATAGATAAGGCCTCGCTTATTAGGCTTAAAATAATGTAAAATAACGTACAATAGCGCATAAATAACGTAGAAGTAGCAAAGAATTTCGAAAAGAAGGCCAATATAACGTAGAAACAGGAAGATATGGAGAAGGTCCAATTCTTAGATGTAAAATGACGTAGAATAACTTGAAATTATGTAAAATAGCACACAAATAACGAAAAATTTTGAAAAGAAGGCCAAAATAACGAAGAAAAAGGGAGAGATGGAGAAGCTCCGATTTTTAGATGTAAAATAATGAAAAATAACGTTAAATAGCGCATAAATAAAGTAAAAATAACGAGAACCTCTAAAAAAATAGGCCACAATAACGTAGAAAAAGATATGCTGTAGGGCCTCGATTTCCCTCATCAGTGCTCCCCGTCATCCAGGATTCTGGCATATTACTTCCGGTTCAGATCGGCAATGCTCCACGGAATCCAGGATCTTGGCATTTTAGCTTCCGGTACAGACCGAAATCCTGGATGAAGGGAGGCACTCTCGCTTCAGATTGGAAGTAAAAATCCCGGAATCCTGCATGAGAGGGAACACTTCCGTTCGAGATCGAAAGTAAATATTCTGGATTCATGGATTTTATTCACGCATGGTAGCGGCAGCGACGTAATATTAATTAATATTATAAAAGTCCATAGGTGGGATGTCTGTTTCACCCAAAATCGGCAACAACCATTTTTAATGACTAATTTTTTGGTTGATATCATCTGGATGGGATTCACTGATCATGTATGATGTTAAAGTGCACCAAAAGGTATGTGGGTGTCACCAGAAGTAAACCGGAAGTGAACCCGAAGTACTTTTTTCGACTTTGAAATTTACAAAAATGAAATTTTATATGTCTGTCCGGTCAAAATCTGCTAGAACCATTATTTAGCTTTTATTTTCTAGCGTACATTAGCATACAATACGGGAGGGGAGATCATTGGCCATCTAGAACATAATAGTGTATCATAAACTGCATAGGTATAATGGGAAGTAAACCAGAAATGAACCGAAATTACTTTCTTTCTACTTTGAAGAATCCTAAAAGGAAATTGTCGATGTCTGTCCGGTCAAAATCCGCTCGAACCATTATTTAGCTTTTATTCTTTAGCGTACATTAGCATACAATACGGTATGGGAGACCATTGACCATCTAGGACATAATAGTGGACCATATGCTGCATAGGTTTCCCCGGAAGTAAACTGGAAGTGAACCGGAAGTACTTTTTTCGATTTTGAAAATAAATAAATTGTCGATGTCTGTCCGGTCAAAATCTGCTCGAACGATTATTTAGCTTTTATTTTAGATCAGTGACTTTGTGTGATATAAATGTGTACCGGATGCTGAAAATCAGATATGGCTGTTACAGCGTATGTGAGGGTGACGTGAGGGAGAAGGTGTAAAAATTGAATATTGCAGGTTTTTGTTAAATTCTTATAAAGTTCTATTTCTGGGAGCTTTCGAGTACGCTGAATAAGATGCTAAGGTCAGATATAGCTGTTTCAGCGTATGTGGGGGTGATGCGTAGGTAGAAGCGCAAAAATTGAGTATTGCAGCTTTTTGTTAAATTCTCATCAAATTTTATTTGTGAGGGTTTTTGAGGATGTTGAACACGATACTGAGAATCAGATATTGCTGTTTCAGCATATGTGAGGATGATGCGTACGTCTAGGCGCACAAATTGAATATTGTAGGTCTTTGTTAAATTCTAATAAAATTCTATTTCCGGGGGTTTTCAAGTGCGCTGAACAAGATGCTAAAGTCAGATATAGCTGTTGCAGCATATGTGAGGGTGATGCGTGTTAAAATTGGCTAGAGAAATAAAAGTTTTTTTTGTCTTCGATTTCACAGAGAATCGTCCATATGTATATTGATGATTATATTCCATCCCATCAAAGCAATGAGATAATATATATATATATATATAAAGATTTATGGATAATGTTTCATTAAATGATATTTTATACGTTTATGAAGAATGTAAGTGACACTAAATGTATAAAAGTGGGGTCCTGGATTGAACAAGATCATAATGATAATGACGTTTCCAGCATTCGCGTGCGTCGTATATTATTATTATATATATATATATATATATATATATATATATATATATATATATATATATATATATATATATACAATCCAGGACCCCACTTTTATACATTTAGTGTCATTTACATTCTTCTTAAACGTATAAAATATCATTTAATGAAACATTATCCATAAATCTTTATCTACTATTATCTATCCATTATCTAACATTATCTACCAAGAAATTATATATAAACGTTTTTTTTTTTAATTTTTCAAAAAACTTTAATGTACACAAATAAATATATCTGTGGTGCACCGGGAAAACGACTTAAGACCACTTTTCGCGTTTTTGAGATATTAACGTTTTAATGATAGCACTGAAATGCCAGATCGAAACATAAGAGATATGCAGCTAAATTATATTTGTTAAATAAAGTGTCAAATATTACACAATATCTTTACAAAAGATTTGAGTTAAGTCGATTTTCCGGGAATTGTGGACTAAAGTCGGTATAGGATTTTTTTTTTAAATACGCGGGCGACTGTCATAGTAAGTTGCAATAAGCAGAATTTGAATACGTTGTGCTCCATTGCGTGTAAGTGGCATTTAATTATTAAATATCGTTTATTAGTTTATTTTCTTTCATACTGTTTTTTTTATAAAAAGATATGCAAAATAAAAGTAGCTGACCGATGATTGCGATATAAAAGTAACTAATACAGATAGTTCAAACATTATGAAAAGCAAATGCTATGTAAGTATGTACCGTATAGTAAAGTGGATTAACATAAATAAAATAAAATCAACTATAAGCGCTCTAATCCACGTAAAGATGAATTTAAGTCGTACTTTAAGCAAAGATTTTATTCAATCGACTTAAATCATTATACAGTTACATTGTGCAGTTTTGGACTACATGTATAGCTATACTATAAGAAGAATGGTCGAGTTGGTTGCAGAGGCAGGAGGAGATGCAACAACGAATTAACCAGCTAAGTCGCCCTCCAATTTCAAACTCAAACACAAACATACACACATTTCCAATATTAGTGACAAATACTGCAACGACTAACATTACGGGCACAGCATAGGTCGTGTCTTCAGAAGACAAATTCAATTACTTGCAAAACCAGTTTCAATTAGTTGCAAGCTACAACAATTGGAATGAAGAAATGAACACGGTTGCCCTTCCTACTTCTTTGAGAGGAAAAGCAAAAGGCGTTTTGAGTACTTTCTCAGAACCTGCTACTATTAATTTTGAAAAATTAAGAATGAAGTTAGAGTTGCGTTATGGTGAAAAACACCTGTCACCTTCGTATTACTCTCAATTTCAGAATAGGCGTGAACAAATTGGTGAAGATCTTCCAACTTTGGCTGCTGATCTGGAGAGATTAGTTAGCCTAGTATATTCCGTATGTCTATAAGAAGTTCAAGACAATATAGCATGTGCTCAATTCATCATTGCCATTTTGTATTCGTCGATTAATAGGGTAGTATACCTATAAATCGTGAAAAATCGATTTTTTTATAATTTATTTTTTATTTACAAGCTATAAATAACTTAAAAATAAAGTTTTAGTTATGAATAAAGCCGTCCAAAAAATCTTACAGGCTTTAAGTGATTATTTTTAAATTACTATCTGTTTCGAAATTTGCGCATTTTTTGGTAGTTGCACAGATCGTAGCGCCGTACTGTGTTGAAAAGGCGCAGCCTACTCGTATGTTCTTGTGTGTTTACTTCCAAAGCTATCAAAAAGTATAAGTGTTTACAAGATCATACAAAATATTAAAAATGGATTACTGCAATACATTTATTCAATCAGATAAGTCATCTTATTTTATCAGTTACTAATGTAATTTTTGAATGTATTACTTTGTAATATTCTTTTTTCAGTAAATCAGCATACCGTACCAAGGAAAAAGAAAGAACTCAGTCAACTGCTCATGAGGAAAAAATAAGTTCAAGTCAAAGGGATGACATCTAGAAAGATATTCAAATCTATTACTGGTATGTAAACTACTTTTACAACTAAGTGTATGATTTTTCTATTTGATACTGAAGTAACATTAATTTCTTTCAGGTTGTAATTGGCATGAAGTGTATGATTGAGATGATGAAATCATGTTTTTTATTTGAGAACAGCTGCTGAAGTGGATCAGAATATTATATGAAATGAGATCTAATGTTTGAAGAAATTGTAATATTAGTAAACTGTAACTATAAATGCAATTTTCTCATAACTATGTTTTCAGAACTTGCACGTAACCTGCAAACTGAACCGATACATGGATTTTGATGATCCAGGTCTTAAAATGTTTCTTTTGAATGCTATTTTGGACTGAAGCTATTTAGAAACCTCTAAGAATTTATTATTTTGCGAGTATTCTAGTCTAAGTGTGAAAAAATGACAATTTTAATAATAATCATAATTCTAAAGTAAGAAAATGAATAGATTGATCTCTACAAGTCAAGTTACTGGACTATATCACAGTTTTGATTCTTATTTAAAAGAAATGCTGTATATTTTACCAGCTTTTAAACAATTTAATGATCAAAATAAAATGCATGTAATCTACGTTCAAAATCCAGAAAAATTAAGAAATATTACAAAAATTGGTTATAATGTTGTAAAAACGGAAATTGTAGAAGAAATGAATTTAATGTGTATTTCGCCTTCATCCCTGCCTTGTAGGCTCGTCAAGGGAAACACCTGTAAGAGGAATAATTTAAGACCAGCATAACTAAAATCAATGCATCGCTTGAGTCCGTAGGTTACGTGCAAGTAAAATATGTTCATAGACTCATATCTCCCCCTGTAAGGGGGGAAAGAGTCTCATCAGGGATGATTTTTGTAAGAAATTTATTCAATTTTAAGGATCTATTCATACTCATATTCTAATTATTTTTCTATTATTTTTACAGATGGAAATCTTGAAAAAAGTGCTATAGGTATTCTATCTCCTTAAGAAACTTCTTCAATTAGAAAGGATTTCTTCTTTGAAGATAGCTCTTACACGAGCTATAAAAATCAAGGTTATTCGCGACCAGAACAAAATACCACAATATTCAAAGAATAATTCTGCACCTATGAATATTCAGAAGAATATTCAAAATACTTTAGTTTCATCAAAGAAGACAGATCAGCTTTAATTTACTACGAACTCAATATTTCAAGATTTCATAAAAAATATTGAATGTTTGCAATGTGAACAAATGGGCCATTTTAGATCAGATTGTCCGAATTAATTATGTGATTAGGGAAACTAGGTTATGTTGAACTTTCTGGAGCAATTTCAACAGAATATGACAAGGCTCCAACAGAAACTTATTCTTCTCTGACTAATTATCGTATTGGAAGAATTAATAGGAATTCTAAAAGTTTTTATTTCAATGGTTTAATTAATAATAAAACTTATAATTTTAAGATAAACTCTGGTTCTGACATAACTATTTTAAATTCAAAATTTGCAGATTTTAATGATACGAAAATTCCTATTAATTTTAAAACACTCAAATATGCGACTGGAGAAGACGTTCCAGTTTAGTTTGTAATTTCCGCTAGTACTAATCTAAGTAAATATTTGCAAATGATTTTCTTGATATAACTGGTATTTCAAATCAACTTAGAAATATTTTTGATACTCAAGTATAGTCAACAGCTGTGAGAATTCTCAGGTATCTAGGATAATTGATCCAAGTATAATTTTGCCGGATACTTTAAAAGAAGTTTTTAAGAATAATATTGAAAAATTAAATTTAGAACAACAAGAAAAATTCGCTCAATTACTACTTAAGTTTGAAGATATTTTTCAAGATGGAGATGTTGCTGGAAAATGTGATTTATTTAAACACAAAATAAAACTAGTCAACATCGACCTATTAAACAACCTCTACAAAGAGTTCCATTACACCTAGAAAGAGAAGTCGAAAAGGCAATTACTGCAATGAAAGAACAGGATGTTATAGAAGAATCTGAAAGCTCATGGTGTTCTCCAGTTGTTATAAAACAAAAATAAGACGGTTCTATACGGTTTTGTGTTGATCTTTGAGAAGTAAATACTATCACTATCAAGAATTCTTATCCTTTACCTAGAATTGATGATACGTTTGACAAATTAGCAGGATCTTTGTGGTTTTGTATTTTAGAATTAAAGAGTGGTTATTGGCAAATTAAAATTCAACTTGAAGATAGAGAAATAACAGCATTTTCAATTGGTAAAGGGTTATGGCAGTTTAAATCATGCCTTTTGGATAATCCAACGCAATATAATAAAACGCACCCGCTACATTCGAACGTTTGATGGAAAAATTATTACATGATCTCTTTTTTGTTTAATTTTATCTTGATGCCTCATGGTTATGGCTTAAACGTTCGACAAAATGTTGAGCAATTTAGAAAAAGTCTTTACAAGATTTCAAGAGGCAAATATTCGACTCAATACGAAGAAATGTGTTTTCTTCAGGAAAGAAGTTGACGCCAACTTTTGTTTTTTTGGAAAGGCATGCGCATTCATAAATACCTTCAACCATAGAGGCCGAGTATAGTATAGCCTGTTAATTCAAAATTAACTTGGCTCAGTAAAACCGATTAAAAATTTGTTTTGAAAAATTCAGTGAGCGACAGAGTCATTCTATCAAAAAATTGACTATTAAGTTGAGAATATTGCCGGCAGGTGGAAGCGTCTCTTTCGTTTTACGTAGGCAAAAGAGACGATTCGACTTAACATAAGCGAGTCACCGAACACCGGGGCGGCAGGCGTATAAGGAAACCAATCAGTGCCTTACCGAGGAGTCCACTCGGATTGGTAGGATGAAACGCCAACTTTTGTATTTTTGGAAAGGCATGTGCATTCGTAAACACCTCCAACCATAGAGACCGAGTGTAGCATAGCCTATCAATTCAAAATTAACATGGCTCAGCAAAACCGATTAAAAATTTGTTTTGAAACGTTCAGTGAGCGATAGAGTCACTCTATCAAAGTCATAATTAGCTTCAAACAAATTTAAATATATGGGATTAAAAAAATCTGAAAAATTTACGAATACTTTACATGATATGTCGAGAACGAAAAAAAGAAGAACTTTTATCATGCAAAATAGTCGTAAATAGTAATAAATTTTTCAAATTTTTTTAATCCCATATATTTAAATTTGTTTGAAGCTAAATATGACTTTGATAGAATGACTCTATCGCTCACTGAACGTTTCAAAACAAATTTTTAATCGGTTTTGCTGAGCCATGTTAATTTTGAATATATATATATATATATATATATATATATATATATATATATATATATATATATATATATGGATGATTCTCTGGGAAATCGAGAACAAAAAATAAATTTTAGTATGTAAAATAGTTGTGAATTTTTTCAGATTTTTTTTAAGACCACACATTTAAAACTGTTTTAAGGTAAATATGACTTTATTCCTCAAATGCTCAATTTATTTATTTTTTTAACAATATTTCATGTTCTTTTGATTTTTTATATATATATATATATTGCACGTTTTCCATTTAGCAACTATGGCAATCATTTTTGTATTAAAAAAAGCTATCTTCATGATTTTGGTGCAATCGTTCGGGTGATAGAACCCACTTTTTTAAGGGTTTTAAGGGGTTATATCCCCCTTATGCTCTAAAAAACAAAGCTTTGTTAATAATTTCTTTTAACGGACATTTGAGATTAAAGGTATACAAATAATATAACATTGGATTAAGCAACTCTTGAAGAAGAGAAAAAAAATTTTTATTGATATTTTTTTTACATAATGGCGGCTTTGCAGTGATTACCGTGAACCGCTTTTTCAAAAAGGTCTTCCGCGGCGAGCAGTACAAGTCTCGTCCAACTCGACCTATAACAAAAAAAATGTTTTCTATTATCTACATGAGGTTTGCTAGTGAAGTACACATGAATATATTTTTAAAATGTTTTTTCGCGAAATGGCGATTGTTTTAACAAAAAATCGTGTTTTCGACGAAAAAAATCGACTTAAATTGCTTATAACTTTTTTTCTTGTTGATTAATCGCTAAAATCGTGTGTACTCCACTAGATAATCATACAATGAAGCTACTGTTAAAATTTTAAGTCAATCGGATGTAAACTTTTTGAGTTCTACTGCTTGCCCATTTTAAAAACATGGTTTCGAAAAAAACGCGTTTGGAGCTTCAAAATGCTATAAATCTTAAGAATCGCAAAAATATACTCCATAATAATTTTTTTACCTACAGTCTGCTATCCCTGCACCATATAATTGTCCTTCCAGGGCTTTTATTTCCGTTTCTTCTTTTTTTTTGCCTGATGTAATGCTGCGCCTGGCCTCTTTCGCGATATCGGACATACGATGCTCAGCGGTTTTGACGCGATTGGCGTCCGTTTCCACGCAAAACTCGTACATGTTTGGTCCAACAGTCAACCCAAGAGCATCGTAAACGGCAAACAGACCCGAGAAGCCGTCATTGAAGATAATAACGGCTACGTCAGTCGCAATGTCAACTATAGTCTTACCGCTTGACACCGTCATTGGAGCAATTGACCACACTACAGCATTAAACGACTCGTTATTGTTCTGCGTATACGCACCCAAGCAGCGTGACAGAAGGTTGTCGGAGCTGAGTTCATTATAAATGGGTTTTATTGCGCTAAAAACATCCTCATGCATTGGACTCTTGTGCTTGTGAAGGGTATACCTCTTCGTATTCAGCAGTACCTTCTTTTTTTTGCCAATATTCACACACTTTACAGTACTTAGATTTTACACACACATCCAATACCTTGCCAGTGTACCAACCAATCAAAGTCACCAATCCGAACAAAGACGTAAACCCTCTCTTTCGCCAAGATCCATCGCCTGACACCGTGAAACCTTCTCTTTCACCTCGTTCGATAGAAATTTCTTTTTCTTTAATCGCTGATTTTTTCAAAGATATAATTCGAAGAGATAAAGTAGCAGTGGCGATATTAGATATGATCTTACTGTAAGTTGTTTGAAAAACAGGCTTTGCAAGATCCATCATAGAGCAGAACTTTTTTATACCGTTGATGCCTATGCCTATGATGCGCATAGCTAAAATAATACGGCAGTTGATCTCATAAGCACGACCATTTATTACAGGACAGCTGTTAATATCAGCATCACCACAGTTCGAACAAGACCCAATAATTTTGAAGCCTAGTCCACGCTTGTTCGACTATAAAAACCGCACGTCACCATTACATTTTTTGCATACTACTAATTCAGAAAGAGCAGTAAATACAGCGAAAAAATTGATCAAACTTTAGCCGAAATTATTATCAACCTCGCGGTCACGGTCTAAATCAGTAGTTTTCAATTTCTTAGCCGAGGTACTAACGTGCTCCGAATCGCCTTGGAACGAATGGCGGTTAGGCGGGCGTCGATTACTAATTTTACTCCGTTTTGTACTTGTACTTCTTGTTTTACTGCCTTTGCGACCACTGTACACCTTTTCGCTCATAATTAAGTACTTGTAAATATAATTCACAGTTAAAAAGTAAAGCAAAACTCAAAATAACAACGGAAACAACGAGAACGGCTGATCGACTAAACACAGGGCAAGTGTGAGTAAACACGTGCTGTAAAGACGCTGTAACCGTCGTAATGTAATGTAGCGACCTCTATAATTCAAATTTAAAACACGATATCGATCGTAGGTAGCTTCTACTAATTTCCAAAGCCGCGAAATTCAAAAAAGCGAGCATCGCTAAAATAAGCGAAAATTGTGATTTTGGAGCATCAAAGCTGTTTGGAAAAAATTGATTTAAAAATTTTTGAGTTTAAATCAGTACTTGGGCGTTGTAGATTTTGATTCTAGGATTGTTTTGGCAAGATTTAAGTCAATAAAAAAAAATGGAAAAAAACAAAAAAAATTGGGAGATATAACCCCTTAAGTTTTAAAATGAGTTTAATTAATCGAAAGGGGCATTAACAGATTTTGGAACCATTTTTTATGAAAAATTCAGAAATTTGCTAAACAATCCTCTGTTGCTATTTTTTAAAGAAATTTAGTTTTGTTGAGTAAATGAAGGTTGAAATTTACTAAAAAATATAAACAAATGTCTGCTTGCTCATATATGACCTTGATCAACTTTAAAACTAAGGATTTCAAAAATTTTTAATAAACTTACATATTGTACATAACAAGAGGAACATTTTTACCAAAGATATAAAAATATTTTTTTTATCTCTAATTCCCAGAGAATCACTCATATATATATATATATATATATATATATATATATATATATATATATATATATATATATATATATATATATATATATATAGATTGAGCACCCCGTTATAATATATATAATAACAACGAATTCATTGACTAAGCTAGCGTCCTGCAGGCGTGTGCCACACGCAGCGCGTATGTGCGGCTTACCGCAGCTCTTACCTTTGAGGCGGCTCGCGGCGGCCCGCGGCTGTAGATTACCCTGGTGTAGCTGAACAGGCTCTTCCCGTGTATACACCGAATCTTAAATATAAAATATTCCCTCTGTCCCGCGAGCTGAACGGAACTCTTTAGTCTTGAGGGCACGGCACGCTATTCGTAGCGCGGCTCTATAATCGTCCGCGGTTGCCGCGGACTAGCCCTTACCTTTATTAACTACAGTTCGTCGCTATGGTGCGTAGACGCATCGCTGACGATGTTGTTCGTTGCTGCGGTTAGACGAGGCTCTATGACGATGGCATCTCATGCCCCTTTCGCGTCTTCCCGTTCGCGAATTATACGCGGCTCGTTACAATATATGTATATGTGTATGCGCGATTGTCAAAAAAATGGAGCTTTTGGTGTCTTGCCTTTAGCTATCCCTTTAAATGTACTTCAGAACATATGACGGAGCTAACATTTTTTTGAGTGTTATAGTGCATCATGTACAAGATATTCCATTAGTTTTGAAAGTCTAAATATTCGCTTAATCTGAATAAATCCTCTTTAATGGTCGATTTGTCATTTTAATGGCATTTTATTATCACTTTTGTGGCATGTCTAATTCACGCATTTGTTAACGTTAATAGCATATTTATCTTTTCGAAACAAAAGGATTATCTTCTATTTCATTAATTACTAGTAATCTTACTCAAAAAATCTTGCTACACATTACATATGTAGTACAATGAGCAAATCTGCAAAACAAATGGCACGAAAATTACAATGTGTAGCTGGACAATATCATTTTGGTGCCATTTGTATTACAGATTTAGCATTTATACTACATATATAATATGTAGCCAGATTTTTATGCTTACATTATTCAGCTCAGCTCGAGCGCAGGCCAATACCATGCGAATCTCGCATCTGCACTGTCTGCTGTACATCGGGTTGCAGGCACGACGGCGCTGAATCTCAACTCTTCAGCTACGGGCAGTGTATTTCCTCATATATCGATGCCAGCTAAAGATGACATCGCTCTCTCCGAGGCAGACTCGACGCTTTCGATGCCTTCGACGTTTACAAAGGACAGTCAACTACCCCCTCCATATGAAGTTGCAGTACTGGATGCGAGCGCAACGCAGATATGTATGATGTTGTCGTCCATAGTTGAGTACATTGTTAACACAGCACCACAAAAAAAAAAAAAATTGTATGTCCCAAAAACTTGACCACGGTACTTATATGTTTTTGGGATCTCTGAATCCGAATCCAGGGTTAGTTTAACCCCATCAGATCTTTCTCAAGGTCAGTTGAAGGTCAAATTATCGAAATACATGAAAAATACACTAAAACCATGGTATCTTGGGGTTTTTGGGGTCGCTGAATCCGAATCCGGGGTCAGTTTAACCCCATCAGAACTTTCTCAAGATCAGTTGAAGGTCAAATTATCGAATACATGAAAAATACACTAAAACCATGGTATCTTGGGGTTTTTGGGGTCGCTGAATCCGAATCCGGGGTCAGATTAAACAATCAGATCTTTCTCAAGGTCAGTTGAAGGTCAAATTATCGAAATACATGAAAAATACACTAAAACCATGTTATCTTGGGTTTTTTGGGGCGCTGTATCTGAATCCGGGCTTATTACAACCCTATCAGGTCATGGTCAAGGTCAGTTGAAGGTCAAATCAGAAAGATTCATAAAAAGTAGAGTCAAACCATGACATTTAGGGGTTTTTCGGGTCGCTGAATCCGAATCCAGGGTCAGTATAGTCCTATAAGGTTATATTCATGGTCAGTTGAAGGTTAGTTCAAGGTCATGGACGTAAAGAGAGTGAAAAAATTAGTTATAAACTGAAACAATGCAAAAGGTAATGTAAACCATAAAGCAAAGAACAATGTATATGCAAGTACAATCGTATCCTTTAAAACTATATCATAGTTTGCTGCTCCTTCATTTACTTTAAATTTGTTAGAAGTATATGCAATTCAATAAAATACCCGTAAAAATATTAAGCCCATTACTCTTTTTTATGGTAACGAACTATTTTATTGTCAAATGATCTACGAAGTGGATTACGCTTCCGCTTCTCCGATGTTGATGGTAGATCTCTTTTTAATGACCAACAGTAATCTGCTAACATATTTACGTCCCATCTTCCTTGGTACCTGCGCTCCATTTCCTTGATATCTTGGTGAAATCTCTCTCCCTGCTCTTCGCTGTAATCACCTAGGTTTTCTGGAAATTCATCAACATGCGAATATAAAAAGTGTAATTTTAGATTCATTAGGCAGCCTTGATTTTTGTAACTATTTACTAAATTTAAAACTATTTGTTGGTAATTTGGGCTCTTATGATTTCCAAGAAAGTTTTTAATTACGTCCTTGAAACATAACCATGCTTCTCTCTCTGTATGATTCATTTTCGTAACAAAAATTTCATCATTTATCATCTTACGAATCTGAGGACCATCGAAAATTCCTTCATTTACTTTAGCATCACTTAATTTGGGAAACTGATTTCGCAGATACTTAAAGCAGCTACCATCTTTGTCTAAAGATTTTACCCATTGTTTCATAAGTTCCAATTTAATGTGCAAAATGGTAAAACTGAAGTAAAAATGAAAGTGCCTACGATATGGAAGGAACCTTTAATAATTACGCTAACGTTGAAAGTGTCACGAAACCTATATATGAATCGTCAATTGATAAAAGAGAAGATCCACTGGGTATGTACGCAAGTGGAAGTATGGATCTTGAGGAAAATTTAGAAAGACATGATGAAGATGAAATCTTAGAAGAAGAAATGGAGGAAGGAGATATTATTGCGGAAGAAGAAATAGCGCCTGATGAAGACAATGACGTTGCTAGTACAAGTAATACAAGTGACGAAGAATACATCCCCTATAATACTAAGAAGGAGAAAGGTCCACTTACACAGGAAAAAGTGAATGAAATCATACGCGATTTGGGCCTACCAAAGGATGGGGCGGAGTACTTGGCTTCATGGCTAAAAGAAAATACTAATGAAGCTGGAAAAATTAAAGTTTCTTACTACCGAGACAGAGATAAGAAATATCGTGATTATTTCGATAAAGATGAAGAATTTTCCTTAGTTTACTGCAAAGATATAGTTGGGTTGATGAATTGCTTTAAACATGGATGTTACAACCCTAACGAGTGGAGATTGTTCATCGATTCGTCAACGAGAAGTTTAAAAGCCGTTCTGTTACACAATACAAATGTTTATGCAGCCATTCCCATAGGATATTCGGTAATACTGAATGAAGAGTACTGTAACATGAAAGTAATATTAGACCGAATAAAATACAATGATCATAAATGGCAAATATGTGGGGATCTTAAAATCATAACAATACTTCTGGGGCAACAATCGGGATTCACAAAATATCCTTGCTATTTATGTGAATGGGATAGTAGGGATAGAAAGAATCATTACATAAAGAGTGTCTGGCCCCTTAGACAAAAGTTCGAACCGGGTTCTGAGAATATAAAAGATAAGCCACTTGTTGATCCATCAAAAATTCTTATACCACCTCTGCACATTAAATTGGGACTTATGAAACAATGGGTAAAATCTTTAGACAAAGATGGTAGCTGCTTTAAGTATCTGCGAAATCAGTTTCCCAAATTAAGTGATGCTAAAGTAAATGAAGGAATTTTCGATGGCCCTCAGATTCGTAAGATGATAAATGATGAAATTTTTGTTACGAAAATGAATCATACAGAGAGAGAAGCATGGTTATGTTTCAAGGACGTAATTAAAAACTTTCTTGGAAATCATAAGAGCCCAAATTACCAACAAATAGTTTTAAATTTAGTAAATAGTTACAAAAATCAAGGCTGCCTAATGAATCTAAAATTACACTTTTTATATTCGCATGTTGATGAATTTCCAGAAAACCTAGGTGATTACAGCGAAGAGCAGGGAGAGAGATTTCACCAAGATATCAAGGAAATGGAGCGCAGGTACCAAGGAAGATGGGACGTAAATATGTTAGCAGATTACTGTTGGTCATTAAAAAGAGATCTACCATCAACATCGGAGAAGCGGAAGCGTAATCCACTTCGTAGATCATTTGACAATAAAATAGTTCGTTACCATAAAAAAGAGTAATGGGCTTAATATTTTTACGGGTATTTTATTGAATTGCATATACTTCTAACAAATTTAAAGTAAATGAAGGAGCAGCAAACTATGATATAGTTTTAAAGGATACGATTGTACTTGCATATACATTGTTCTTTGCTTTATGGTTTACATTACCTTTTGCATTGTTTCAGTTTATAACTAATTTTTTCACTCTCTTTACGTCCATGACCTTGAACTAACCTTCAACTGACCATGAATATAACCTTATAGGACTATACTGACCCTGGATTCGGATTCAGCGACCCGAAAAACCCCTAAATGTCATGGTTTGACTCTACTTTTTATGAATCTTTCTGATTTGACCTTCAACTGACCTTGACCATGACCTGATAGGGTTGTAATAAGCCCGGATTCAGATACAGCGCCCCAAAAAACCCAAGATAACATGGTTTTAGTGTATTTTTCATGTATTTCGATAATTTGACCTTCAACTGACCTTGAGAAAGATCTGATTGTTTAATCTGACCCCGGATTCGGATTCAGCGACCCCAAAAACCCCAAGATACCATGGTTTTAGTGTATTTTTCATGTATTTCGATAATTTGACCTTCAACTGACCTTGAGAAAGATCTGATGGGGTTAAACTAACCCTGGATTCGGATTCAGCGATCCCAAAAACATATAAGTACCGTGGTCAAGTTTTTGGGACTTACAATTTTTTTTTGTGGGGCCGTGTTATTATTGTGAAATGATAATAATATTCCTTCAATATCCCTGCAATATTTCCTGTTCTCACCGCAACAACTAAAAACCAATAATAATATTGTTGTGATGTTACTAAAATGTGGCTTGATTGTCACCAAAATATAGTACTGATATTCTCCGTAATCTTCCTGTGATAAAAACGTCGCGGAAATTAAATGTTGTTACAGTATCTCTGCAATATTACTGCTATATATCACAGGAATATTTAATATTGCCTGTAGTACTCATGTGATATTGCTGCAATATTTAGTGCTATGTAAGAGTATATGAGGTTGCGTTCTTCATTGTAATAAAGCTTATGATTTGTCAATTTTACTAAAAAATATCATTTTATATTCCAGCATACGCATTTAAAGCTCTAGAAAGCATTTTTAGCTTGTAATATCAGTTTCTTTCGTTCAAATTTCAGGGTACCAGCATATATTGTACCTAAATCTCACAGTTCAGAAACTAAAAGAGATAGAATCCTCAAATTTGGTGTGACAGTTTCTTTTGGTTAGTGAAGCAAAAGAAAAGTTGATTTCTAAACCTTGGACAGTCTCTTTCTTTGATTAAGTGAGTAGAGGATTACAATGAAATTTTACCATAGCTATAGTATAAGAGGTTGTGTCATTCATTGTAATAATAGTTATTCATGTATTTCGATAATTTGACCTTCAACTGACCTTGAGAAAGATCTGATAGGGTTAAACTAACCCTGGATTCGGATTCAGCGATCCCAAAAACATATAAGTACCGTGGTCAAGTTTTTGGGACTTACAATTTTTTTTTGTGGGGCTGTGTAATCAATCTGAACTGACACGTAAAACAGTGACTGATCTACAGTCCCTCATCGTGAATAAACTCTATTCTATTGTACCTTCAACTTCTGCCATACCAGCAATGGAACAGTTGATTAGTGATCTTTCGAATCGGGTTTCTTCACTTTAGGAACGTATTGCTGTGCAAAATTCTCAGCTGGTAGGTTTGCACAATGATCGGTTAATGTTATTGCAGGAAAATATGGCCATAAAACAGCAACTTTCTAAACTTTTAAACAATGTATCAACGATGGTCGACAAAGCTATTGATAACACTTGTAAGGGAAATAATGTAAATTATTTAAATAGTAAAAAGAATGTTAGTGGTGTAAACTACATCATAAATGCAAACCCTGTCGGCGATGAGGGTAATGACACTACCGACACAGAAATTATGCGTAATTCAACTCGAAAATAGCTACAAGCGCAAAGCACGCGGGCTCCGACTGGGCCGGGCGAGGATCGGGGCGAGAGTAATAGCAAATTACTTCGAATATTTATGACGGGAATGCAAGTAAATATAGTGCCGTTGCATATGCTGTCCTTGCTACGGTCCTCCCCTCGCTCAAACCGGAAGACATTGTGTGCACCCGCCTGCTTCGCACAGCACAAGCACAAACAACAAAAACAGTGACTACTGCTACCGTAAATAACAGACGTTTGCCGTTAATTATTAGTCTCTCCAACAGAGTACTGGCAAATGACATTAGGCGCGCAAAAAGGAATTTCACTAGGCTCTGCTCAGGGGGAAATCAACACAGCGCTTCCTGACCAGGAGACTGCTGAAAGACTTTCAGATGGAAAAATCTTTATCAATGAACATCTTAAGAAGGATTTATTTATAAAATTTCGTAGCCTAAAGTCTATTGCACAAGGACTGCAGTTTAAATATATTTGGCATCGGCAAGGCAGATTCCTCGTCAAGAGACGAGATGGTGATATGTCCCATTATTTTTCTACGGCGTCAGATCTCCAGACTATACTGGATTCCTACTGGGTAAATCCACCTTCCCATAATGCGAATAAAAATCCAGAAATAGCGCTCGATAGTGGGACACTATCTCAACAACCACTCAATAGCAATACCAAAGTGCCCAACTCCGAATGACTAGGCTCGCCTGCTGGAGAGGCAAGATGCGGGGGATTGAGAGTGGGATTTGTCAATGTGACTTCGCTGTGAGCGCACCTTGAAGAAATCCAGTAATAGCTTCGTGAACGTCCTTCCTACAATCTCTTTGCGGTTGCTGAGTCGCGCCTAAAGCCAGACATTGGTGATGAGAAGGTTGGCATTGACGGTTTCTCAATACTTAGGCAGGATCGTAACGTGAATGGCGGCGGAGTCGCCCTATATGTGCACTCTCTCAAGGCTAAAATTATTATGTATTCTAAGACTACACAACTAGGCACCTCTGATGTCCCAGAATACTTATTTTGTTGTGTACAACATGGGCGGTCAGCTCTCATTTTCGTTGCTGTCATATATAGACCTCCACATATCCCATTCCTCAAAGGTACAGACTTTGTGGAGCAACTCTCCACGTGTATGCAAAATTATAGTCACAAAATAATAATGGAAAATCTCAATGCGAACCTGCTATCGACATCTACATGTCTTCCGTTGGAAAATTTCAAAATGGCGGTTTTAGGTAAAAAACCAATCGACTATAAAATGGCCGCTTGGGAAAAAATGGGTTAAATTCATTGAACATGGTGCGACTCATCGCACTGATGAATCTCACACATGGATTTATGTTATACTTGTAGACAATAACGATGAGGTACTGAGTGCTGAGAATCGAGTGGCGACCTTTCCTAGTCATCACAATACCATTGATGTTACAATAAAAACGCACACTTTTAAACCACAAAATCCATCCAC
This sequence comes from Gastracanthus pulcherrimus, assembly GCA_949152435.1. Lineage (NCBI taxonomy): Eukaryota > Metazoa > Arthropoda > Insecta > Hymenoptera > Pteromalidae > Gastracanthus > Gastracanthus pulcherrimus. The sequence goes on along the minus strand of OX424573.1, from coordinate 117,343,668 downwards.
TTTCACATATAGAGACTATAAATCCATTAATCAAACTCAGTTGCTTTCCATGCTTTAAAACTGTGATTGGACGGCACTCGATTGCTCTGACGGCGACGTTAATGACGGACTGGAGTGTATTAGTACGAATCTCATGGAGGCTATAGATAAGTTAGCACCACTAAAAAGTTTTACGTCAAAGAGAAATGTTAAGCCTCCATTAGTGGATACTGACATTACGATCCTTTAGAACAAACGAGACGCTCTACGACTACGGTACAAGAGGACTAAGGATATTAAAATATGGCATCAATATTTACAAATAGCTTCTGAGGTGTAGAAGAGAGTAGAACAGGCCCACAGCTCCTTCCTTCAAAATAGAATTTTTGAGGCGCTAAATGATAAAAAAAGATATTTGGAAGGAGCTGCGTTCTCTGAGGTTATTGTCCGCTGCTAAGGAAGATTTTCACGGATTTACCCCGGAGGAGCTTAACTCTCACTTTGCTGGTGTGTCGGTCTCTCAGGGTAAATGTGATGGGGAGTTGAGTGACATCGTGGCCTCAGCGTCAGAGGAGGGCTTCACTTTTAAAGAGGTTTTCTCAACGGATGTGGCTCTCGCTGTCTCCCAATTCTCGTCGCAGGCAGTCGGGGAGGATGGCATTCCGCAAGGGGTAGTAGACAGGGCTCTTCTGGCTAATGGTATACATCTCGCTAAATTATTCAATCTTTCGTTTTCACGTGGCATTATCGGTAAACGAAACAAGGAAGAGTAAAGCGACCCTAGAGAGAGTTCATCAAAGGAGCGACGAATGATAGTAGAGGAATCCGGGAGTATTAAGTCAGTATTGTCAGATGGGGAAACCCATCCAGTACTGAATAACACCCCACCTAAAGATAAACGAGGGAAATCATCATCATTAGCGACCATTGCTAAATTAAAGAAGCAACGACAAAAAGAGTTCCAAGAGAGCACAAAGAGTATATTGACTGGCAGTGAGAGCGACCATAGAGAAGAGAGCATATTAAAGAAAATCCGAGTAGCGAGAGAAAATGTAGAAAAAATAGAGAAGAAAGAGAGCGCATTAGAGAAAATTCGAGTAGAGAGAGAGAGAGAAAATGTAGAAAATATAAAGAAGAAAAGGACCATCTTAGAGAAAATTTGAGAAGAGAGAGAAAATTTAGAACAAATAGGGCAAAATTTTATTTACAGAGAAGAGTGACAGTGCTGAAGAGAATGAGATACCAGTCAGCAACGGTCAAGCCAATTTTCAGTAGAGCATCCATCGACTTCTGTGACAGAAGACACTTCTGTGACCCCCGAATGGTCCGGCTTAATGGCGTTTAATCCTGAGGCTGACGAGCAGAAGGATTTTGAGCGCCTAGCCTTCATAAGAAAGGTGGTTGATCTTCTGCAAGGATCGCAGCCATCCACTCCCTCATTGGCTGTTCCTTCCACCTCTTCTTTAGACATAGATGCTGGTGTGCCCACATATAGTCTAGGAGGGGAGAGTAGCGTACTAAGTACGCCAGAGGACGACAGAACGGAGGTTACGAAACTAGTTGAAGATGAAGTTGCAGGAATGAACACAGAAAATCGCATCTTTTCAAAGATCATATGCGACAAACTATACAGGGCTCTGTTTGACCGAGGTGCCACGGTGTCACTAGTAGAACCAGCGATAGTAACCGAGTCTACTGACCGATTGCGACCAGCGAATTCCATCATTAGGAGTGTGTTGTGTAGCGGAACGAAGACAGCACTGGGATATCTGGATATTAAAATCGTATTAGATAGCAAGTCAAGTAAACGAACGGTTAGAACCGGGACCGTGGAAGCAATCTTGGGACGACGAAGAGACCAAAGCAAGCTTATTTTCAAGTGCCTATGGAGTAAAGCAGCAAGAAATACACAGCTTTTGCAGTGCCGGGCTCCATATTGTGGCGATTCGTAAAAATGCCCGTCGAATTAACTAATGCGCCCATGACCTTCCAACGTCGAATCGACGCTCTTTTTGGCGTCCTGTACAAACTACACGTGTTTGAATACCTGGACGACATCATCATAGCGACCGAGACCTTTCAGGAACATCTCTGCTAGTTAGAGTTGGTCCTTAAAAAGCTGGTGGAAGTGGGGTTAGTAGGCAATCGAATAAAGTGCCAGTTCTGCTACTCGAGAGTGACTTACTTAGGGTTTCTGTTGGACAAAGACGGACTGCGACCGGATCCAGAAAAGGTATCTCCAGTGACCGATTATCCAGCACCGAAGAATGTCAAACTGCTGAGGCGATTCCTGGGCATGGTAGGATGCTACTTGTGATTTATCGACCACGACTCCGAGATGAAATTCCCATTGATAAAGTTACCGAGGAAAGGACAAGAGTGGACATGGAATAGCGACCAACAAGAGGCTTTTGTATGTCTGAAGAAGGCGCTCACAGTAGCTCCGGTTCTGGCGAGGCCAGACTTTAGTAAAATATACACAGTCCGAAGTGATGCAAGCGGATTTGACATTCGAGCGGTTTTAACTCAAGAAGGGGATGTTGGAGAGCATCCCATCGTATATGTGAGTACAGTACTCACTGTGGTCGAGCGAAATTATACCACGTCAGAGAGAGAATGCTTCGCATTGTTATGGGCGATCAAAAAACTGCGACCATATCTGGTACGATATGAATTCAAAGCAATAACCGACCATAGCGCCCTCCAATGGCTACGTAACCTAAAGAGCTCTACTGGATGACTAGCCCGTTGGGCCCTCGAAATGCAGCACTGGGACTTCGAAGTAATCCATCGAAGGGGCACTCTACTGAAAGTGCCTGACGCTTGTCCAGGATGTTTGAAGATGGTGGCAAAATAGTCGGATTCGAAGAAGTACAGGATGAGCGATACTTAACTAGAATGGAGGAAGTACGAAAACACGCATATCAATTTCCAGATTGGCGAGTTGAAGATGGGATGCTGTACAAATATCGTAACGACCCACTATTAGATGCAGTGAAATCTCGAGAAGAGGGATGGAGACTTGTTGTTACAGTAGAGCACCGTGAGAGAGTGATGACTCAGAGCCATTACATCAACTCGAAGAGACATCTGGGATTCGAAAATACATATGTACTGTGTCGTGCGCCACTTCGTTCAGTCATGTCTAGAATGTAGTAGCAGAACATCTCATGCAATTTCCGCCAAGTATGAGTCAGTTCAAATACTTGATGGTATTCCATGATCTCTTCAAGCGGTGAACTGAACTGAAGCCGCTGAGAAAAGCTGATGGTAAGTTGGTGGCGCGCGCCTTAGAGCAGCTCATCCTTTTCCGATGGAAAACTCCAAACTATGTGCTCACGGATAATGGAAAGGAATTTATCAATAAGCACTTAGCCGACACTTTGAATTAGTATGGGGTGGAGGAGCTTAAAAGATATATTCTCCCAAGGGGAAAAGCACCAAAATAGCGACCCTACCAATAAAGCGACCCAATTGTAGCGATATACCCGTATTAGCGACCTTATAAGTATGTTTAAATATGTTTTCAGAGTACAGAATCCGAATGTTCAAAGCGCGTCTTTGTTCATGTTTTTTTTTCTTTAAATATGTTTTCAGAGTACAGAATCCGAATGTTCAAAGCGCGTGAAAATAGCCGAGGTCGAGCTGGTAAATTGAACCACCACCGGGTATCCAGTCTTCCAGGAACCGCTAATCTGTTCTCTGCCCACCAGCGAACGCGTCCAACAAGTTAATGCGATGGCCCGCGGCGACAATTTAACTCCTCCTCCCCCTGTAGATGACTCCATGGCGGCTTACGACTGGGAAGCTGCCGCCGATCGAGAGTTCGCCATACAGAAGGGTAATCGGGCATTTAATGCCGAGAGAGAAGCTCTTCGAGTACAGATATTTATAAACATAATATTTTATCTTGTAATGTACACTAGCAATAGGTACCTCATTCCTAACGTCCCTCGCTTGAATTTCGATTTAGGCATTTCCATTTCTAGTTAATAAAAATATAAAATGACAACAATATAATGTAATTATTATTACAATTCATAGTTTTGAAGAATCGTGTACTAAAACATCTTTTATATGTAGCTGAAATAAAGTAATCTTAAAAAATTTACTTTAAAATTGTATGCATTTTTTTTAAATTCAAAATTTTATAAATATTTTTTTAATAAATACAAAAGTGATGATATTAGACTTCCGAAAATAACTTTTGAATGGCTAAAAAACTTTCTTTTTAGGTAACAAATATAACCAATAATTAAAAAAAATGTTATCATACAACTAGCAAATTTTTCAAAATTTCCTATAGGATCACATTAACTATTCCAAAACGATTAAAAATTGATCAAATCAATTAAAAAATAAATTAAAAACTTATTATACAATTAAGGTTAAATAAATAAAATGTGAATTCACTCTATAAATATAAAACTAAAATCGAATAAATAACTAATAAAAAAGTCAAATTTCATTTCATCCAAATTATGATTAAAATCTCGCGTAAAATGTCGCGAAGTAAAAGACTGTCGGGGGCCTATGTGGTCGATATAGAAACGACGACCGCCGAAACTACTTTGACGGAAGCTGAAAAACAGCATAGAGACTGGGAAAAGGCCGTCTTAGAGGACTTAAAGTGCCTCGACGAGCGTCAATACGAACTCGACAATAAACTTGATAACTTTGTTAAAAATCCGGAAGCGCGGACTTCACCCACTCTGCAAACCTCGTGTATTATAAAACGATCAATGAAGATCTAGATGCTCGAATTAACGCGCTTTTCGATTTAGTGCAACGAATTAAAAATGGAAAAGACCAAGAAAAAGAAAGAAGCGATGCACTGAGTCGGGAAGTAAATTCAATAAAAGACCGCGTAAAAACGCTCTAAAGAGAGAACGACAAAATAATCGAATGGCATAGCAATCTAAATATATAGCATGATAGTTTGACAAAACAGTTTAACAAAGATAACCAGTACGGAGAATAAAAACCTTATTTTCTCACGCAAATCGATGACATAGTTAATGAAAATGATATCGCGATTACAACGTTGAAAGAAACCGTAAAAAGAACAAGCGAACCCTACCAACTTCTGCAGAAACACAATCAGGTGAAGCATCACGTAGAATTAAATTCAATTTACCTAAATTTAAAAGACTTCCTGCAGAGACCCATGCAGTTCTTATCAGAACTAGAAAAATATTTAATATTACTTAGACCTGGTTTCGACGAAATGATCTGCGTGATTTCGCAATCAGTAGAAGATGACGCACATAATTGGTGGTATATGCAGGAGGGGGAGTTAAAGGATTATGATGATTATATTGCTAAATTTAAAGAACAATATTGGAACACGAACATTCAGTGATATGTGCAATGTACGAGTAAAACAGAATTCGGTCAATAAAACGCGATGGGTCGGATGAACACAGTTAATTACATTTTCAGCCTGGCGAAAGAACTTGAATTAAATTTCTCGGAATTGGTAATTGTAAATAAGATTAGTGAGCACTTGGAGCGAGAAATTCGGCACACAATTACTGGTCAGCAGATAAAAGACAAGGGTAAATTATTAAAAATATTAGTTTATATGACAGTAATGATCAACGTCAAAATAAAGGACGTTCATTTGCAAATATATATAGTCCGCAAAACCTTAATCACCAAGCCAGTAGCATGTCACATTTTCGTAAGAATGCCGCGGATAACATGAAAAATAAAAAATCGTGGCAAAGCCACACCATAAATACCGCGAAAGCGCAAAAAATTAGTCGGTTCAGTTCCAAAAAGGCGATAAAATGGTCGCCCAAGAAATGCGTCGATTAACGGGAACCGTAATTTCGGTAAAAATAATAAAAATAAAGATCTACTCGATATAAATGTCTTAAATATCGATGTGGGTGATAATCGCATTCTGCCAAATGGATGCACCTCGCAATGGAGGTGTGCAAACTGCAACTAAATCGGCAAAACTCTTTCCATTTTCAAAAATCCACGTGATGATTTATTATATAATATAGAACCAGGCGGCGCGAACGTAAAAACGACGTGCTACCCGGAAGTAGTATACTTATTGAGAACATAAAAGCAAAAGCTTTGATCGTTACCGGAAATCAAGTAACTGATATATCGGACCAATTTTATTACGCGAATTTGAATGCTTTAAAAAATCGTCTGACCTTGCCCATAAGCGGAAAAACGATTAAAGACGCGAGGGGTGGCAAATCGACCCATCTAAAAATCCAAGTATTGTTAAAAATCAAAATCTGGAATTTAGAAACTAACTTAATTTTTATTGTAGTACCTAAATTGGTTAAACCATGTATTTTGGGCGTACGATTCTCATAAAGTGATCAAAATGTTAATCGATACGGGTAATGAGCAAATACTTTTTCAAATTAACCATTAAGATGGTATAGCTGAATACACAGATGTATGATTATGCTCAAATGAGTATACGTCTTTGGATATTTAAGAAACAAATCGACGGCTCCTATTCAGAAAGTCATATCTCAGGCGCACGTTCTGCATAGTCTCATCTCAAACAATTTTCAAGATGATTCTACGACAAATTCGAGTTCAATATGGTTCTATCTTGGCGCACAGTTCAAGAAGATTTTATCTCGGCGGCATATTCAAGATAATTTTGTCTCGACACCGAATTCATGATGGTTATAACTAGGCCTAGAATGCAAGATGAATCTATCTCGGTGCGTAATTGAAGATGATTCTATCGCGGCGCATAATTCTATATGTTTTTATGTAAAACTTGCAATATTCGCAACTCTATCTTGGCACACAATTATGTATATGATTCTATGAAGAACTTTCGTTTTGTATTATGAAATAACATTGAGTAAAAATAATTATTTTCTACAAGTACCTACGTTACAGTTCTTCAAAGCAGACAAACAAATATTCAAATATCAAAATCATCAACTCTAAAGTCAACTGCTCTATACTACCTACGGCATTGTATGTTATAGTTAACAAAATCATTAAGCAATAAAATTATAATGTAATATCTATATGCCTACCCAATATCACAAAAACAGTATTTTGTCGTAAAAAATTAATATGTATTAAAAAATCTATATGCGTGGCTTAAATGGGTTAGTAGTTTAAAATGTGACTACTTGAATATTTCCGTAAAGCATAAAACGCCTTACGTTGGGTAGATAGGTTTGGAGTTACAGTTTATTATTGAAACATTTCAAAGCCATTTTTCTCCAATAATTATAAATAGAATTAGTTAATATTTTAATAGATGTTGTTTATGATATTTTGAAGATTCAAATTTCAAATTTATTAACCAGAAGAAGATTTACATACATAGAGTTTGACAAAATAATGTAAATCACTACAGAGGTAAACTAGTTACCTGTGCGCAGGTCCGGCACATAAAACCACAATAACATAAAATACTTAAAACTTAACTTACGAGGGTAGTTCAATAAGTCTTTACAATGACCAACAGATGGCGCGCGAATCGCTCCAAATCATCTGTTTTCAGTCAGCACCACTCCCGACTAGATATATGGTGCAGTCACAGTCCACATCTTCTGAGTTTACGTGTTTTTATAACCAATTGAAAAAAAAAAAATGCTTGTTAAGAAAAATGGAAAAAAACGAGTTCAGAGCGGTAATTAAACATTTTCATTTAAAGGGTTTAACTCCATATGAGATAAAAAATGAATTGGACTCAGTTCATGGCACATCTGCCCCTGCCTCAGCAACGGTTTATAATTGGGTAAATGAATTTAAGCGTGGTCGTACATCAATAAGTGACGAACCACGTTCAGGAAGGCCCGTAGAAGCAACTACTCCCGAAATCATCAATAAAATCCACGATATGGTGTTGAAGGATAGAAGATTAAAAGTGCGTGAGTTAGCTGAGGCCACAAGGATATCTATAGGTGCAGTTGTTTCAATTCTACATGAAAAATTAGGCATGAAAAAGCTATCGGCAAGATGGGTGCCGCGTTTGCTCTCAGCTGAGAATAAACGCAATAGAGTGGTCGCCTCTGAGGCTCTTTTGGCGCGCATAAATCGGAATCCTGAGGAATTTTTTCGTCGATTTGTGACTGTGGATGAAACATGGATACACCACTACAGTCCTGAGACAAAGGAACAATCCAAACAGTGGATTTCCACAGGCGAACCAGCTCCAAAGAAGTCAAAGACCGTAAAGTCAGCTGGTAAGGTTATGGCTACAGTTTTTTGGGATGCACGTGGAATTATACTTATTGACTACTTGGAAAAGGGTAAAACAATTACTGGTGAGTATTATGCATCATTATTAGAGCAGCTGAAAGAAGAAATTAAAAAAAAACGACCACATTTGGCGAGAAAAAAAATTCTCTTTCATCACGACAACGCCCGAGTTCACACATGCTTCGTTTCAATGGCTAAAATTGAAGAACTAAAATTCGAATTGGTCGAACACCCACCGTATTCACCAGATTTAGCCCCCAGTGACTTTTTCTTATTTCCAAACTTGAAAAAATGGCTCGGTGGACAGAGATTTACGGACAACGAAGACGTCATTGCCTCTGTAAGTGCTTATTTTGAGGAACTTCCGAAAACGCACTTTTCTGAAGGATTAAAAAAACTTAAAAAGCGATTGACCAAGTGTATAGAGCTCCAAGGAGATTATGTTAAAAAATAAAAAAAAATTTACCCAAAAAAAATTGTTTTTATACTTTATTCTAAAGACTTATTGAACTACCCTCGTACTTACTTAAAACTAACTTAAAAGCTAAACTAGTATAGTATAAACTGGAAACTAAACTAGTATCGTTGTAAAATGTAGTTTACTTATCTAATAACAAAAATAGTGTTTGTATATACATATATTTAACATAACTGCATTTCAGATAATTCAGATATCTTTTATCCAGATTTTTAGTTTGTTTTTTTGTGACTTTTTATCTAGTTCTAGTATTTTTAGATCATTTGGTAATTTATTGAAAGTTGTTATTGCTTTTGTGTAACTATTTTTATTGCTGGCCTTTTTTTTGTTTTTTCTGAGAATCGCTAAGATTTTATTCCTAGTGAGACTGCTTGACTTAATGAATTGACTTTTTAGATTAGGATAATGATATATTAGTGTTTCAATAGCAAATAGTTGTTCCAAGTTCAGTGGATTATCATGGATGGTGAAATTATTTTTATTAACAATTTTGAGTATTCTTTTCTGCAGATTTCGCAATAAATCAAGGTTCTTTTATAAACACCTCTCCAAGCAATTATTCCATAATTCATCAAACTATGAAAAAATGCATAGTATATCATTCTCATCATTTAAGTTGACATAAATTTGGCGATTTTATAGAATATATATATACTAAATATTTGGTTCTCTTTATTATGTATTGAATTTGCTTATCCCATTTTAAGTTATAATCAAATATGATTCCTAAGTACTTGCAACTTTCGACTCTGTTTAATTTTTAATTTTTACATCTATTTGTGTTGGAACACTATCACAATAGTTACCAAAAGTCATACATACAGTCTTATCAACATTTAACGATAGTTTATTTACAGCTAACCAGTTATCGACTAGTAACAAATTATTGTTCATAGACTCCTGAACTTCCTCCCGCGAATCACCAGTAGATATAATTGCAGTATCATCTGCATAAGACAAAATTTCATCAGGATGGATTACCTTCAAGAGATCATTGATATATATAATAAAAAGTAGTGGACCTAAAATGATACATTGTGGTACACCCGTATATTTTTTTAAATAATCACTCTCACTGTCTTTTCTTTTAACTTTTTGATACCTATTATTAAGATAACTTGAAAGTAAATCCAGCGCCTGTGCTCTAATTCCTATACAGTATAATTTTTTCCAGTAATATTTTATAATCGACAGTATCAAATGCTTTAGCCAAGTCCAAAAAAGTTATTAGTGTTGGCTTACTGTGATCCAAATTGTTGTATAATATATTGGTAATGTAGTTTAAGGCATCTTTTGTACCTATATTTTTCATGAAACCAAATTGGTGATCAGATATTACATTATTTTTTTAACGAAGTCATATATTCTATTATATAGTATTCTCTCGAAAATTTTAGCAACATTTGATATTAATGAAATCGGCCTATAGTTCGAAACATTAGATTTTCTCCAGATTTGTATATAGGTACAATTACCGCTTTTTTAAGAGCATTTGGCCAAATAGCGTGCTCAATACACGAATTGATTAAATGTGCTAGTGGTTCAGTAATATGGTTACAGATTATTTTCAATGTTTTGGCATTAATTTTGTCAATACCTCAATTTTTTAATTTCAGCATATTTATTACATTTGTTACCTCATGAGAACTCGTTGGATTTTTAAAAATGGAATTTTCGTTTATATTTGGCATTGTTAACTCAGATTCAGTCGTTTTAATGATCTTTTCACTTAGTTTCTGACCTATTTCGCAAAAGTAGTTATTCATAACTTTAGCCATTTCAATTTTATTCGTAATTTTATCATTATCTATTTTTAAATAATTTATGGTATCGTTCGCTTTGACTTTTTTCTCTACTTTCGTATTTATAATTTCCCATAACTTTTTAGGATTATTTAGGTTATCTTGGACTAGATTTTTATCGAATTTTATTTTTACGTCTAGTATGACATTGTCTAGAATTTTAGCATAATTTTTGTACTGAGTTTTTAAGTGGTCATTAGCATGATCAATTTTCCGTAGATTATATAAGAAATCCTTGGTTTCACAAGATTTTATAATAGTATCTGTGATCCAATTATTCTTATGCATCTTCTTGTCTTTCTTTTTTTTTTGCTAGCTCTACACATAGATTTATTTAATTTATTAATTGGTCTGCGACCATGTTAGGATCCTGTATTGACATAGTTGCACTCCTATTTCTTGTTTTAGCAATATTTCTCAATTTGTTATAATCCAGTGTTACAGTTGAAATCTTATTTTCAGTTTTTATTTTATTAATAGCAATAAATAAAGGGTAGTGGTCTGCTATAGAATGTTTTAATTTATATGTTTCTGTTCTTAAGAAGCTTGGTTTTGAAAAAATGTTGTCAATACAAGATCCTTTACAATTGCTAATTGGAGGTCTGGTCACACCTGAAAACCCAGGAATATATCCCTTATCTAGAAAATTACAAAGAAATTCTTAACTCATTTTATGTATCTAATGTAAATCAATCTTAAAATCTCATATCACTAAATGAATCTTGATATTTCTTTTTTTATTTAGGCATTTATGTAAATCTAGTATAAATTCAGTCTTAGGTATATCATGAGATCTATATATAGCAGAAACTTCTATACCAATGCCATTATTTAAAGTAATATTCGTATTAAGTATTTTAATTCTTCCAGATTCAACAACTTTAGTTGCATGAAGTATATTCTTATTAACAAAAACAATTACGCCATCATTTTGATTAATTCTACTTAAATTATAGTAACTTTCATAACCATTTATTTCATATAACTTATAATTTACCTGAACAAAAGTTTCTGTACATATTACAATGGAAGGTATTTTGGTTAAACTCTCAAGTAATATTAATATTTGGTTAAAATTATCATTCATACTTCTTATATTTACATGTAGAAATAAATCATTTTTATTATTTATAACTTTATTAAGAGTATCAATATTAACATAAGTTTTTTCTTTTTGTACAGTTTCTAGATATTCAAAATTATATACCATTTTACTGTTTTTTTTTGTTCGTAATTCCTGTTGGTTTTTGTTGTGTTGGTTGTTGTTGTTGCTGATTGTTGTTTTTTGTTGTACTTTTCTATAATTGGGCCTGTTTGATGTACATTCACTTGTTCCTGGTTGTTGGATTCCTCTTATTATGTATCCTGGCTGCTGGATTCTTCGTTTAGTGTATCAGAAAAATTTGGTGACCGGTCGTTCCAGTATATTTTCTACCTTACCAATGTCTGTTGGTATAGCAGTGTGTGTTGGGTAGCCTTCGTTTTGTACATCAGAATAATTTTATGACTCTGGTCGTTGAAATACATTTCCTACATTACCTATGTATCTTGGTATACTAGGGTAAGTTGGGTAATCACTTGGGCCTATATATTTTTTTATTTTGTTTTTTTAAATTTCACATTACTTACTGTCTGCTGGAATGTGATTTATGTTATATTTGCACTTATATTTTTGATTACTGTATATACAGTTGGCACATTTGATAGTATCGTTTTTATCACAGTTATATGATTTATGCGATCCAGCGCATTGCAAGCAAATACTACTGTTTTCGCACCTTTTACCAGTATGACCAAATCTTCCACAGTTGTAACACGGCTTTACATTTATCACATCAAAAACTCTGCAGCTCTGAAAGCCGACGAAAACTCTACTTTTATTTTCTTTGATGTACTTGTATATTTCAGCAGTCACCACAAGTAGCACGCTTTGTATTTTGGTCTTGCTATTTGTATATATATGTAGCACCTTACACTTTATGTCATTATTTATCAAATTTCTAGTATTTATGTCTTCTACTATACCATTTAAATCCATGTTTAAACAGATATATATTCCAACTACTTTCACCTTTGGCTTCATAACTTGTTCGTTTACAATTTTAAAATAATTTGTAGGAAGCACGTTCCCCAATCATACAGTTGATAATAACTTCAACATCGTTTTTTATATGAATTGTCTTTATTCGTATATACTTTCCTCTACTTAGATAGTGTGTGACATATTGATTGATTTTTTTTTTACTATTTTTGTCTGTTTTTTTTCACAATTATTCTAGGAACTCGTTCCTGTTGAGGTTTGATTATAATATTGGAAGTTATATCAGCAGAAGTTTTTTAGTGACATTGACATTTTCCTTCTTTCCTTTATCTAGCAGTTTTTTTAATAGTTAATTTTAGTCTTGTAATTGGGTGTTGAGCTGTCGTAGCAATGTATTTTCAATTTTGAAATATTCGCAGTGATTTCAGTTTCGTAGGCGATCTCACTTAAGATTTCACGTCTTATTTCATCTTTCTTCATTGATTTAATCTGTGAAACTATTGTTTTTGCAGCTTCGTTTAGGCTATTCTCATTGGTTTTTGAGGTTAGATTGATGTGACCATAGTCAGGACAAATTACTAAAACACTACTAATATATTTTGACTCACTTAATTCTCTAAAGTCATTAGCACTGTATACCTTCTTACAAAAAATACATACCACTATGGACACCTTCATTTTAGGCAAACACTTATTGATTTTCTTGCTTGCTAGCCTTTTCGGACACCTCATCCACGTCCGACGCCATCGCGCCCCTACAGTTAATGTACATACTAAAGAATTTTTTCCATGAAACAGAAAACAATTTATATAGACCTTTTAGTAAAATATCCCAAAAAATGTTCTGGTAAAACTTGAAAAATAAGTATTCTCTAGGTTAAAGTAATAACAAAGGTCCAAGCCAAGGTTTAGTAATCTTTAAGTTTCAATTAATTATATTTATATTTAACAGACAAAAATGATCCTTGATCATATGTACCCTTTCACTGCACTGCACCGGTAGCCCCATCCCACATGCTTAAGAGGAGCGAAATACGTCAACCTAATACCTCTTTTTAAATTAATAAATACACTTGTGCAATAATTTAAGTTGTTAGAGTAAACAAAATATGAGAGTAAGAATCGGTATGTGAACCGTTTAAAATAGAGTGATCGACTAGTTATATTGCATCACGTATTTTAGTAAAATATAATTTAAGTTCTCAAACCATCCTCCTGTGTGCTTCACTTAAAGTGAAGTTTAATTAAAGTAAGTTTCATTTAAAAAATCAAAGTAATAACAAGGAAACTAAATTAAGTAATTCAAATAGTACATTTATTTTATATTCTTTGATCGTAAA